>ML213525.1:3788-503043 GCA_004369045.1 Heliocybe sulcata | reverse complement strand
ACTCGGTGTCAACGCCTATGGATCCTGGTCTCAAGCTGAGCATTTTCATGGCTCCCCAGACCAAGGCTGAGGTCGAAGAGATGTGCTCGGTGCCGTATATCAATGCTGTTGGTATCAAGCTGGGAAGCCTGGAGGTCTCAAACAGAGCACAGGGAAGCCTGAGTCAAGCTCTATTAAGTTGGATGAATTACATGACATGCAAAAGACATACCTGAGTCAAGCTCTATTAAGTTGGATGAAGAAGAGAGCTTGACTCAGTGCTGTTTCGCTCTTTGCAGAGCATGGGAAGTGGCTTGGAACTGTATAGACGAAATAGGAAAGTGAGAGAGAGAGAGTAGCTAAGGGGTCCAAGTCAAAGAGGTAAGCAACAGTTGAATGGTGTAGTGGTAAGAGCACCTACCTGCAGCCTGGAGGTTGCAGGTTCAATCTCGGGCAACAGCGCATTTTGTTTTGCGCTAGTCTTGAGTGTTTCTGACCTCGTAGGCACGAATGCTGACACTCCCCCCTGACGAGGCACCTCTCTCAGACACCCAGCCCAAGCAACCTAACCATTGCCTCCACCTTCACCTTCACCAGCCCCTTCATCATCACATCCGCTGGCATCACATCCGTCCTAAGATGTGCCAGCGTGATCCGCCCAGGCGCAATCTCATCATGCAGCCAGTAGAATCACAAGTCAAAGTGCTTCATGCGTCCATGGTCTTCCGGGTTCTTGGCGACTTGTAGTGCCGACTGGTTGTCGATGTGGAGCATAGAAGGGCCAGAAGCGGGGTAGCCGAGTTCCTCGAGGAAGTTGCGAAGCCAGAGTATCTCTTGAGCAGCGGAGGTGGCAGCAACATACTCAGCCTCAGTGGTGGACAGCGTCACGATCGACTGAAGTCGGTTAGACCAGGAGATAGCGCCAGTGCCCATCTTGACAATGTAGCCGCTAGTAGAGTGACCGTTATCCGGGTTGCCAGCATGATCAGCATCCGTGAAGGTGGTGAAAAGAGCAGTCGACGACGAGGGAGCATAAGTAAGCTTGTAGTCGACAGTCCCCTTCAGATAGCGAAAGAGGTGCTTCACCGCCTTCCAGTGATGCTTGCCGGGGTTCTTGCTGAAGCGCGATAAGACTCTGACAGTATAGGCAATGTCCGGACGCGTAGCAACGGACAGGTAGGCAAGGGCGCCGACAGCATTGATATACGGCACCGAGCACATCTCTTCGACCTCAGCCTTGGTCTGGGGAGCCATGAAAATGCTCAGCTTGAGACCAGGATCCATAGGCGTTGACACCGAGTTGCAGTCAGCCATGTTGAAGCGCTGGAAGATGTTGAGGATGTACTGGCGCTGGGAGATGGAAAGGGAGTGCGCAGAGCGGTCATGAGTAATCTCGATGCCTAGAAGCCAAGAGGTTGGACCAAGGTTGCGAAGCTTGCAGTGTTGCCAGAGATTGTCCTGGATCTGCTGGATGGCAGCCTTAGACTTAGCGGCAATGGTCATATCGTCGACAAAGACAGGAACAATGATACGTGCGTCGTCCTTGCGATAGACCCAGACACTGTGCTCGCAGGTGAGCTGAGTGAAGCCCAGCTGCTCAGTCAAGACCTCGTTCAGCTTCTCGTGCCAGCGACGCCCAGCCTGCTTCAGTCCGTACAGCGACTTATGCAGCTTCCAAACCCACTCTGGTCCCTTCTCCTCAAAACCCTCCAGCTGCTTCATATAGACATCCTCCTGCAACGTACCATTCAGATACGCGGTCGAGATATCGATACTCTCGAGCTCCAAGTTCTCCAGAGCAGCCAGTGCCAACGTAGTGTGCAGCGAGACGCATTTTGGCGTAGGAGCAAACGTCTTGTTGTACTCAAAGCCAGGACGCTGTGAGAAGCCTTTGGCAACCAGTCACCCCTTGTAGCACTCGATGGCTCCATCCACATTGCGCTTAACACAAAACACCCAGCAGCTGCCAATAGCCAGTAGGGCACTCGACGAGCTCAAATGTCCCGTTCTTGACAAGAGACTGAATCTCGTCTTGTGCAGCCTTCAACCACTGCTGGCGCTCTTCCTCCGGATGCTGCATCGCTTCATGGAACGTACGTGGCCCTCCAGCATGTTCCTGGCCCTCACAAGCGTTCTGGACAACAGACTTGAAAGTGAAGTTAAGTGCCTCGTCTACAGACCAGTACTCGACAGTTTGGCCGTCCAGAAGGTAGTTCAGTGCTGCAGACATCGCAGCTGCTGAGTTGGTGTCGCCCTCATCCTCAGGTCTGATGTTGAGCTCGTCCTCATCCACAGAATCGTCTGGAGGCAAGAACTCTTCAACTGACACAGGAGGAGGTGTTGGGAGCACGAGGGGATCCGGAGACGGTGATTCGGACTTCACGCGAGTATCTAGCACAGTAAAAGAGACTCTGGTACCGGGAGGAGCTACATTGTGGCGTTGGAGCATGCTCTCATTCAAAGAGCCGCGCTGATGTGTAGAGCGTGTCAAGTGTCTTGTGGGAGGTGGCAATGGCGCTGGATCGATTTGTGGGGGTGCAGGAGGCTGAGCGGGTGCCGGTGAAGGACTGCAAGGTCTAGGTGGAGGCAATGGAGCATTGTCATCGTCATCATCTCCCCCCTGATCAGGTACATCCACAGGGAGCTCGTCATCTCCCCCCGGATCGGGTACATCCACTGACTCAACAGGCTCCCCGAACGGGCTAATGTCCCAGTGGTTGCCAGGGAAGCAGTGCTCGTTGAAGACAGCGTTGGAGCTGTTGAAGAACTTGCGCTCCGCAGGATCCCAGAACACCCAGGTGCGAGTACCAGTAGCGTAGCCAACAAAGATGCACTTGCATGTGTGAGGTTGAAGCACTCTGCACTGCTTCTTG
Organism: Heliocybe sulcata; assembly: GCA_004369045.1. Lineage (NCBI taxonomy): Eukaryota > Fungi > Basidiomycota > Agaricomycetes > Gloeophyllales > Gloeophyllaceae > Heliocybe > Heliocybe sulcata. The sequence continues at coordinate 500,191 of ML213525.1, read as the reverse complement.
CAGATGAGGACATAGGCCAGAGAGCCGAAGACACAGAGGTAGGATACGTCTGGCTTCTTGCCTTTCTTCCAGAGTGAGTAGGGGATAGCACCAGAGAGCATTGCGCGAGGAACGCGGTTCTGGACGTGAATGAAGCAGTGCACAGCAACTGACCAGAACAACGCTGGGTGCTTCGCCTCAAAGAGCATCGCAGTCACGGCTGCCTGAATTGTCTGGTTAGCACGCTCCGCAATACCGTTCTGGTACGGCTCGTCTGTCTCAGTGTGTTTGCGCACAATCCCCTCCTTGCGGCAGAACTCGTCCCACTCGCATCCCATGTACTCGCCGCTCTTATCGTCCATAGTGCACTTAATCTTCGCTCCCTGCTCATTCTCAACCTGCGCCTTGAAGACTTTGAAGGCAGCAAAGGCATCGCTCTTCTCCTGCAGGAATGCAACAGTACAGTAGCGCGTATGAGCATTGATGAAGGTGATCCAGTAGCGGAAACCTTCACACGACGCGACAGGCAGTGGGCCTTTGAGATCAGAGACCACAAGGTCGAGCGGAGAGAAAGGGTGTGTGGCGTGCTGTGGGACGTCGTGACGGTGCTGCTTACCAGCAATGCACAGTTCACAGATGGGATCTGGAGTGGCAGAGGAGCAGATAGTGAGGCCTTGGATGGGCTGCTTGTCCTTCATGCGCTGGATGTAGTCGTAGTTCACAGAGACAAACGACGGTGCCAAAGTGCTAAGTCGAGTGGTGCAGTGTCCGCTAGCAAAGCGTTGTGCGATGTGCCAACCAGAGTATGGCCATCCAAGTACCCGGTGTTGCGATCATTGACAGACGCGGTGAAGACCAACCTGTCGTTGAGGTAGAACGCGGCAGAAGCGCCCTAGATCTCGCATCGGTAGCCCTTGGCCTTGGTAAAATGGTAAACAGATAGTAGATTGGACCCAAGCTGAGGACCATGGAGAACATGGTGTAGAAGTACAGCTGCCGCCTTCGACCCTCTAATGACCGGCTTGAACATCACAGACCCCATCCCAGCAGAGTAGATGATCAAATGATTAGCAAGACGAACTGGGACAATGTGTGGCGAGTAGGAGATGAACCAGTGACGATGAGGCGTCATGTGTGAAGTAGCACCTGTATCCGTGTTCCAGTTAGCTGCTGCCAGAGATGAGAGCCAGGAGAAGCGCTCAGCCGTAGAGAGAGCAACACTTGCTTTGCCAGCATACTCGGCAACGTTAGCAGACTCGCCAACATCCTCGGACACCTCGTTTGCACCCTGTGCCTTCTTCTTGCCTCCACAGTGATCCTGGCGACGCTCAGCCATCTTGACCTTCTGTGCCTTGGCTGCATTCTCCTTGAACTTGCAATTCGCCTCCAGATGCCCCTTGTAGTCACAGAACGTGCAACATAAGCCCAAAGATGAGCTAGAGCTAGTAGCAGCGACAGCATGCAGAGCGAGCGTGGTGTTGACGTTGCGGGTGGTGTGCTGGTACTCCTCGTTCTGGAATGCAGCGTGAACCTTAGTGCAGTTGAGGGAGTCGAGGAGGAGCAGGGAGGAGACGAAGCTGTTGTACTCAGAAGGGAGAGTGCAGATGAGGGCCATGACAGCGAGGTCATTGTCCAGTTGGTCAATAGTGAAGCCAGCAGAGTGCAGGGCCTTGATATTCTGCAGCACCTTGTTGCCGCGAGCAGCGAGAGCAACGAGGGTCTCCCCTTCCTCCTTGCGAAGGCTGAGGAGCAAGTCATAGGCATCGAAATGCACACCTGACTTCTGCTGGACATGCGCGTCCTGCAACCACTGCCTCATCACGTCCGGCTTGTCCTTCACCTCCTTCACATGCACCTTTTACGCATCCTCGATCGCGAACCAGATATGCCCACTGCCTGCACCTTGCGCTTCTCCCAGTCCCTAATCTCCTTGCACTCCTCCGGGGTGACGTTGGTCATCTCAGCGGGCAACGGCGCAGCGCTGGGGTCGCTGGTGACATCCCAGAAGTCGAGAGTCTTCAGGAAGGCCTCCATGATGTCAGCCCAGGCGCCGTAGTTGCGCTCCCCGAGATCAGGGAACATTCGCTTGGTGGTAGACATGACGACGGAACGACATAGGGTGATGTAGAACGATGGGGCGTCGATGGGAGCGATAGGAGTGTAGGATGAGTGTGGAATCCAGTAGGGAGTGCTAAGAGCTCAGAAAGACGAGTTGGAGCGAAAGCAGAAGAGTAGAAGCTCAGAAAGCGGTCCTGGGGCATCCAGAAGCGTTCCTAGGCGAAATCGCGCAGCGAAAAAGCGTAGAGCAGCGATAGGAGACCGAATTCGACGTTCTGCAGTCTGGATGGACCGGTAGAAGGTGTGAAAAGTCGAATTGGAGATGGATGGAGGATGGATGGGTCCAGATGAGGTTGGATGTACCTCTAGAGTGCAGATGATGGGCTAAAAGTGCGATTTGAGAGTCCTAAAGCGTTGGGCTCATAACCTATCAAGCTGGGAAGCCTGGAGGTCTCAAACAGCGCACAGGGAAGCCTGAGTCAAGCTCTATTAGGTTGGATAATTACATGACATGCAGAAGACATACCTGAGTCAAGCTCTATTAAGTTGGATGAGGAAGAGAGCTTGACTCAGCGCCGTTTTCGCTCTTTGCAGAGCGTGGCAAGTGGCTTGGAACTGTATAGACAAAATAGGAAAGTAAGAAAGAAAGAGTAGCTAAGAGGTCCAAGTCAAAGAGGTAAGCAACAGTCGAATGGTGTAGTGGTAAGAGCACCTACCTCTGGAGGCTGCAGGTTCAATCCCCAGGAACAGCACATTTTGTTTTGTGCTAGTCTTGAGTGTTGCTGACCTCATAGGCACAAATGCCGACAGTTGGTGCCCTCGCCTACTTGTGTGTTGCTATGCACTCAGACATCGCTTACACTGTCGGCATCTTTGCTCACTTCAGCAAGAACCGAGGCAAGCGTCACTGGAAGGCAGTGAAGCACCTTTTTCACTATCTGAAGGGGAGTGTCGACTACAAGCTTACTTATGCTCCCTCATTGTCGACGGCTCTCTTCACTACTTTCACGGATGCTGACCATGCTGGCAACCCACACAACGGTCGCTCTACTAGTGGCTATGTTGTCAAGATGGGCACTGGTGCCATCTCCTGGTCTAGCTGACTTCAGTCGATTGTGACACTCCACCACTGAGGCTCAGTATGTTGCCACCGTCTCTGCTACTCAAGAGATACCCTGGCTTTGCAGCTTCCTCGAGGAACTTGGCTATCCCGCTGAAAGGCACTAACATGCAACGAACCCCGCAAAATGAGACCTAAAGACACACACACCCACAAAGCATAGCACCAAACCCTTTGTGCTAGATGGATGCGAGGTCTGTGGTAAGGAGGTGTATGATAACCTTTGGAGGGATAGGGTGTAGGATAAGATGTATAGGTGGGGCTAAAGGTAGTTTGGCACAGACCAGTCACGGTCATGCGGCAGTCTCAAATCGATACACTCACTCCGGGAGTCCCTTGTATCCGACACTGCTTGATGATGTGATTCTAACACACTCGGTGCGCACTTCTAAAAATAACTTCTCAAGCTGTTGCGAAGCGCGCACTGGTCACACAGACTCGGAGGGAGTGGATTCGGCGTCACCTATGCAATGCGATCAAGGTGTGTGTACAACACCATCGGTGCGCTGCACGTAATACTAAAACTTGAGGAAACTCGAACGCGGTCAATGAAACAGGCGGCGCACAAGGCCGGACTTACAAAAACTCGAACTGAAGGGACTTACTTGCCGCGCGTGCTGTCGGGAGGTTGCGATAAACTCTGGGTGAAGTCTGAAGGCAGATGCAAGCCTTATTCTCTGGAGGAAACTCTGGCACCAACAACAAAATACGAAGGGTGAAGATAACTTGTATTTTTGAGACAATAAGAAAGAGATTAAGTACAAATGTGGCTGCTACACTACTCGCAGTCAAACATGAAGAGAAACCAACTCCCGCAACCCATCTCCTGAGTTGCGCGCTCGTCCACAAGGCACGCATCAGCCCAACTGCCCTGTACCTAACTACTCCTACCAATCCCATTGTCTCTTCACGGCGCGGTGCCCACATGAGTATGCTCGTAGCCTAGCTTGAAACGTGCAGTGAGTCTTGTCCTCGCGCCACACCATACAAAACCTTGTGTCAATGCGGTGATGCCACAGTAACTTGAGTGGCGGGCGTAGTTGCCGAAGAGGGGTGTGGGCCTGCCGAAAGAGGAAGTGGGTCAGGCGGTTGATGCATTTCACAGAGGGAGCCGGAGACCGATGATGGAGGCAATGATTGATGTATACAAGTGCCCTGAGCATGTGCCCCAATGGGTGGCAGTGGTGATGATGGGAACGACAGGCGGGACATTGAGTGGGATGGTCGATCTAGAATGACTCGAGGGCCTAGACTCCTCGGAACCAAACGGGCTGTGTTGTGCCGAGTTGCTAGTGACTCAATTGGAAAGATCCGGCCACCAGAGCCTATGCGTTGTTGTGGCCATGTCCAAGAATAGCTCCGAGACGAGAATAGCTCATCTGAACTGTGTCCCACTGAATAGACAGAGTGTCACCGCGCTGCAGGGAATAGAGTCGCAAGTTCGCTGCCAGAGTGAATAGTCGGGGTTGCCAGTAGAGTTGTCGCTCACCTTCCAAGGAGCTGTCAGCGGCGAGCGTACACATGATAGAGTCGCAATGTCGCCATGATCGCGAAACGACCCCAAAATGTGTTTTCGGAGCCCTAAACCCTGATTGACCATATCACCGGTGTATGTTTGGAGTACCAAGTCAATGGAACTGGACTGCTCAGAGACTGCTATCACTTTAGCTCATCTAGTTGCCAACTATGCAAAGTCAGGAAGTCTATGCCAATATTACTGCTATTGAAGACAAGTCAGCTACCTGTAAGCATGGCAGTTGTCTCACTGTCATCAATCTGGGAGAATGGCAAGGCTGCATCAACAGTAGCAACCCAACTAAACTGTCCCACTCAGTTTGTCACTCTTGCTATGGCATAATCTTACAGCGAAAAGGCACAGTAGTCTGTGAGTACAAAACTCTTTATTGTGATTTGCTGCTATAAACACTTGTGATATCCAGGTCAGACTACCCCTGCTGTTCCTCCCTGGTCAGCTGCTGTCAGTCCTGAATGATGCCCAGTGCCATGGTAAGCTATAGTCATTCTGAACTATAAGGAATATGTAATCATGAATGTCCAGATCATGCCCATGTGCATGCTATGCTGGTTGGAATGCCCCCTGGCATACCTCAATCCAACCCAGGTGCTTCGATGATACTGCCACCACCACTGCCTGGCATAACAGCCACCATGCCACCACTCTTTCCTCCTTCTCTGGCTCATGTATCTGGATGATCAGCAGTTGGATACACATCTGCCCATCCTCAGTATGCTGTGGAGTGTGCTTGCATGGCTTGATTGTTGTATGCCAGCCAGCTGGCAGAGACAATCATTCTGGATGTCACCGTTCAGTATGAGACTCCAGGTGAAGTCAAACCCTCCCTTGTTAATGTGAGAATCATCTGTCTGTCATCGAATCAACCTCTAAGCTGATCACCAATCGACTGCAGAACTTGCATAAGACTTTTTGGGCAGTCAGAGTGGATTTCTCTGCAAGAGACCTTTGAGTGTATGTCCATACAAGATGGCCATCAAGCTAACAGGTGCATGCCCTGGGTTTGCTTTCGCCTGAGACACCATGGTGCTGCGTGATGTCAGCAACAGAGGCTGGGTAGATATTGGTGCCCATCCTCCTGACCAGACATACTTCTGGACAAGATGCTTCCAGGACTCCACTATGAAGGGTGTGGTAAAGCACATCTTCAAGCCTCCTAAAGGAGGAGTCCATATCACTCTTGTGATTGATGCTGCGCAGTGGAAGGCTTGGGAGCTGTTTGCTGCTAATCAGGACTTGAGTGTAAGCATATCTGCACTTACAGCTGCCATGGGATTACTCACTTCAATAATTCTACAGAGCAATGATGATGGAACACTCCAGCAGGATGTCCCTGATCAGTGGGACCTGATTCTTATGAGCCGCAGTGAGCGGGAGTTGGAGCACAAGCAGTATGCTCTACAGTCACAGCAGCCAACTTCTGACACTTGTACATCAGTCCCTACCAGCTGTGGGACATGTCAAGCTTCCTCCTCATGCTTCACTCCTGAATGCCCTGCATCTACTGTCCATGCTTCTTTCCTGCCCTCAGTCGCAATGCCTTTAGATAAAACCGGTACTCTCTACCAGTTACCCAACCAGCATCCAGTCACACTGTCTGAAAAGTGAGCATTGGATGTGAGTCATATGTTGCATCTTATGGCACTAGACAACTTGAAACTCACATTCTTGAATTTTGCAGAGTACTGATCACTCAGACACACCCGTGACACCTCCCTCAAAGTGCCTGATCCCTGCTGCATTTGAGTCCCCAGATAGTACAGTCATATTTAATCTTCTGTCAGGGCAACTCAGGGCAACAAGTGAGATGTATATGCATAAGTAGCTTTCTAGCCCTTCATCTTGTGTGCAATGCTAATTGTTGGATTGTTCTCTTGCTATCCAGTGAGAGATCCCACAGAGTCCATACATTACTACACTATCCCCTCTCACAGCATCCATGAGCTCTTGAATGATTCGGCTAAGGCTGTGCTGGATCTATCAGTACCAGGAAGCCATGGTAGTCTGATCACACATGTGGCTACTTGTATCAGGATGGGTACATTCAAGACTGCCTATCTCAGTGAGCTTACCCTCCACCCCCTGGCTTCCACAGGCCTAGGTGTTGTGCTGAATGCAGAAATTGTTGTCAAGTGTCCTTACAAACACAAGAACTGTAAGAAGGCTAAGGCTAAGGCATGGTCCAAGCTAACAGATGATGACTCAGACAACTGGAGGAATATCAAAGTAGGTCGTTACAACAGTGCCGATGAATTGAAGAAGGTTGTCAAGGGGGCTAATACTTTGTATTGCGCACATTGCCTTATGGACAGGACCTGCAGCTTTGTGTCTTACCATATGGCCCAGTGCTCCAATCCCTTACCCAATAGCCTCAAGATCTCCCAGCTCTGCTTTGTGCATACTGGCATTGCCATGTTCCATGGTTCAGTGATGAATGGTGCAGTGGTGACTATCCAAGTGAAGTCTTGCTTGCTTGAGGAGTACATTCCATGCATGACACCCTGTGCATTCATTAAATATATCCATAATGGTAAACCCATTCCTCTCTTAGCCAACTGGGCCATTTTTGGACTATCATGATAGAGTTCTGATGTGTTGCATACAGTGGTAACAGGCCCATGGTGGAGGCGTGCACAGGCAGCGAGAAGAGGTGTAGGTGCAAGTGACCAGGTGTGGGTTGTAGCCAAATGCAGCACTAGGAAGAGCTAAGGTCGAGGTATGGGAGGAGCTGCTTGTATGTCAGCATGCTCATTCACTCCAAACTGATATTGATACTCACCTGCGCACCCTGCCATGCTCACACCATCCGCCCTCTCCATGTTCAATGGGGTCTCCTCTACTCTCCTAGGGAAGCAGGATGGTCTTCCACCACTCTGGCAGGGATTCGAGGCCCAAAAAGAGGCAGTAGTAAATGAAGGAGATGAATAAAATGAACACCAGCAATGTACCTTAATAGATACATGCCAGGAATGTCTGAACCTGATTGAGGAAGTTGGGTGCCTTAGTTCTTGATGTTAGTGTGGTTGTGCAGCTGGAGACGAGCTCTTGAAGCCAGGCTGTGGAGAAGTGTTTTGGTAAAGAGCTATGGCAGACACTCATTCCCCATCTGGTAAGTGGGCGCTATGTCACTCTGCGACTGTGCACAGGCTGGCTTAGATGAAGTGCAAAGAGATACCCCCACTTCTTATTTTGAATTGATATATACAGCCTATTACTACTCATACAGACCAAAATCCTGGTACATGTACAAGTCCTCAAATGTAAGGGAGTCACTTTACCTGGCATTGCAGTGATGTCACAAGCTGTGACAAAGTGTGCCATGGTGTGTACATGTAGTGCAAGGATGCGTGTCCTTCAAACACCAGGAGCTTTGTGAACACTATTAGACTAGAAGATATTGTGTTCTCAAATCTTGGTTAATATTATCTTTTTGCTGGCTGTGCTACTATGCCTGAGGCCTGGGTTCTGAACCACTTTGAATACCTGTTTGCTGAGGCTGGGAGTGTAGATTTTTGATAGGACTAATACAAGTGGCTGTTAGGCCTTAGATTACAGGTCCATGAGGAGGCTACTTTTCCTCGGGCTTTATATACTACTTGAAATGTAATACTGGAATATTCCACATCTGGGCTAAACAAAATCCATAACAAATTTACTTGGGATATTATTGAGCAATATCCAACAGGGAGCAGAAGTCCAGATGGCCTTACGGGTACTTAGTCAAGCTAAATAAATGCAACAACAGAGACTTAAGCAGATCCTGCCAGGTTTTCTTGAATTTAACCCTGCTCTGTTTGGTGAGCTGAGCCCACCACAGATCATGGATTTGTCTGGTTGTGGTGGCTTCTCCATTGAGGCTTTGGGCCTGGATAAGCTGCTGAGTGGCAAGAAGAAGGTTCAGATAATACCAGAACCAGAAGGTGGGTTATACTCAGTCAAAAATAGATCCTGAATCCCTACTCAAACCTACCATGTTCTACAGGTGCTACTCTGCATCAAAGATTTGGGCTGGACTGCAAGAAGGGCATCATCCTCATGTGAGAATGGCAATGCAGCCAGTTCATGCTATTGTGAGGGGTAAAGAGATGGCCATTGCCATAGCTGAAGTGAGTTTATTCTGTGAATCTTGCATCTGTTGGCTGGTTTACATTAGAATAGCTAGTGCTGATTGTGCATCCTGGGACAGAGGCCCAGTTGATACCATGGTCTTTTCAAGGACATTATACCTTGCAGAAAGCTGGGGAAGTCCTTCAAGCTTCCAAGCCTATTGGATGACCCAACCATTGCCACAAGTGAGACTCAGTATGTAAGAAAAATGTTCACTATTGTAGGACCCAAGTACACGCTGTCCGCTGTAGATCACCAGGGTAAGTGGCTACTACATATTGAAACTTATATTCTGATAGATCTTCAGCCTTTGTTACCATGAGATTGGGAAGTATGTGTCAAGCTGTTGGTGCTCAGGATTTGCGACTGGGTACCCAGGTAAGCAAGACACATATCTGTCAAAACCCCAATATTAATAGAATTACCAGCCATGGAACATCATTTGGGACAATAACCACAGGCCTGACTGGTACCTCGAGACCCAGAGTGTGCTTGAGCACTACGACCTGTGGGCCAGTGCAAGTGAGGCTGAAGAAGACCTCAAGCTGATCCACAACATCATTACATCAGACAAGAGGACATTCAATGGTCTGGGTGCCTGGATGGGACTGATGTGCTGGCATGATGCTGCATCTATCCCCTTCAGCCAGCAGCAGCTGTAGAATGTTGAATCAAGTGTGTGGATGCTCTCAGGGCAAAGATATCAAGAGTAATGGGTTTGTATCATCCTGCTGATATGCCCCACTGCATTCCTGGCCCCAGAAATCACGTTTAGTGGGACTTCTGCACTTCCCTGAGCTTCTGTGCTATTCTCAGATACACTGCTCTATTCCTGGTGTCTTCTTGTGGCAGTCTCTCATTATTCTTGGTGCCGGCAGCTAACTGGACTCTATGCACCAACTACACTATTCTGGGATGACAACACTTCCATTCAACATCAGTGAGGACACATCAGCATTGCCACCTGGGCTGTATTCAGTCAAATTGCCATCCTTCTCAGCTGATGCTGCCACGGAAACTCCGGCTAGCTGATGACTAATAGCAATTAGCTCATATGAATGTCCAGCCACTGCCAAATGACTGGTTGTTTCAGCACACCTGGCCGGCTGACTCATCATCGACTTGGCAGTCACTGTCATTCCTGGCAACTGTATGGCCCATGGCTCAGTAGAGCGAGTCTATGCAGGAGTCTCAGAGGGCTGAGGCATTTGTGGCTGTCTGGCACATGGTGCACCAGCTGCCAGCACAGTTGATGCTGCTAATGCCAAGTCCGGCATACTCACCATCAGACACATGTTTCCCGATGCCATCAGGAATGGCTGTAGTCAGCAGGCACAAGTGAGGTTGCCATACAGCTTGTCTTTGATATAGCGGGAGCGGCAGGAGCCACTTAGGGATAGGCTCAGGGTTGTGTGTTGGGATTGGACGAAGGACTGAGGTATGGTGATGAGACAGTGACACTCAACGAGACCCGAAACAAAGACCTAGAAAGAACAAACAACCACACAATACCACCAAACCCTTGGTAGTACGCAGCTGCGAGGTCTGGGGAATTGAAGGGTATAGATTAGTTCGAGGGGAACAATGAGGTGAAAGATGTGCTATGGGGAGGGGCCTTTGATACCAGAATCGTAGCACACAGCATTTGTATGGCTGGCACTAATGAACTGAAGTTGCTGAAGTAAGGCAGTGACAGTGACAGCGGTGCCGACAGCAACAGCAACAACCTAAACTTTGACAATGATGGTGAATGGATTTACTACAACACACGAGGTTGCTTCGGAGAGGAGTACTGGATTGAGCGCATATGATACTAGCAGTTGTTGGCTTTAGAAGAACACTGGTAGAAACTCTTGACAAAGTCGGAAGACACAATGAGTGCCTTGGTCGCTGAAGACTCTGATGCTAAACTGAGATGTAAATGGGAGAAAGTAACTTAGATTGTTCAAAGAGAAAATCATCCTTAAATACAAGTATGCTACAGTCTACTAGCACTACCTTGTCATCCTCCTATTGTCTCACCATCTGCCTGAGTCACTTCACTGATAGCCAAACCATATGCTGCACCCAGTTGTCGCTCGCCCCACTATCAAGTCCATCGTCCAATCCTAACCCGCTAAACTGCTCCTTCAACCAAAGTGCACTGACGCTGCACATGCTATCTTGAATGAGTCATACAAGTGCTGCCACTAGCCCCACTGCACGAAACAATTGAAGATTTTGATAGCGAGTCGGCAAGCGAGATCGATAAGGCGTCTAATTGTGAGTGAGCATGCTCAAGCAGCGCCGGTCCAAGGTCCGAGTCTTGGTGAGCAGCTCCAGCACGTCAGCAATGTTGGCCACATTGGGGATGTCACTAGCATACACCGAGCATCTATTGTTCGATGAGCCTGGCCAGTTTGGCATAAGCAGATGTGACTCGATACACTCAGATAACAGGGACAATAGCATGTGGGACCATGGCCAGAACTTCAGCAAGAGACGCGTCATTCGATAGCAACATGCCGGTGCCTAGACCAGGGTCGAGAGTGGAGCGCCGATGTCTAGGAGCAGGCCATTGTTCCGACTGAATGCAGGTCAGCCCACTAGTGGGCCCTAACTCATATATATATTTTACCACAACTATGGTAAACTCATATGCACAACATTAGTACTCCATATATGTTTATTGTTGTAGTCAGATTATACTGGATATAATGTGGCCACATTATGGTATGCTTATACATGATTGAGCCAGGATTATATAGGATGTATGTATTGACTGTATATGGTTAAGGCGACATTATACTGGGCATGTATAGGACTGCACTGGATTTATACCAGAATTTTAGGGTATCTCAGGCTATTTATACTGGGTTTATGAGATGTGGCTGGGGGTTTGTACTGCATTCGTATGCTTTGTATGTCAGTTTATATGGGATTGTCTACTGCACTGCTATATTTATATATGGGGTGTATGATATTGAGGTGCCTTTGTATAAACTTGCAGGGCAGTTATACTGGATATGTTATAAACTGTAGAATTAGCTTTAATAAAACGATCTACAACGTGAAAGGTTCACGAAATAAGTCATTGATCCTCAGCCACAGAATTACGTAATCATGATAAGATTAGATAGACGCGACGGTAAGTAGAGCAAGTCAGTACTTAGGTTGCGAATATCTAGTAGCTCTAGTAGTAGCGTTGCGCAGTACTAATAGAAGCTTGGGTCTTAAGGCACGCTTAGACAGTAGGAGGGGTGAAAAAGTAAAGTTATATTCTAGGGGCGCGTACAGCACTCCTTAAATACTCCTGAGGACAGCCTCGGCCATGCCTCGGGTACAGTTCGTAACTATGCCAATGCAGTAGTCTAGCATATTCTACATAGTTCTACGCAGTTCTATATACTACCAGTTAAAGGGAGACTATACAAGTGTCTACTACTGAGGCCCGGTGATGCCTACGGGCTTCAGAATCTGATCCTTCCTTAATGGGAAGGATCCTTGGGAATATCCGGCATTCACTGGAGAAGGAGTAATGAACGTGTATTACTTGTTTTAAAAGCTTCGTACTGACTAAATAATGACTACGTGTAACAGGATACATGCTATCTGGTGGTGCATTTATATAGGGTTATACCAAATCTGGCTCATATTATATGCATATATATAAGGTATATACCTTTGCCGGTTGCTTTATATTGGATTTATATCAAGTGTATGGGCCCTTTGTATAACTATAGGGGAGACCTGGTCACATTATATGAGATTTATATCCAAATTGGGGGGCCCTGCTGGGTATCGGGATGGGAAGGCAATTGCAAGCTGATTAGAATTATTTCTTGTTTGTCAGAATCAGATTGTAATGCAACCAGCTTCTCAGATTACAATTGGGTTATTATCCAATTACATTAGATTATAATTGAGGTAAGTTTTTTCCGATACAGGTTATCGGTTAAGGCAGAGTCGACTGTACGAGCTATATTATTATGTAATGGTCACGCACACGTGCTCTCAATGGATCTGAGGCCGCCACAATCTCATCTAATCACACTATCATGAGCAACACTACTGAGCTAGATCAGCAGACACGCAGAGACATCGGCCAGGTACCCTAGACTATCCAGCACGGTATCTTACGCGGGCTGATACGAACAGCACTTTGTCTTCGGATTTCACGGTTACAACATCAGTCAAGATGTAGAGAGGCTGATCAGAGAGTATTACATCGGGTATGTGTCCCTCCTCCCTATCCATCCCTCGACAACTGAACACGGCATACAACAGGAACATCATTCTCATGAAACGAAACGTCCAAAGTACACCCCTCCCCCTCGCTTCCTATCTTGCATAGCCCGAACTGACGTGGGCAGGTTTCGAGCAAGTCCGCGCGCTCACGCGCAGGCTCCAGCAGATCGCGAAGGAGGCGGGACATGAGCAGCCGCTGATGATCGGAACAGATCAGGAGAACGGTGCGTCGCGGGTTAGGTGTCAGCGTTGGGACGTTCTCAGCTCGCCCGCGATCGAGCCAGAGGGCACCAACGTGTGAGCCGCCGACCATCTTGATGGCTTATGGCTCGATCTCAGGCGAACCTCTCGTTTTGCATGCTATCCCTGTAGCAGTTAAGGTGAGGAGCTAGAGTACTTACCAGAGTTTAACACGCAGGTCTTGTATCCGCGTTCAGCAACCCCGGAGCAGGCACGCAGTTGTACGCACCCCCTCCTTCCTCTCCTACTCTCTTCTGACATCCTCCTCTTTTCCTCCTGATATCTCTTCCTCTCCTGTCCCTCATTCCCCCTCCTCTTTCATCCTCCCACCACCAGCCCCGGTGCTCTCGCCCTGGCGTCCACACGCTCCACCTCGCTCGCCCACCAAATCTCCCTCGCCTCAGGCCGCGAACTCAAGATGGCAGGGATCAACTGGACCTACGCACCCGTGTGCGACGTGAACAGCGAGCCCAGTAACCCTGTCATCGGTGAGCATCGTGTTGGTCCCAGTGTCAAGGAAGAGAGTGCTGATGAACTTGGGTTGCGTGGGTAGGTGTGCGAAGTTTCGGGGACGGTAAGAGGTGCTCTCCTTCATACGTGGATTTCCAGTTGAGGGGGAATGAAAATAGATCCCGCCGAGGTTGCGAAGTTTGCGAGAGCAGTGTCGACAGGGCTAAGTGAAGCGGGGGTGGCTCCGTCACTGAAGCACTTCCCGGGGCACGGTGATACGAGGGTGGACTCGCACTTGGCGCTACCAGTGATTGAGAAGGACTTGGAGGAGCTGGGGAACATTGAGCTAGTTCCGTTTGTCGATCAGATTCGCCTCGAGGGAGAAGAGCAAGTAGCGTCAATCATGACAGGCCACATGTCCCTCCCCAAGCTCACAGGCAACTCCCTCCCCGCCTCGCTTTCCCGCGCCATCACCACCGGCCTTCTGCGGGACCGACTGGGCTACAAGGGTGTTATTGTAACAGACTGTCTGGAGATGGCTGCCGTCGCGGCGGAATATGGGATTGAAAAGGGCGCGGTGATGGCGCTGGAGGCGGGTGCTGACGTGGTCATGGTCTGTCATACTGTGGAGAGGCAGGTGGGGGCGGTGGAGGCGGTGTACGAGGCGGTTGGGACGGGGACATTGGCCATTGATATGCTGAGAGAGGGAGGTGAGAGGGTGCGGGCAATGAAAGACAGATATGCTGAGGGATGGGAAGAGGTGCTGAGAGATGGAGAGGAGGAGCGGAGGAAATTGAAGGAGGAGAATGAAGAGTTGAGTAGGAGGGCATATAGGGCGAGTACGGCGGTGCTAATCGAGGTGCCCGGGGTGTTGCCGTTGGAGAGGGACGGGAAGGTGTTGGTGTTTACGCCGCGGCCCGAGGGCATTAACCTCGCAGTGGACGACGCGGAAGGCGTACTGCGCGACGGGAGCGGGCGGATGAGGAACACCGCTGGTCCGTCCTACATCGCGTTCGCGCAAGCCATAGCGAAGCGAGCTCCTTCCTGCGAGCACATTGTCTACACACCGTCGGGTGACCTCCCGCCTAAGCTAGGAGAAACAAAGGCGGTGATATTCGCGACTCGAAATGCGCAGACGAGCCGGTGGCAAGTAGAGTACCTGCGGCGTGTAAAGGAGAGTTTGAACTTGGAAAAGGTGAAGATGGTGGTGGTGGCGACATGCGGGCCGTACGATGTGAACGGGGCAAGCGAGGAGGGCGTCGACTTGGGCGGGATGGCGGTGCTTGCGACGTTCGAGTTTACGGTGCCAGCGTTGGAGGTCGCGGCGGAGGTCGTCTTCGGGGAGCGCGAGGCGAGTGGGCGGTGTGCGGTGTCGGTATAGTGTAGAGTAGCAGAGCAATGAGAGCGAGTCACGTGGGAGCACTGCCATGGCTTGTTACGGCGCAACGTGCTGGGTCTAAGCTCGTCAGTACGCCATGAAGAAGCTCTTCAGCAGGGACAAGCAGCCAAAGCCATCTAAGCAACCCACTCCAAGAGACATTACCGCCTTTCCCCAGTCGCCCATCCCAGAGGTGCGTCTACCTGTCGTCTCCCTCTAACACCATTCCATATCCGCACCAACAGGACCACACCGTGCAGTACGCCCCCTCGCCCACCTTCCACGCGAACCACAAAGTCAGCAGGTCAGCCAGCGACGAGCCCTGGGAGGTCATCAGCAACCCATCCCCACTCGACTCCGCATCCCCAACCCAACACGGCCATGCCCACCTCTCGCGCCCCCCACCCCTCAGCGATTCCCGCTCGTCCTCCCTCGCATCCCTCGTCACGCCACATACCCCACCGGTCAGCACCAATCAGCGGAACAGATCTCCTCCGAGAACAGAGGCGGCGACAATGTTGAGGAAGAAGCCGCCAGGCAGCACCGGCGGCGTGGCGGCCCTGGGCATATTGAAGGCCCTCGAACCACATCCCCATCCTAACTCCGAGGGCCACCATGATGATTCAAGTGATGGAAAGGATGAGAGAGAGGTGAAGAAGGAGAAGAGGGGGTTCTGGGATATTGCTGGAGGGCGAGATCGAGACAAGGAGAGAGACGGTCATAGGAGGGAGGAGCAGGAGCATGAGTTAACCAGAATGATCGGTGTGTTCTGCTATCTGTCTATCTCCGTCTCGGCACTCACAGAATATCGTCTCTTCCTACCCGATGCCTGCCCTACTGCCTTACCTTATCCCCGCAACCCACCCCCACACAGGCTGGCTAACCGCCACCGGTTCCGAAGACTGGTCCTTCGTCCTCGACGCGTGCGAGAAGGCCTCTGCGAGTGAATCAAATGCAAAGGAAGCGGCAAAGGCTCTTAGGAGGGAGTTCAAGTGAGTGTATGCCACTTCTTCCACCTTCCGCTCCTTCGTACTGTACATCGCCTCGCCTCGCCTTTCGTGCTTCCACCCTCTTCCTTTAATGTGCCGCCTTGCTTCCGAGCCTGTCCTTTTCCTACCATCCCATCTCCCGTCATCAATATTCCCAGCTGTACTGATATCACACTCTGTCTCCAGATACGCAGAACCCCAAGCCCAACTCTCCGCAGCCCGCGTACGCACTTCCCTCCTTTCCGCATACCACTAGCTCCTATGACGCATGCTGACCCAACTCGCAGCTCTGGGCAATAATGCTGCGCAACTCCTCCCCGCTCTTCATCGCCCAATGCTCCTCGCGCAAGTTCCTCGACACGCTCGAAGACGTCTGCCTCTCCCCGCGCACGGCGCCCGTCGTGCGGGAGCGGCTGGTGGATATCCTGGGGGCGGTAGTGTGGATGGGTGGGCAGGGTGAGTGGCGCACTGATGTTTGCTTTTTTTCTCCTTGTGCCGTGTGGTGCATTGGCTATTTTTGCGGATCTTATTTGATAAGTACAGGGTGTTTACTGACTGATGATACGTACAGGCCACAACGCGAAAGACAAACCAGACAAGGACGGGGTACGTGCTCTGTGGAGGAAGCTCAAGGCGCCTGACAAGCCGGATGAGGTACGCTCTCTCCTGTCTCCTCTGCCTTCTACACTTGCCTTTCCCTCCCTCCCTCCCGGACCATGATTCTGAAACTTCCAAATGTTCCTAGGGAGTCCCGTTCGACGAAGACGACGCGATGTTCAGCCCCGTCTCCTCCCGGCGGCACTCGCAGATACTTCCCAGCAGTCCGCAGGTAGATGTTGACCCGCCACCGACTTTGGTGCGTGCCTCTTTCACCCATCCCCCTCTGCCTCTTACCTCTTCACTTAAATTTTCCCATGTCCTTTTGCCCTTTCCCCTCTATGCACTCTATCTGACTTTCCTCCCCTCTCCCCTCTCCTCTGCTTGTGCTGACGGCTGATCAAAGAAGGACTCGCGGAAACACTCGCACTCGTCGCGTAATCGCGTCATCTCGCCGGACGAGGACATGAGGAGGCTGTTCCAGGAGTGCAAGGTCGGGCGGGGGAACTCGGCGCTGCTGAGCGAGAGCCTGGCGTTTGCGAAGCCGGAGGACCTGAAGGACAAGGACGTGATACGGGTGCGTCTCTCCCCTCCCTCCTTCCCTTCCTTCTGCACCCAACTCACTGCGATGTGGAACGCAGGAATTCTACTACAAATGCCGCGCGTCGCACGAACTCATCTACGCGCAGATCCCGTGGGCTTCGGCGGGCGCGGAGAGGGCAGGGAGCGGGAGCCCGGAGGAGCAGCTGCTTGCCGCGCTGCTCGAGGCAAACGCGGAGCTGCAGGAGGCGCTGAGGTTGTATGAGGACTTGGAGCGCGTGGGCGTGGAGAGACAGGCGGAGGAGCGGTCAAAGCGAGAGGTGAGGATGGATCGGACGGTGCGCTTCTTCTCCCCTTCGTTCGTGCTGGGTGCTGAGTGTTGACGTTTTGGGTGGGTGTAGAAGTTGCGGTATGACGAGGAGGGATCGTATTACCTGCCGCCGCCGCAGTTCGCGCCTGGTGGGTCGTCGTCGCGGAGTCCATCGCCATCGCCCTCCCCATCGCCCTCCCCGCCCTCGACGCAACTCCACAACTACAGCCTCTCGAACCATACTCATCGAGGCTCGATGGCGTCGTTCGACCCGGACCACTCCTCCCCGCACCTCGGCTCCCTCGCGCCGCCACGAGCTCCGCACGGTCCACGGAGCCCGACACACAATCTGAACAGGAGCCGGACGCCGAGCTGGGAGGAAGGCGTCGGGGCCGCGAGGAACGAGACGGGGAGGAGAGGGAGAGGGACGCCGAATGGGAGTGTGGGGAGCGTGGGGAGCGGGAGGAGGGGCAGTGTGGAGAGTTATAGTATGCTGAGTGCGGATGAGTGTCTTACGCCTGTGAAGCCGAGTGCAAAGGCGCTGGGGAAGAGGAGGCAGGTGGAGAGTGATACGGGCAGCGGTGCGTCTTCTTCCCTCTTTTTGTCGCTCTCGCTTTGCGAATTTACTTAATACCCGTGTGCACTTGCAGCCCGTTTCGACCCGGACGATCTCTTCATCGAGCACCGCGACCGCGCGAACGCGTCGGTGGAAGACGTGGCCGAGGACGAGGACAACACGGAGAAGCCGTGGCCTGTGCATTATGTGTATGATGCGGTAGCGGAGAGGGCGGAGCAGCGGCTTAGAGAGGGGCAGAAGACGGCGGCGGTTGGGGTACGGTAGTACAGGATGGCACTGGGTTATGCGACTGGGTGGATTGTATTTTTACTGCAATATAACTGCTACGGGGACTGGTATCAAGGATGTATCGAAATGTCTCACTGGGGCCAGCATTGTGGGCGCAATAGTACACCGCGAAGGTTATCCGACTTTTATGATCAACCTGGATTGTAATACTGGAAAACATGACTAACTGCAAACTTTTGGTCCCTCAGCCATCACCTCCTTAAGGCCACCCTCTCATCCTCGCAACCTGCCGCCATACCTCGTCCCGCTCGGCATCCCTTCCCTCCATATCCGCCATCTCTACAAGCTCTCTCCATCTCCTCAGACCTGCCGCCCCTTCCTTCTGTCCTTCCCCTTCCCTCTCCCTATCACCATCCCCGTCTTCCTCGATGTCGACGTCAACATTCAACGCCTGCACAATTGTTTCCAAATACCCCAAGTCACTTCCCAGCTGCCTCCTTCCTCCCTCACTTAGCCGTCCGATCCGTGGTAGGACCTCGCCCAAGAGGTGTGTGAGAAAGGAGCGGCCAAGGGACGTGAGCCAGAGGGAAAGTATCGTCTCTGCTGACAGATGCGGGGCGGGCTTCGCCTTTGGCAAGGCGAGCGAGCCCGATCTCGCATGGGACGACAGCTGGGACTGAGAATGCGAGTGCCCTAATTGATTTTGACCTTGAAGGGAGTCGGACAGGACTTTCGCCGCCTCCGCGCCCGCGTAGGGTAGCGTCTCGGCGCAGAACGCCAGTACGTCGTCGTCGGCGTACACTTCGAACAGCCGCGGCATGTTCAGCAGCCCCTCTGCGACGCGCTGCATCGTGTCTGTCGGGCTGAGGCTGAAGGTCGGGATCTTCAGCTCCCCCGCCCCGCCTGCGTGCGTGGAAGGGGAGGTGAAGACGGGGAGGGAGGGGTAGGTCTGGAGGCGGGTGAGGAGGGGGGAGAGGATGACGTCCTGCAGGGACTTCTGGGCGGTTGCTGCGAGGGCGGTGATGGATCTGCGAGAGGAAGGAAGGAGAGGCGAGGGCTCTTGATCGGTGCTGATGGAGGGGTGATGCGGTTGAGAGTGGGAGTGACTGAGAGCTTGGCTGGGGGGCTGGGAGGGGGGAGTCGGTGTGAGGAACTCTAACAGCGTATGCAGAGCTGCTGTGTTCAATCCCGACTCTGCTAGCAACCTCTGTTCACCAGGTGTCATACCAGGCAATACACCATCCGCACGCGTGATATCGTTCTCACCCAGCGCCTTTGACATCGCCCCACGCGTGTGTACTTCAACCGCCGCTATACGGTCCAGCGCCGACCGGATAGACTCGAGGATGTGCAGCAACGACTGGATACGCGCGTAGTCGGCGGGGGTATAGTCCAGGTCGAAGAGGTCGGCAGTGGCGGTACTCGGGTGGGATGAGGGTAGCGAGGTCGAAGAAGATATTTGTGTGGTGAGGCTCTGCAAGAACTCCGAGATGATAAAGTCGAGAGTGGCGAGGAGACCTGGGAGGGAGTAGCCGTGCGTGAACTCCAGACACCTGCACACTGCGCCCTCGGCCTCCCGCGCCATACTCTCCACCCAGTCTCTCAACGTACGTGATACATCCCCATTGCCGCCACTCAGTCCCACCACGGAGAGCCTGGAATCCAAATACTTCTTCTCGAGGGAAGAATAGGAAGTCTGGGCGTCGAGGAAGGGCGTAAACAGGGCGAGGTCCCACTCCTCCTCTTGCCCGTGGGCTTGTGCGGAAAGTGAAGTGGAGGTGAGCGAGGTGGAGATGGACATCCGGCGCGAGTGACGTCGGGCGTGGAGTTTGTCTGAGCTGCGTCTCGGGAGAGTCTCCGAGTTCGTCGGGGCAGTGGAAGAGTCAAGACTGTGGAGGGTTTTGTAAGCTTCTAGGGCGAAGGACTCTGTCGCCTTGTAAGCTGATACCAGGTGTGATACCGCTTCTGGAGATTGGTCGTTCGCTAACTCGGAGATTTTCTGCGAAAACGAGGGAGAGAGGGACGAGAGGATTGAGGAGATGAGATGGGTGAGAGTTTGACGAGGCGAGGGGAAGATTTGGGTGAGCTCGGGAAGGGATAATTGCAGGAGCGTGTGGATGGTGTGGAAGAAGGATGGGAGGGAGTCAGCGAACGAGGGCGAGGTGCAAAGTTGCTGCCAAGCCGCACCAACCGCCTCCGTCCGGGCGCCAACATAGTAGTTGAAGAACTCAGCCTCTCTCTGTATACGCGCGAATATCTCGTAGTAGCTTCTGCAGCTCTGTGTGTCTCTGGAGTTGATCGCGGACACGAGGGCCGCGCTGACACCGGCCTCGAGCTGGTTTTCGAGGCTCACGACAACGCCCCGGCGGGCCTCGTATTCGGGCGTGTTCTGGAATACAAATAGGTTTTCTGAGGCTTCAGAGAGTCTCTCTGCAGCTTTGAGGAAATGGTTGTCGGAGAGGAGGGCGGTGACCTCGGGCTCGAGCATGCTCCAACTCTCGGCCTCTCCCAAGACCGCCCTTGCTTCAGTCATGTTAGTCTTCATCGTATCGAGCAATGTCAGCTTGTCCAGCACCTCCTTCGTTCCATGTTCGCCGGTTGCGGTAGTACGTGTGATGCCAGACAGGGTGGACTGAAGACCGAGGGAGCCCTCGCGCATGAAATGGAGGTCATAGGTGAGGCGGGGGACGGAGCGCGAGACATCGTCGATGAGGCGGCCGAGGAGAGAGGAGGACTCTTCGACGGCGACTTCGAGGGAGGCGGTGAGGGAGGCCAGGTGCTTGTCGAGGGTGGCGAGGTCGGAGGGAGAGTCGGAGTCAGCGGGAAGGGAGACGACCGAGTTGACCCAGGCGGTTAAGTCGAGGTCCACGTCGTCGGGTAGGTCAACGGAAGTCACTGCGCCCGTTAATTGTTATCATTTGCGCGAATAATACATGCATATACGCAACTTGTGCTGGCGACGAGAAGTAACGGATAAAGGTTCGGCAATATCCGACAGAGATCGGTGGAATGGTGGCGGTGCCCATCAACCTCTTGCTTGTGCTGAGCCACAACTGGAATGGCTCCTGATGCTGGTCCCAAGGTACGCCGCCCAGTGCATTCGGTGGTGAAAAGTCTTTTTAGTTGACTGGACTACAGGATATGCTACGTCCAGCCAAACGCCCACGCCTTTCGGCGCCCTTGCCTCCGCTCGATGCGTTTTCTGGTGACCGCAACCCGCCCTCGAGGGAGAAGCGCCCTATCACATTTCTCTCAGACTTTACCACCTCCAACACCAAGTCGGACTTGAAGTCACGCCCTCTACGTCCGCCACAGCCTCCTCAGTTCTTTGATGACCGACTGAACACCCCTTCACGCGCGAAAGGCAAGGCGCAATGCTTCCGCACGCCCTTGTTCATCCCCCATGCTGAGCCAGAGAAGTCACGAAATGTAACACCAGCGATGAAACCCATGAAGGCGCCCGAGGTGTTTCTTGAGCCTCCTCCTCCCCAGCGCTCAAAACCTTCCACGAGCAGACTACACCCACTTTCCCTTCCCAACATCCCCTTCCCCACTCCAGATCGGCATATCCCAACCACCTCAACCATTCTTCGTACACATGTTCCTCCTGCTCTCACTCCTGTTGATGATACTCCCATCCGCGAGTCTGCATCTCTGAATAGCCTCCTCTCCTTCCCTAGACCTGTCCTCTCTGAACCCTCTACGCCTCGAAAACCACGCACCACTCCTCTCACCTTCCTCCCTGACACTGCACTATCTCCAAATCCAGAGCCAGAGCCGGACGAAGTCGCGTGCATGGTGCACGGGAGCCCGACGAAGAAGAGATTCCTGAGGTGCGTTCCATCCGACCTCGTAACGAACGTTTGCATGATATGTGTTCTCTGTTGTCTTCTAGGGCCGGCCTCGCATCCCTTGCCTCCACCCACCTCACCCGCTCGCTCACCTCGCTCTCACTCTGGTCCAAGGACACCCATCCCTCGCCCGATCTGCGCCTCTCCGTCCTCCGCATTGCGTATCGGACACCTCGAGCGGTATTTGCTATCTGCCGACAGGACAATAGTCGGGAGAATGAGGCAAGGAGGATGGTAGGTAGAGGCGATGAAGAGACGGGTGGGGATGGTGAGATATTGATGGCATTTCTGAGCCTCGAAGGAGAACGCCAGGTGAAAGAGGGGAGGGATGTTGCTGTATGGAAGCCTTGGAGCACGGTTTGTCTTCCGACTTCCCGGGTGCTAGGCGATGCCGGCTCTGTAAGGGAGGCGGGTGCAGGGGAAGGTGGAGATGGACGGGAAATGGAAGTTGTATTGTGCTCGCGGTATGTCGTTGCGGAAGGCTAAGGTCGTTAGCATGTGAGAGAGGATGCAAGAGGATATTGTGCTGGAATACTGAGACTGTGATCATGCTTCTGCTTAATTTATCGTTTTCTTATAGTGCGACGTGGAGATTAAATTGCACTCGGGACTAGCGCTTAAATGGAACCGTTAATATAATATTCACGCCTCCATGTCATAAGCTTAGTGGCAGATCTGAAGTTGCGGCGTGACACAAGACCGAGAATACAATCACGTGTAGTGTGACCTTTGTCGCGATTATCACGTGCTGCAGGTTCGATTCGCGCGTTGTAATTGCTCTTTGGCGCTTACTCGGAGTCGGCCACAGCGAATTGTGGCGCAAGGCCACTCATTCAAAGCCAGGCCATCTCGTTCTTGAGTGTCTGTTCCATTTGGACTCCCAAGCCACGGAGAGGCTCTGACACGCTGGCGACAAAGCTTCCACCCAACGACTTCACTGCGAGATGGGTGTGCCAGGGCTATGGGATGCAAGTACTCTCCGCATCAATTTCACGCATACTCTAACGTTTCCCAGGTCCTCCGCCCCTCCGGCCAAGTCCGCTCCCTAACGCACCTGGCCGTCGTCGACGGCTTCGACGCCAACCCCACCCACCGCGGCCTGCGCATCGGCATCGATGCCTCCATCTGGTTCTTCCACGCCACGTACGGGCGCGAAGGCGAGAACCCCGAGCTTCGCACCCTGTTCTTCCGGTGCTGCAGGCTCATGACGACGCCGTTCCTCCCTTTGTTCGTGTTTGATGGGCCGAAGCGACCAAAGGTGAAAAGGGGGAAGAGGGTCAGCGGGAATGCGCATTGGATGACCACGGGGATGAAGAATATTATTGAAGCTTTTGGGTTTGAGTGGCGAACGGTAGGCTATTCTGCGAGGCTCGGTGGGGTTTGTGGTTCATAGCGTCGACAGGCTCCTGGGGAAGCGGAGGCGGAGCTCGCATATCTCAGCCGCATCGGAGTCATTGACGCCGTTCTCTCCGACGATGTCGATAATTTTCTCTTCGGAGCCACAATGGTTATCCGAAAGTACGTCTTGATCCTGTCGAGTACTCCAGCCGCATCTCTAAGTAACTCTACTTCATTACAGCCCGAGCGCTACTCTCTCCGGCAACAAAGCTCACCCCGTAAAGAACTCAGCGGGCAGGGATGATGGCAACCACTCCGTCATTTACACCTCATCCGCATTACTCAAGCACCCCGACATCGGTCTGACCCTCGGCGGCCTGATCCTCATCGGTCTCCTCAGTGGCGGCGACTACCACCAGGCCGGACTTGCCAGCTGTGGCATCAAGACAGCGCATGCCCTCGCAAGGTGCGGGTTCGGCGACAGCCTGCTGGAGGCGGTCTCCTTACCCGAAGAGGAACTCGACAAGTTCCTCGAGGATTGGCGGCAGCAGATCCGACACGAGCTGAAGACGAACTCGAGAGGCTTCATGGCGAGGAAGAGCCCCTCTCTGGCCAAAACCTTGCCTGACGACTTTCCCAACATCGAGATCCTTATGTCGTACGCCCGCCCTATCACTTCGGAGAGCGAGGGCAAACGCATCAGGGTAGACTGGACGCGCGAGCCCGATCTAGGTAAAGTTGCTGGCCTGTGCGAGCTCTACTTCGAGTGGGGCGTGAAAGACATCATCATCAAGCGCTTCCGGACCGTCCTCTGGCCGTCCGCCGTCTTACGCATCCTCCGGCGCGCGGTCCTGGACAAAGATGACAACCCTTCCAGCGTACCTGTCACACCGCGGAAGAAGAACAAGCGCACTACACCTATCGGCACGCCCTCCTCGATGATAGCAAAGCACTTCTCATCGATGGTCCTCAACTCCCCCACTCGCGCGGACGACGAAGACGAAGAGGAGGAGAGGCTCATTATCAAGATCCACTCCGAGCGGCGGCACCCCTCGACAGACGGCATACTTGAGTACCGCCTCGAGATCGCCCCCGCGCAGCTCGCCCGGCTGAGTGCGGCGGGCGTGAAGGGTATCCGGCCACCCGAGTCGTTCGCCTCCTCCCAATACTCCGATGATGACGAGGAGGAGGAAGAAGACGAGGAGGGTGGTGCAGGGGGCAAGAAGAAGAAAGGAGGGAAGAAGCCGCCGCCGGACCCGGAGAGCCACCTGCGGGTGTGGATGCCAGCCAGCATGGTGCGGATGGCGGAGCCTGCCCTAGTCGAAGAGTATGAGGCGGTGCTGGAGAGGAAGGCGGCAAAGAAGGCTGGGAAGGGGGCGAAGAAGTCGCCCACGAAAGCCAAGGATGTTGCGAAGAAGGCAAAGGATGTTGCGAGGAAGGCAAAGGAACTCGCGAAGCCGAAAACGACGAAGGTCGCTGGCGCGAAGAAGAACATGATCTCGTTGTATCAATCTGACTCTGCATCTGAATCTGAAGACGACATCTATAGCTTGGATAAGAACCCGACAACCAAGAAGGCTGCGAAGACCTCATCTGCGTTATATGAATCCCACTCCGAATCTGACTCTGACGGTATCTTGAATACGAAAGGCAAGGCAAGGAAGACCGCACCATTAAGCAAGTGGTCGAGTGCGAACACAGCTCCTACACTCTACGACTCCGACTCTGGTCCTAATCCCAATTCGGACGCCGTCCTGCATCCTACCAAAGCCAGGTTGAAGCAACGTGCAATCCCTACGAACAAGGCGCTTACTTCTGTTGGCTCAAGCTCGAAGGTCAAGTCCCTGATTGATCTAATGGACGAATCAGAAGAAGAAACGGATCCGGAAGATCTCCTGACTGCGCATGCTACGAAGTCCAGACCTCCAACGAACTCTGGTTTGGATGTGCAGGACGTCCCCAAACGTACGGATAGGTCCAGGCAGAAGAAACTCTACGACTTGCTCTCGATAAACCTACAAGGGCCGTCGACGAGCGCGTCAAACGCGCCATCGAGCAGTTCTAGGCCCGGGTCAGGATTCCAGCGCCGCGCACCCGAGCCATTCCCAATGCGGCTGGATGAAGACAGTGACGGTGACTTGCCTCTGCGCACCTCTAGCAATTCTCGAGGATCATCTGGTCAAGGGGCCCTCCCGGGCTTGATATCCTCAACGCATGCCAGCACATCTTTCCCAAGCTCGAATATTTCAGGAGCAGTGCCTAGAGGGCGACAGGAGCTCCCCTTGCGCATGGATGAAAGCGATGGCTGTAACTACGGCGTAGGAAGGATAGTTAAGGCTCGTCAACGTACTGTAGATCTCAGGTCAGGATCCGACTCCGACCGCCACCAGCCCCGCAAGTCTCCCCGCAAATCAGCGAACTCATCGCCTAGAGGCACGCACAGTGAACGCAGGCCTGTTTCCCCCTCGCCTCGCGGCAAGGCTGGCACGAAGCTCGTCAACTGGTCCCGTCCAGCACCAAAGGCGCTGGACATCATCGAACTGTCGAGCGAGTCCGATGCTGAGGCTCGACTACCAATCGCACCGCTGTTGCTTGCCAGGGCGAGGCAACGACCTCAACCCGCAGGTTCGAAAGCGAAGCAGTTCACGAAGTTGCCTGCCAAGTCCAGCAGAAGACCAACCGAAGATCTAGAGGTTATCGATCTTACATAGCTACCCTACGAGCGAGTATGCAATGCGAACATATATACCATGGATCCTACAATACAATCGACTACTGGGATACAGACACCGCTACAACAAATCGTATGATACACTATGAGAGGCGAGAGCATGCAGCAAGAAAGCGTCAGGCAGGATAATTGTCCTAATATGCGGTACTAAAGTCCCTGAAGATTTCTTGACCCATTATGCCTTCCACCGGAGAGTTGGATGGTACTTCAGGCACAGGCGCAGACGCCTGGAAACGCCGTATGGCCTGCAGTCGCGACCGCCAGTTAGTGGTCACCTCCACCTGCACCGTATCATTTTGTGTGTGCTGAAACACAGAGGCGAACCAGTCAGCCAGTAGACTTAGCTGCCGCACCATGAGGGGCAGGTTTTCCGCTGAGATCAGCTTAAAATCGCCGACAGGAGTGAAGGGGGTCATTCCCGGAGCACGCTGGATTGTCACTTTGAAGTACTCGTGTTCATGTTGGTTGTCCGAGAAGGCGGCTATTGTGCCTCGCGAATGCGGCTCGACAACAATATTCACGAACTGGAATTCCGTGCGTAGTGTGTCGAACTTGTAGGGCATTCCGGAGTCGTTCCAAACGATACGAACATAGTCGTTCCCGATATGCCGTTTCTTGTTTGCACAGTACTTGTCATTCGGATCCGTGGGCATGAGCGTCGCTGTATGATACAGGATCTGGCCTATATCATCCCACCATGCATACGCGTATTCACCGTCTTCGTCTGGCTCCAACCCGCCTGCATATACATCGACCTGGCCTCGGAGATTGATCAGTCTCCCTATGCCCTCCAGGAATCGGGTATAGGCAGGCGACCCGTGCGTGTTGGCCAGTATCTCGGTTTCCTCGGTTTGACCAGGGGCGACGTACATGATACCAACCTTGTGTGTGTCTATAACTGGCATCCTGTCTAGGTTCCGGAAGAATGCTGGTAAGACGGACGGGTCAGTGATAAGGCGGCCTCTCTGAATGTTATCTGGATAGGGCGACAGTTGAAGTGCGAAGAAAGAAGGATCCACCGCGACATCCTTCCTTCTCTGGGAAGGCGCCGTCCCACTCCATACGTAACCGGTAATAGGATCTGGGCGAGACGAATCCTGTGGACGGTCGCGGGCAAAGATGTCTTGCATTTCCTAGCAAGATAGCGTTAGCATCGTACGGAAACTGATTGCGATCAAACTTACGGTAGGTATACCCGAGGACTCAGTGGAAGGCTGCTCTTGCGTCCTCCGATCCATCATCAGACTCGAAGGGATGGAAATGAAATCAGGATCAACATCACCAGGACCAACCATCGGCACGTTCTCGGTCCGACAGAGGAACTTAGTGTAACCAGACGGCCTTCGGGCCACTACCTCGAGCCATCCCAGTCTAGCCAAGGCGCGGATAGTCACGACTGAATTGCCAACGATCCATGTCTTCTCGCTGAGGGTCGCCTCCGGCTCGTGAACCTTAGGGTTCATGACTAATTCATTGAGCAGTGAGCTGGCTGGCCTGGGATCGGCGCTCGCGTACGTGTATCGCGCTAGCCAATCGAAGCACACTTCGGTAGGTTCGTCCACTTGGTCGCGGCCTTCATTTGCTAGCAGTAATTGTCGAGTAATGAATTTGACATGCCGTGGTCTGTCTGGAAGCTTCAGGGCTAGAAACCAGATGTATACAACATAGTAGCAGATGATCCGAACATGTTGCGACAGCGCCCAGGAGATGGGAGTCGGACTGGGTCGGTTGTGATGTTGCAGATATTGCAGAGCAACTCCAAAGACCATCTTGTAATCAGACTCGGTAAAGTTCGAATAGAGGGCAGGCACGGAAGCAATCATGGAAAGGAAGTTCAAGATATGAACAGCCATGACGGGGTTTGACATGATTTGAGCCAGTTTTTCTAACACCTTGGAAAGATATCGTGTCATGGACGGCTGCAACTCAAAGGCAGAGATAGTTAAAGCGTGTAAGCAGCACTTGATAGTTGACATCTGCCCACTAAGCCCTGCGAGAAACACTTCCACCAGTACATGATGTAGCTGTGGTTCGAAAGCGCGACGATAGCTGACGAGAACAGACAGCGTATGGTAGGCCAGGCCATGCGCATCACGAGCCTTCAGGGCAGGCGGCCAAGATTCGATGTTGTGCCCCAAGCTGCCGCTTGAGATGCCGCTGCAGAGGCTTCTCAGCAAGTCCATAATCTCTTCCCGAGACTTCGGCCCGCAGAAGAGGTGTTTGTTGGCGAGTTGCGCAGGGAGATGGCAGAGAACATATGATAGCACTTCCCAGTCCCTCTCTTCTTCAATCGTATCGACTAAAGCTGCCAGATACTCCGATATTGAAAGGACGATACGCAAACCAGGGCCATCTGGATCATAGGAGATGAGACCCTCACTAGGTACATCTACTTGTGTGACGACGAACGGCGGTGACTCGGGAGCCACCCACAGATTCCGCGCAGGTCTCACTGCGGTTACGGCTATTGGCATACGCAGCGGTGCTCTAGATCGGCTTCGGCTTGATGCTGAAGCCGAGGTGTGCACAGCACGTCCCCGCGACGCGCGCCGGCCATCTCGTTCTTGAGGCACGGATGGTCTTGCCTTCCGGATATCTCTTCCCTCAGCGCTAGGTTCGTCGTTACGCGCTGTCTCGCTCTCCTTGGGTCCAGGAAGAACTGCTCTGTTAATGAGAGAAGCGAGATAACTGATATGCCCGTGTCGATCATATGCTTCGTCGACGTAGTAGAGGCGATGATCCCTATCTGCTCGGAGCCGCATCATGAATTGGAGGACCGTGAGTTTAGCCCGCGAACAATTCGCATTTCTGAGCAAGTGAACCATAGTGTGGAACACTCTAACAGCTAATGCGAGATCCTGCTGTATAAGGGATCGGGGAGTAAACGCGAGCTGGGAGAACACGGATATCAGTCCTATGACAGCACCGACGGAGTTGCTGATTTTGACAGCTTCACTGGCCAAGACAGGCTTCGTACCGAATTGGCTCTCGTGCGGCGACTCCGGTAGGTGCGTCTGAGACCGAGATGCGGCTCCAGCGGCGGAGAAAGACGACAGTAGTGATATGACGGAAGGCATTGATGATTCCTTGTCCCTTGACTGGATAGCATACTCCGACTGCACCCTCGACAACACCGGACTATTCTGGGGTAGCGGAGATTGAGCCACTGGTGAGGTTGTTTGCGCGCTAGGGACATATGTTGAGTCACCCTCGTCCACTGGAACTCCCGAGGCAACCATGGTTAGGAAATCAAGTATGTCATCGACGACATTACCGCCTGCTGCATCTGGTGGCACGTCTTCCTGTGGCTCGTCTGGTTCATCTTCGGCGGTACGCAAAACCACTTCATCGCTAAGGATGTGCCATACAACTTCGCCCTCGTCTTGTTCGCCAAAGTCGAGCACTCTGTGCCTCCAGAACTCAAGAATGACGTCCAGAAAAGGTCGTCTGTATGAAGGCATGTCCTTAACAGAGGCATAGGCGACCTCCAGGGCACCCAGGATCCTACCGCGAGTTGAAGGCCTCTCCGGTGCGAACAAGATCTCGTGAGTAAGTATTTTCGACCAGTTGGAAAGCCAGTCAGGCGAGATCGGGGACAACTCATGCTGCTTATCCAATGTTTCTATCACCTTCGCGGTATCATCGTCGGTGATGTGATCGGCTATAGTAAGCACAATCAAGGGCAAGGAAGGTTCCGTAGGAGTGTCGACGCTTTCGCGGGCAAGAACGGAGGCGAGTGAGCGAGTGAAAGGCGTCGGAGCTGCGGTAGGATGTCTGAGAGGAATCAATATAGGCGGTCCGTCTGGGCCTCTGCATGAGTACAATTAAGGACTCGGAATACTTCAGACAACAAATTCAATAACATACCGCAGCTTCTTGGCGTACAGAGCCACTTGGTCCAAGACCTCACCAACAGCGGCGCCCTCCTCGAAATCGCCTTCCTCGTCCTCCGGTCTCTCGTCCATCTCCTGGAGGACGTCCTTGACAACGCCGACCACTTCAACCAAGATACTCTCCCTGGAAGCCCAAGACGGATGCGAATAGTCTTCCAGATCCGCACCAATCCAAGCTTTCACCGGCCCAAGCAGCAAGCGACAGACTCTCGCGGGCTCCCATGGTGTCAGGTCCTCCTTCATGGCGGCATATTTCATAACATCTTGACTGACGTCAATATGCGCAGGGGCACCTGACGGCGTATAACTACCAGTGAACTTGGCCTTGGCTAGGTGACTCAGCAGAGCCGTACGCAACATGATGCGAACAGTCCTAAATGCGCCCAGAGACGTCTGTAAGTCGGCAGGTGAGAGTGGATCTAGGCCCCATTGCGGGGTCAGATGCTGCTTTAGGATCATTGTGCATGAGCTCACGAATGGCCCTGTGAAGAGCTGATAGAGCGTTTTCCTGAGTTCCTTTTCTACTGGAGCTATTGAATGGTGCTGTAAGTTGGAATCGAGTGAGAGCCGCGGTAAAGGGTAGGAATAATATGCGAGACAGCGGAAAAGCAAGGGCAAGATGGAGTCGAGATGGATGGGGGATAGCACAGCCAGTTGGAATGAGAGTTGTTTGAGATACATTAGCAGAGCGACGTCTATGGGGAACTTCACCAACGGAGATGACAGACTCGAGGGCGACAGTATAGGTATGGAGGTCGAAGACGGATGCCGTCGGTGGCTCATTGGTCTGGTAGGCGTGGAGCTGCTGGAGCTGAGACCCTCGGCTGAGGGAGATGTGGGACCATCGGACGATATACGCGATGTTACAGGTAAAGCACGCTCTACGAGGCTGGCGTACCGAGCGAGCAAGCTGGCCAAGTCGTCCTCTCGTATGGTATAGACATCTTTCAGGCGCCTGTTCATGGAATCCATAAAGTCTGAGACCTTCTCAATGGACCTCTCCCTCTCGGCTTTCTCACCGTTCGCCATTTTCTCCGGAACCAACAGTCCCTCGAACGCCGACTCTATCCAAGACGTTGCTAGTTTCATGAAAGCTAGTTCCCGTCCCACAATTTCCGTGTGTATATTTGACAAAGCATCCAATGCTTTCAGACGAGGTTCCCATATCTCGGAGGACCATACAATGGATGCCTCCAAAAGCATAGAGAAGGACAGGCTCTCTATGCCGTTGGAGGCTGTATGTCCAGATAGGTATGCCGATAACAAGTCATATCCCACCGCTTGAAGTGGTACTGGCCCAGTAGGCTCGCAGAGACCAGCAATGATAGGATTCAGCACTGCAGAGCTTGGACGCGACGGCGCCGTTGGTAGCGCTGCCACAAGCTGCCGTGCGTGGTGCAGAGACGGTACGGCAGGAGGGGTCAGTGACTCGACGAGCTCGTCGACCGAGGGCAGAGGAGCCGCAGGAGTGGGTGTTGCATCAGGCCTTGCCTTGTTCCGCCAGGAGAAGAGCGAGGTCGTGTTCGAGCGCGCGCGCGAGGTCGGTCTGGCATTAGAGTCGATCTCTTGGGGAGGCATGGCCTGGTCATAGTGACGAGTTAGCACAAGAGGACGACTTGCCAATCTGCCCGCAACTAACGTGCACCGTGGTGTCCACTTGTTCTGCCCACTGACTTCGAGAACAAGGGGTTTCTGAGGACTGCTTAATTCTTCAGGATACTTTCAGGCTTGAGGAGAGCCTATGAATTATGGGTACGTGACCTGTGGTCGAGCTGCAAGTGCATGAGCGTGCACGCCGCCGACGTAAGGCCAGGTGAGGAGCAGGCTGCACGGCTTCATGCAAGTCCGAGATAAGCGCCCTAACATTTTAATGCTTTTTGATACGCGAGGCCTTTAATTCTCTGATACCGTCTTTGCCTCAGTCGCAGAATGGACGCGAGTTTGCTCTCGTCTGAAATTTAGATCTTTGAGATCGTACCGCACGAGCAGCAGCTGTTATCCGGTGGCTATTGGAAAACTTGTAACCGACAAGCTACTCTAACGCAGCACTACGCATCAACGGGATGCGCAGAAGCCATCACCACCCCGCCCAGAGGCTTCTCCGCCTTTTCAGCATCACTACTACGCCCGTTCATACTCTTCTCATCCTCCGCACTTGAGCTCTCATAAACATCAACCTTGGCTTCGTCCATATACGTCTGCCTCGCCGGGAAGAGCGTTGAGGACACATAGTAGACGACCGAGGCTACTGTGAACTGATTAAACCACTCAGTCAGCGGGTTGGCTTCAGAAAGTAGAATCGACGTACCCCAAATATCCACGCAAAGTCGAATATATAGACGTCTCCGCCGACCTTGATGCTGGTATTGATGGAGTTGATAAGACCTGGCAGGTTCGGTGGGACAGAAATCAGAAGTGCTAAGACAGCACGCCAATTCTATTCCAGCAGAAATAAGCAAGTGTCGTCAGCTTGCATAATGGAATGACTCACAAAGCCTCCGGTGTACCGATACCTTCCGTGGGGGTCATACATAGCAGGTACGTCCACCTTACAGCGGTGGATAAGCCAATACTAATGTAAATACAAATGAGTCATGTATGGATTGCGAGCGCCAGAAATACTCACGTCCGTGACCATGATACCTGCGAAAGGTCCCAAGAAGACTGTATACCCGTTCATGAACGACAGAAAACCCGCCGCGCTTCACAGACAGTCAGAGTCATCGTCTCTCACCAGACCCGTTACACTCACCTAGCAAGAATCTCCCATGGGCATAGAATCCACCCTCCCACGAAAGCACAAATCACCTGTCCTCGTCTGATATTCAAGTACTTTGGGCAGAGCACCGAGATATCGTTACCCGCGGACAAGGAGTTTGCCGAGATGTTCGTGCCAAGTGTGGCAAGCACAAACGTGAAGGACGCGAAGAACGCCGCAGCACGGTTATCCCACTGGTTTATGAGCTGCAGCGGGTCCCAAAGGATTTGGCCGTACAGTAGGATGCCAGCGGAAGTGACAGCCATCCCGATAAATCCGACGAGGGTGAAGGCGACAGGGATAATGATGAGCTGGACGTATTGCGCACGCTCGTCCTTTGCGTATCTCTAGACGTATTGCTTTGAATTCTTGTGCGAACTAAGGACGTCTCAACAACTGACCGTGAAATCAGGAATATTCACTGCGAGCGTGGAGTAGATGCCAAGTGCACTATTGAGAGCGCTGAGCCATGCCCAGGACAAGGCACTGCCAGAAAGTTGCGTGTGCTGGCTCAGCAGACCGCCACTGGAGCCAGCGGGTACCTTGACAAAAGACCAGATGAGCATCGCAATCCACGCTGCCGGGACAATGACCGCCTTTGCGACGAACAGCCAGCGGATGCGTTGCGGCGAGACCAACATAAGAGGTAGTTGGATGATCCAGTAGATGAAATAAGACACCATGCCCTGTGTCGTAATGTGAGCGTTGGGCGAGAGCTGGTTCGGGAGGCGGGCATAGGAAGGCCAAATGGCTTTGATCATCTGGGTCACGGCCTCTGACCCGGTATATGTCTGTACGAAGTCTTCAGTTGGTCCGGCATTAAACCTCTGAGGCAGACTGGCGCACCTGGATACCGAACCAGAACATGGACAGAACAACTCGGCTGATGACACTGAAGTAACTGAACCAAAAGCCAAAAGAGGACCTGTTAAGGACAGGAAATGGGACATGAAGTCTGGCACCGATCGTTCCGTTCAAGACCATAACGATGGAGATGATTATGTGGCCAACTGCGATGGCAGGAAGGGCCTGGCGCCTATGTTCGGACATAAGCAGTCGGCTGCAAGGTTAAGAGCAAAGTGGACGCACCATGACAGCCCGATGGCAATCATCGAGCTGGCAAGCTCCCAGACGGCCACGTTGGTCGCGTCGGAAATCCAGTATGCGATGTAGTTCCAGGTGGACCAGGTTCGCTTGTGGGGAGGCACCGGGTCCATGTCCTTGTTCGACCAGGTACTGCCTGGCGCAAAAGTGGACGGCTCTGGCTCCAGCACCCATGCCGAGGGCTTGGCCAAGTTGCGAGCGCGCTGCACCAGCGAGGACATGGTGAAGGTCGGTGGGCAAACTGCGTCTGACTACCGGTGCAGATTTAAGGCACTTCATTTCGCCTAGATCTGATGTGGTGACATAAAATACAGCCGCGATAAGCTCTGGACAGGAAGTCGGGACACCGATGATAAGGCGAGCAAGTTAGCGCCCATAAACTTCTAAGCAGTGTAGCTCACGCTCTCATGCACTAATACGTGATATCCAAGTCACTCACTCAGCTGAAGGCCATCTGTTGGTTCGAGTGTATTGAAGAAGGGCTGCGTGCCGTGACTTCAAGTTTGAAATACTTCGCAGCAGTTATCGTTTTTGAAAGGAGACGATGAGGTGAGTCCGAGGCTATGAATCAAACGAATAACCCTTGGTAAACGGACAAGTTGGCATTACTGCAGCCGATCCGGAAAGTCACTAGTCTTATATACAAAGGGCACTGCGTAGACAAGAACGCTAGCTGTGATAAAAGCATAAGCAGCAGCAGCAAACACGGAAGCATACGGGGCAATGTTTGGTGACCTGGATTAGGCTCCCAGTTGGCACATGTTAGGACTCCAATCCCGGTTTTATAAAAGCTGGGAGGAGTCTGGTGCCAGGGACATTCCCACACATAATCCGTATGCTGTCATTGCCTAAAACAGGGGTTAAGAGGTATGCTCTGTGCTCCTGGCTGACACACTTTGCGTAGCGCGTCCACCTCCCGTTTCATTCCTTACGACCTTCTTCTTCCAATTTACTCGGCGAGTGGCTTGCGAACATGCATTCTGATGCATTTGATGTTATTCCGTTCGAGGTCCGTCGAGATATCCGGTACATTCACGGGCGGCATAGGTGACATAGGACGCGTCCTACCTCGCAGGATATCAAAGGAGATTGGAAGAAGCTAGGATCAGGTTCATTCGGGAATGTATACAAGGGTACGTGGTATTTGTTGCCGTCTAGATCACGTCGGGATCCATCGATCACTAGGGAATTACTTGGGCATCGATGTTGCCATAAAGGAAGTTCTTCCGTCGAATGACTACGATGTTGCAAAGTACTTTGAGCGGGAATGGAGATTGATGAAGTGAGTTCTATTCTATTGCCAACGATGTCCAACCTCATTTTCACCAGGGAGACGCGCCATCCGAACGTTGTCCTGTACCTTGGTCTCTCCCGAGCACCCGAGCCTGACGCTCGCATATTCATCATATCGGAGTACATCGAGGGCGGTACGTCTCAGTGACATTATATCATATGACTAGTCTAATACTGTCCCATCAGGTAGCGTCAGACAATATATCCACGAGAAAAGCAAACCCTTCCCCTGGCGCCTCCGTCTCTCTTTCGCAACAGACATAACCCGTGCCCTTGCGTATCTCCACGCCCGTCGATGCATTCACCGTGACCTGAAAGGCGAAAATCTCCTTGTAACCTCCAACGGACGTATCAAGATCACGGACTTTGGTTTCGCCCGTATTGCAGCTCGCAACTCAGACGAGTCAAAGCGGCTCACCTTCTGCGGGACGGATTCCTACATGTCTCCCGAGATCCTGATCGGCAATGAGTTTGACCTCCCGACCGACATCTACTCCCTCGGCATCATATTCTGCGAAATCGCCTCACGCCGACTTGCCGACGACAAGCGCTTCCGTCGTGCCGCCCCCTTCTTTGCCATCGACGCCGAGGAGGTGCACACCTCCGCCAGCCCCGGCTGCCCACCCGCCTTCCTCAGTCTCACCCTCGACTGTCTCGCTCAGGAACCAGCCGCACGCCCTACGACGCGCCAGATTCTCGAACGTCTGGCGGAGATCGAGGCGGAGGTGATCTCGCAAGATGACTCGCACATCGGTAGTGTCAAGTTCATGACTGGGCAGAAACGCCCCAGTGCCGCTCCCCGTATACCCAGTTTTGGCATGGGCATTGGCAAAGATATCCGCAACGACCAAGTTCGCGAGCGAAACTCCAGCGACGAGGATGACAGCGAAGAGGAGCTCATGGAGGCCGTTATGGGTCTCCGGAACGTCGATCTCAACAGCCGGTTCAGCCATGCGGACGCAGACAGTAGTAAGTACTTACACATCCAGGGAACCCCTCGCTTCAGAAGAGTACTAACTCTTTCCAGCCACTCGCGGTGACAGCGCCCAACCCCTAATCGACGACTCCTCCAGCGTCTATTCCGACTACAGTACCACAGTTATCCGATCTCACGGCCAGCAATCTACTGAACCTCCCTCCCTCTCCTCCATCCTCACCATCCGGCCTTCCCCCGACCCTAACGCCTCGCCCCTACCCGTTCCCGACGGACACAATGCTCAGAACACCGACTCACTCCTATCCATCGAGTCTTACCGTACGGCTCGTTCGTCTGTTGGACTATCCATCGCCGGTGCAACCGAGGGCGGCTCAACGATTCGGATGCTCCCGTCCGCACTCGTCCACCGCTTCACACTCATTAAACCTGGAGCGAAGAGGCAAAGCGGTAGTATGTCGCCGGCAAAGGTTAATATGGAACCGACCTGGAGCCCGCTGAACGTGTTCTTCTCGAGCGGACTGCTTGTGGCTAAATGCGATCTGTGCAGTAAGAGGCTCGGGTGGAAGCCTGTGCTGGAATGCGATGACTGTGGCCTGAGGTGAGATGACAGCTTCGTGGTTCATTAGTGTGATGTTGATCATGATGGTTGCAGGGCTCATACAAAGTGCGGCGAGACGGCACCAATGGACTGTGGCCTGCGCCCAGTTTTCCCGCTTCCCCCCGTTCAGAGGTCGTCTTCTCCTCCCGCGAAGAAAAAGTCGCCATGAACGTGATATGCATTACTATTTGAGACGGATCGGGGCTGCCTGGCTTCACGATATGGTCATCTTGCAACAACACACTTCGAGTTTCATACATACGTACATTCTGCATTCTGAACTATATCTTCTACAACGGACTTGAACATGTGTAATCTTGGTTTCGTATACATTCCACACGGCGTTGTACCGGTGCCTTCTTTCCACTTCAACATTCTTCAGGTACAAGAACTTTCAGTGGTTGTGGTAATAGAAGCGGGTGATATCGTGGTAGACTAATTAAGGATATGGTAATGTTGTCGGCCATGGTGCAGGACAGACTTGTTCCTCCAGTGACGTTGGTCTTGAAAGGTCTGCAACGTGCTATGCGAACCTAGTCTATGTCTATATGTCTATGAGATTATGTGCACTAATAGAATATAATTCCGGTCCCAAGATACGCCTGCACACCCTAATCATTCAATGCGTGCGCAAGCCGCGAATCTGCGCCCCCATCTCTAGAGCGCGCTTCGCGTCGAGCCAGTGCATGGCTTCTACAAACACGGGCTTACGATCAACACACTGCGAATGGGAGGAATAGGGAGGGCACTTGCCTTGATACGTCTTGGGCACGACTTGCCTCCCCAGCGACTGGCCCTCTTCACCGCACCACGTGAAGCGGAAGTTATTCGTGGTCTGTTCTTGGCCCGTCTTGACGTCTACAACGTTCGCCTGGACGAGGGCGTGCTACGGAGCACATGTAATAGCCTATCAACTCTCCGCATGTAAAGAAGATTAGAAAAAAGTCTGGCTTACGACTAGAGTGGGGAACTGCGGCGAAGTGGTCGAGTACACGATATGAGAGGTGAGGCGGAGGACGGAGCCGATTGGCACGGGGCGCGCGAAGGAGATGCCGTCGAGCGAGAGGAAGCGGACGTGCTCGCGGGTGAAGAGGCGGGCGTTAGTGAAGGCGAGCTCGTAGGCGAGGCGCATGAGGTAGCCTGGATGTCAACTCAGATATCGGCCCGTGCCGGTACACCACGAGCTCTTGTGTGCGTACCTCCGAATACCTTCTGGTGTACACTACCGACGCCCGTCAGCACCATAACGAATTTGAGTATCTGAAATGGTTTACTTTCGTTCCTGCGGAAACATCAACATACACTTTTCCAACTGCGTATCGCCCATCCACACCCTTTCATTATCCGTCAGATCCAGGTCTTCCTTGCCGTACTTCAAGTAAAAGTCGTGCAGGATCTGTGCTTCGGCGGAGCTGGGAGGAACCCGGTCCAGGGAGCGGGACGCCATCGTCTGCCGGCGGTTTTTGTGGGCTATGGATGTCAGAACCAAATCTATGAACTGGGTGCAACTAGGGATGAAGGACATAACGCGCCTTCGCCCATTGCGTGAAGAGCTCGTTCTTCTGGAGTGGACACGACGAGCGGATGAACAGGGTGCGCTTTGTGGGTGTACGCGTCTCTGCAGACCATTGAGAAACGGCCTGGATGGGCACATAGTCAATAAGCAGTCTCATATATGCTGTAGATGGATAGAGACGACCGACCTAGGAGGAGAGTGTCGTCGTCCTGTCCGTCCTTGCCAAGAGCCTCCATTTGTACTGCGACTTCCATCGAGCTCTTACCAGTGTATATTACTTGACCGCTAAGTCTGAGATCCCGGACCGGTGACAATGGTGCCAACATGTCCAACCTGTCGGGAGCACATATATATCAAGGCTGAGATCTTTATGCATGATCTGGGTACTCACCTATCCACGGATGCAGTAACGATATAGAATCCCTGATCCTGCACACTGCCCAGCGTCTCCACGCCAGGGCCTAGCATATGCTTATATGCGATACTGCCCGCAAGCGAGTCCAGATGTTCCATCAGCTTCCCTGTCCGTATACCTCCTGAAGCATTCGTGTACTGTTCGAGCAATTGGGGGTTGGACGCAAATGGGAGGAGTTGTTCGCAGTAGGACTCGTGCATACTTCGGGGGACGAGGTCCGCAGGCGGGCTGCCAGATGAAGGGGGCGCAGGGTTGGACGAGTCGCTATTCAGCAGGGCTGACCAGAGACCCGGAGAACGCATAGGCATAACTCTAAGATCATAGGATATTTGGATTCAAATAATATCGAATATACATTCTTTGGAAGGAGACTGACGAAGCGCGTTCAGGATCCGACTTCTTCCCTAGCGGATGCATTACGTTCGGTCTGAGTTTTCATATGATTTGATATGCGACTCACTAATAACCTTCAGGAGCTTATCCAGAGTATTAACACCTTCTGTCTCTTCAGCAGCCTTCACTTCTGTCACTACATTCCGCTTCGGCGCAGACACTGATATCGGACGGATTGATAGTCTCCCATCGGTCGGATAAAGGCCGGACGACCTCCTGCCGCGTAAACTCGATACTCTTCTGCAAGCTTGCATGATTGATCAGGTATCCAAGAGATGTGCAAGGCCGACAATCAATATTGCAGAGGAGGTGAAGCAGAGGGGAATATTATTGAGAAGTTAGAGCAATTATATAAAGTGCGTCAATGTCGTTTAGGAGCAGCCGACGCCTTCGGATTCATATGATCGCCGAAGCTTACATACCGGGTTCAAACTTCAGGTGTTCGCCTGTGGGCGCTCGCCGTTGCGGGTGTTTGTTTCGTGAAAAAATCTCCGTCGTAAGAACATAGTGGTAGGATGATCATTGTATTGCAATATGCTCGACGAGGGTGCAGGTGACGAAGAACTCGAAGGCAGTCCGGCAGCGGTCCGCCAGTTCTCACGTTGGGAGACCAGCATGAGCATGCCGCCGGGATTGTTCAGCCTTGCCGCATCTAAGCGCTCAATCGAAGGCAGGCGAAGTGATCTTCGCAGAGCCCGAGCCAGCTCGGATGTCCGAGTGGGCCACCTCAAGACGTCACCATCATGCGTACCGCCTTTCTTCCCTCTCTGCGTCCATCTCGTATATATAGTGCGTCACTGATAGCCGCCGTTCTCGCTAAAATCCTCTTTTTTGAAGCATCTGCACTGAAGACCTGAGAGCATGGCGGCGAACGTACCAACATTCGTGTTGAACAATGGTGTTAAGATGCCCAGCGTGGGCATGGGGTGCGTACTCTCGACCCTCTCTAGCCCAGTTAGGCTGATGGATGATGGAACAGGTGCTGGACGAACTATTCGAGCTATAAACGCGTCTATGGCATGTGCAAAATGGCGATAAACAATGGGTACAGACATTTCGACACGGTGCGTCTCCAGCTCCCAGGGTGTAGTCATGTCTGTCATGGAATTAATGGGGCGAGGACTCTGTTACCAGGCGGAGATGTACGGTACGTTTCAGCCCCCAGTCCCCTCCAGGTCCCAATTGACGATAGGAATATCATCCAGCCAACGAAGACGCAGTCGGTGCAGCCATCCGCGACTCGGGCGTTCCACGAGAAGAACTATTCGTGACCACGAAACTAAAGTGAACACCCTTTCCCCTTCCGCCCCGAAATGCTCAGTAACTGTTCGCAATCAGCAATGATGCGCATTTTGCCGTTAAGAGAGCCTTCGACGATTCGTTCAAGACTCTGGATGTCGGATACGTCGACCTCTACTTGATGCACTGGCCACAGGCGTCCAGAGGTGCGTTCGTCTTCGGAGTTTGGGATACGATGGCTCAGCAAGACGAAGGCTAATCAATGAGTGTATGCGTCGTAGGTGGACTGTTCTCGGCCGAGCAGAACCCCAGCTTCGTCGAGACCTGGAAAGAGATGGAGAAACTGCTCGACACAGGCAAAGTCAAGGCCATCGGCGTCTCCAACTTCTCCATCAAGACACTCTCAGAGCTCCTCCCGCACGTGAAGGTCGTCCCTGCTGTGAACCAGGCAAGACTTCCATGTCCTATACATTGTAAAGAAACGCCTGACGAGTCATGGTAGGTTGAGCTGCACCCTTCCTTGCCCCAAGAAGACCTCGTAAAATTCTGCAAAGAGAAGGGTATCCGTCTGGAAGCGTACTCGCCACTAGGTCTGAGCCCACGACTTTCCTCTTTGAATTAGTCCATGCTAATATGCATGTGTAGGCCAAGGTAACCCTATCTTTATGCCGCACCTGGAGCCCATAGCCAAGAAACACTCGGAAAGCCTGGGCAAGGAGGTCACGCCAGCACAGATTGCCCTCAGCTGGAACGTCCAGAGAGGCGTCGCCGTCCTGCCCAAGAGTGAGAACGAAGGCAGAATAAAGGCAAATATCGACGTAAGTCCCCCAGCTTTTTCTAAGCTCTCGTACACTAGGAGTTGACGGTCGGATTTATCGGACTATGCAGCTCGTGACCCTATCGGACGAAGACATGGCCGCGGTTTCCTCCGTCCACAAGCAGAAGGGCATGCACCGTAGCCTCTGCGGGTACCACTCCGGTGATAGCGTGTTCGGATGGTCTTATGAGAAGCTCGGGTGGAATATGAAGAGGGGTGGCATTGTGGGATGACCAGAGGATCGGTGTAAATTATAGAATAGAAGATTACTCGGCTCTAGAAAATGTAACATTGCTCACCATGACACATTGCGGGAGATGAAATGGCAACGCGCTAGCAAGGGCGTTTGGATGAATGGCTAGCTGATCGGCATTTATTGGTCTGTCCTGGGAATGGTTGCTAGTCGCGACGCCTAGGCAGGCGCTAGCTGCTCTCGTGGCTTCATAGATGACATATCGCGTACCTTGAGCGGCAGTCTACAGATCAGTCCATTAAATTCGGAGGATATTCAGATCCATGAATTTGGACATGCGGATCTAATGCCACGTTGCGGGGATACAGAATCCAACGCCTTGTACTTTAGTGAAAAGAATCAGATGCGGGAGTGGGGACTTACCGGCATTAGTACGGTATCAGTGACCAAGATGGCTGGCGAAGTTACGGGTGTCGAATAACTCCGGTCTGCTGAAAATATAGCTTGTTGATTTTTTAGTCCCCTAGGAACCATTTATACCGTCCGTCTCAATCCCTTCCGCGGCTCCAATGTCCCCTTCACATTAGTGTCTGTCTTCAAACGGAAGGACCTCAACGTTTGTGTCCAGCTATCCGCTCAGCGAACTGGGTTCCGCATGCAACTTCCCATGTTGACAGACGCTTCCTGCCTAGATGCTGATCCAAGTAATTCCGTATTGACCAGCGTCACGGTCATTGTAGCACAAGGTCTTCTCGACTACTTGAAAGCTCGGGGGTTGTTCGAAAGATATATGAACGTGGGAGGGACGACCACCATGAATAGGGCCCGCTCAGAATTCTACGTGAACAGCGAAGGACGCTCGTCGTGGCTGCCCGAAAAGGTATCAGCGGGATGGCCGATATATGAAAGTGCGACTCACAGATATGAAGGGTATATCAAGGCTCCTTATGGTCCGTCTTGTTCTCGCAAATGATGAAAGCTACCCACAAACACATCCTTCGGGTATGATCATCATGCAGCGGCTTCGATTTGCCAAGGGAAGGGGATGGATGATGTAATGAGATGCGAAGCAGCAGAAGGAAGGACTTACTTGCGTACAAGTGGTGTACCGGACAGCCGTGCAGGACTCTTGCTTACCCACGTCACTTCGATGTAGATTGTTCACGCTTGTTGGGAACAAGACTTCCCTGGCGAACCAAGCTCAAGTATGAAGCGCGATCGTACGATATCGGTGATCC
The DNA here is from genome assembly GCA_004369045.1 of Heliocybe sulcata. Taxonomy (NCBI): domain Eukaryota; kingdom Fungi; phylum Basidiomycota; class Agaricomycetes; order Gloeophyllales; family Gloeophyllaceae; genus Heliocybe; species Heliocybe sulcata. The sequence continues at coordinate 457,543 of ML213525.1, read as the reverse complement.
GTCCAGATAATCATACGCAGATGCAAAGCCTATGAGTTCTCCTTCCTGATTCCAATGCAACCAGAAAGACGTCCGAAGACTCATGCTTGTGGGGGACATGAGAGTCCAGGACTAGTTTGTGGCATGGGCGAGACAACTTGACACCTTTAGAAAACCTTCATAAATGTGGGAGGTTCTAAATAGTACCATGGGTTGACGTACTATTGTTAGCCACATACACTAACTCGACATCAAGCCAATAGACAAGGTCCCATGTCGTCGAGCACCTATGCCATGACACATTACCAGCTTCTTCGAGCCTGCCAGTCGGACGATGAGCCTATCCTTCTACTAGCTATACAGTGGGCCGGAGCGAAGTCACTTACCTCACGCTTGCGAACTGCTACATGAATCAAATCAACGAACGTGCTGCCAGGCGATGCGGTTATTTGAATGTTGGCGATCCGCCGCGCGCGAAAACCGCAGACAGCCCGTGCTTCGCACTGCCCTTCATCTCCAACAAAGGCTGTGTAACAAAGCAAGAGACGATCGCGAGGGTATAGAAAGACTGTACAGTCTTGCTATACTCTGACGATAGTCTCCACCGGACGGCAGACCTTCTTAGCCCCCTTGTTCAGCACCCCCTCAAATCCATATGAGTCTTGGCGTCACGCTGTGTGTCTTAGTATTCTTCTGTGTCATAATTCAGTCCCGTATAGACCGCGCAGCCCATCAGATAATACCGTAGACGCCTGATGGTGGCCCGGCGTCATTCTAATTTGGGTTTTTTAACTCGTCAGGGAGGAGGAAGACTATAATCTTGTACGTTTAGGCACGATGGTCGTAAATGAAGCACAGTGGCATCCTTACCGAGACCAACTACATGTCAATGAAGTTGCTTCAACAGTGTCTGGAGGTATATCCGTGCTTGCGGCGGCATCTTTGCGGTATGCTCGGAGAGAAGTTCGACAGAAGATTCCACATTTCATTCTTACCACCACGTAGCAACGCATAGACCCGGGGCGCTGGCAAAGGACAAACAGTTCCCTGGATGGCACCGACACCGGCTTAGTCAGCATCGTAACGAGGCCGAGAAAGGAAGGTGTATTAGAATACCTTGCCTGGGACCAACAAAGATCACGTCCTCAGAATTGTTGGACATTCATATAATGGCATGTCTCCCCATAGGGCCCTCCCTGCCTCCCCTCGTAAGTCGACGCCGGAGTGCTTGCCTTCAGCTGCTGGTCCGCTCTTGTTTCCCTTCTTGAACTCAGCTTCGCTTCTCCCAGCATTCTTTCTGTCATATATTCGCTTTTCTCTGACTCCCGCAGGATATGTTGACCATAGCCGACCATGCACGGATTAGCTTGAGACAAATTGTAAGCGGTTTTCTTGGGTTAGCGTCTGTCTGATACTCAAGGATCCTCGCCAGTATACCCGCTTGACGCTCACGCAATTCACTCTCGCTTTCTTCCTTCTGGGATTCACCCACTGTTTTGCCCAAGGGATCATGCAAGCCTTTCTGTTCTCTGTAGACGACGATGCAGGCTCCCTCGTATCCAGTATGATCCAGCAGGCGAACGCGAGCATGTATCAGAGTGAATTCGCGTACCTCACTCGTCCAAATGGTGAATATCATCTGTCACTGTGTACCCATATCCCCGGAGCAGCCGCCGAGAATCCGTGTCAGCCGGTATATTCCACTAGCGGCTTGAATGCTACCGAAGATGTCAGTGTACGTATTAGATGCTCTATACCTTGGTCATCCATTAGACTATGATTTTTTTCAGGTGGATCCCATCTACCCAGACCAGACAATGACGGTGAGGCTCAACAAGATATTACCAAGTGCTTGGCTCACACTCTCTCCCTAGACTGTAGTGGATCCCAGCCAAGTCATATCTATCATTGGATCCAATTCCTCCGGGGTCACCCTCATGGACAGCAGTGGCAAGCAGACAGTCTTGGATCAGACGTGCGTCAAGACGCTGGTCTATCCCAGTCAAGTGTACGGCTCTTGGTGTTTGCTCTATTGGAGGTACTGACGCCTCTCTTTACTGCCATAGAATAAACAATTCAAGACGCGAAGATCTGGCATTGCTGATTGCACAATTCTGGTTGTTCTCGATTTCGTACTTCGGTGTAAGTATTCCTCGTATAATGCTAAATACACCCATTCACAATGTGTGTATGTCAGCTTATGCACGATTCAATCCCGCATATGTGAGTATTCTCCTAACTTTCAACCCCAATGCTCTCTCAATCTGTTTCGCGCACAAGTATTGCGGTGGTCTGCACCCGTGTTATCGCTACTGGCTGGTCCGCCTACTCCATCTGGCGCACGACCGATATCGAGAAGCGCTTCCAGCATCTCATCGTCGACAATGGGACACCCTGTCATACGCAAATATTTCCGACATACTTTGCCACTCGTATCTCGTTCCAGGTATATTGCTTCCGCGTCGAGCCGATGCTCGTCTCTAATAGATGTTGTGCAGGTGCCTGATCTGGTATTGAACCTCACCGGACTTCTCATATCTTCGTATTTGTCGTGGCATCTTGTCAAGGTAAGCCTGGTATCCGTTGTTTTGCCTCCAAGGTCTTACAGTCTCGGTAGGACTACGCTGGCCATTCATTCAAACGTGTGGGGCCACCTGCTGCTATAGTTAGGGTTTACCGGGTGAGTGGGCCGTAATCCTCCGCTATCTCGGACAATGCTGATTGCCATTGCGAAGTTCGTTCTGGCTGTCTTCGTCTGTATGCAGCTTCTGGTGTTCTTCTTGACTGCTGCCATGGGACTATGGGTCGATCAGCTGGTCAACGGTGACATAGCCAGAATATCATCGCATACCGCGATATACAAGGGGTTGTTTCTTTTCACCACCGTCGTACGTATCCCGTCTCAGTTCACCTCAACGCGAACAGAGATTCAACTTTACTGTTAATAGGTCCTTATCCCTTGGCTCACGATGGTAAAATTATCTCCATCTCACATCTCTATCTTTGAACTCATGCGTCTTGCCAGGGTTGGTACTCCGTGCGCCTCGAAAAGAAGCCACTCATGTCTGGGTTCCTCGTTCTCGCCTTCGTTCTGATCGTCTGCTGGGCCATCATGTTCTATTCGCTCGTCTACCGCTGGACTTTCATCCAATGGCCGTTCTTTGCTTGCATGACCGTCTCGTCCTTCGTCGTCCTCATTGCCTGCTTCGGTTTCGGCGTCATCTGCTGGCTCAATTTTGGCAAAGGCTTGAAGCACTGGCGTACGTCTCGTCCTTTTGTACGACAAGGTCCTCCTACTGACGCTCGCTCTGCTCGCAGTATATGTGGAAGATATTCTCGCGAAGTCCGACTTCGAGCCAGAGGTGTTCCCACATGATGCCGAGAAAGTGCCTTTCCCTGGATACTGAATTCGCACCCTGCAATGACCCTTCCTGTGTCATCGCCCGCTCGATATTTATTAGATATGCTGCGCCAGAAGTCTCAGACACAATTGCACGTATTCAGTGATGCAGCCAGATGTCTGGAACGCTCCATCCGGTCGAGAGGAACTCCGCTCGATTGGAAGACGCTCCAGGGACTGCAGGACTCTTTAGACGCACCTTGTTACATACTTCGATGGACGCTTTCACCGTAGCGGACGTAAACATTTGCTCGGACGCTCAGGACGACCACGTGCTGCGGTGATACGCAGGACTCGCGAGCTTTCATTTGGGATTCCCCTTGTGCTGTATTGATAGTTTGTAGCATAGAAACAAGTGCGCGCTCTGGCGAGTTGCGGTTGCCTCTCTACCTGAAATGAATGGAGACTGGAGTCAGAATTCGGCGGAATTACCATCCTCGCGACGATCCGTGAAGGTAGGAGCACTCGACTTGATATGACACTGAAGCTGATCACATCCCGATCTAATTGCAATAATCCCTGTTCTGTATGCACTTCCTCCGCCTTCTGACAGCAGGCACATCATTATTGTTCAACTTGAAACATCTGAGAATATTGATAGACCGGAGCAGTTGGTCGGAGTTGTCCTGAAGAATCCAAGGGATGATCCGCCGACGACCTGCAGGAACAGCAGAACAAGTGTCACAATGTACATTGTCCTTGAGCTCAAGTGACTATGGCCGATGGCCCTCGAGCCTCTACAAGGTATCAGGCGAAACGGATGCAGGACACCCAGATTTGATATTTGTGCGCCGGTTAGCGCTCAGCCCGCGAAAGAGATCAACGCGTATCTAGAACACGTCGGCTGTCAGCGCAATCAACGCTACCGCCTTGGAAACAGGGACACTGACTTTCCGTTGACTCTCCACTTCTCCCCAGACTCATCCAGGCGCCGTGCGACTTCCTCATCGACGCCGACAACTACATCCGCTTTATTTGTGCGCAGGCTCAAGATAGGGAAGGATCCTACTAGCGGGCCTGCGGAGTGCGGGGTTGAAGCCATCGTATACAGCTAGAAGGAAAGACAACGCACCTATCGCTTCCTCGAAGGAGGTATGAGCGGGCCAGCGGATGTCGCCCGTGAGCCTGTAATACGCAATTCAGGTTTCCATTCTTAATGTAGATCGAAACACGTACTTGCGGTAACTGTTATCGCAGAGATAATTAACTCGAGCTGGAACCGTGTCTGCGAGAGACTCACTTCAAATCACCCTGACGAAAAAAAGAAGACTCGGAGCTGTCCTCTGTACTGCTTACGGACAGAGAACTGACCTTGAATATTACCAGCGCACTTCCTTTCAACAGCTCCCAGACGTCCTGACCCTTCGCCTTCATCTCCCAGTACGGCCACGGCCCCGTCCAGAAATCCGCCTTCTCATCGCCCTCACCCAGTTTCCTGTCGGGAGACACGCTGAGCGCGAAAACACCCGAGTCCATGTAAGACTGCCATCGCGTCACCATCTTCTTCAGGTTCTCCTTAAGCCGTGGCAAAGCCGGAGCAGAAGATGACGAGGCGAGGGCCGGGGAGGGATCCGGGAAGAAGGACGGGTCCAGGAGCGCTGGGACCGTCGCCGCAAAGTCCGGCGGCGTAACATCTGAGACGAACCACGGAATCATCTTCGGACTGTCAGGCAGTCAGCGCGCCGGACAATGAGCCAGAGTCGCGAGCGTACTGGAAGACCACTTTCTTCACGTAGGGCGTGTATGTCACGAGGAAGTCGGCAAATACGAAGTCGGTGAAGAGCTAAAGGAGGTTGGATGCGGTTTGTCCCGCGTTGTCAGCATGATGGACGCACCTCGAATCCAGCTGGATTGAGCATTAGTCACTGTACATTAGGGAACATGAGGAAGTCAAAGGTTGGATGAAGAGAATGTATGCGCGGTCGAAAAGCAAATGGAGTCGACGGTGATGCAGAAGCTGCACGCATGGCTGGTCCTCTCGGACATGCGCACGGCTCTATTCCGGCTAGCATGATGGGGCCGCACTGGAAAACCCCCAAAGCACATACGATCGTCAGAGTCCGCTTTGTGGCTGCTCCAGTTACTCCCGAGCTGATTATGGGACGCGAACCGTAAGGCCTGTACTCAGAGCGCGCAGCATACGACTGGTGCAAGGTACGTTGCGTCGGATGCCACAAGACCGGAGTACAAGCTTTCAGCCGCCTTCGACTTGAAGTGTGCGGACTGCGAGAAAGAACATAGAACTGCACCCGCGTAGACCGCGATGTAGTAACAGAGTCACAAAGGGAGAGACATAGATGGCCACGAAAGCAAGACAGCAACAACACGAGCCGTGAAGGAAGTAACACACTCACCGTTGTCCAAGACAAAATCCACTCTCCCCTCATCTCCTCCTTTCTTGAGCGCCTCCCACGCTTTATCACCATCATCACGGAGCAAATATTCCTTCCGTGCAGCCTGCGCGTCCTTACCGACCGTCTGCAGCTTCTGAATGTCGTCGTGCGAGAGGTGCGTCAGTAGAGACAAGTCGGTCGCGTTGCCCCTGCATCGAGTTCCAACAGGTGACATATGAGGAGATGAGCGGGACGCACCACAGACACATCTGCACCATCTCGCCGAAGACGACTTTGAGCTTCTCGAGGTCGGATGCGAGGACGTCCTTCTCGGATTCGAATTCGGTAAAGGTGGTAGCCAGCTCTATTTGCGTGGAGGCAAGGCGTAAGAATCAGTGATATACGCTGGAGTAAGGAACGCTTACGGTAGCATGCATCCCCGCTCTTCTTAAAGGTATCCAGTTTCTGCTTGTAGAACGGGTCGAACTGCTTCCAGTGTTTGGTGGTACTGAAGTAAGAGCGGAGAAGACGGTATCTGCGGACGGAGTTAACTGAGTAAGAGGTGAATCATGGGTGTTATCAAATCTTACAAGTAACATCTGCGATAACATGCTTGTCAATGAAAGGCAGCTAGGGCGAGGACCAGCATGCTAACTCAGCGAATAACCAAGGCGCCGTAAACCAGGTATTCTTCCCATTCTTCTCTAGACCATCTAACGCTGTGTTGTATATGTCCGCGTGTGACTCTCCGTCCTCGGGTATCTTCCTGCAAGCGTATCATATCAGCATCCTGCCTCTGTACTCTCGTATTGTTGCTGGGGCACTCACTCCAGTGCATGATCTCTTCCCATGTGGTACTTCAAGGCGCCAAGCTTCCCAATTACTGCCTTCGCCTCCTCTATCTTCTCCTGCGCGTCGGGAGTGGAGGATCCAGTAGAAAGCTCGTGATTGACAGAGTAAAGATGGTCGATGATGCCCGTGAGGATGATGGGCCATCGTTTGACAACGGTCTCGTAAGAGAAACTAAATTATGCACGTTAGTTGATCTGAGCAGTATTGTAAGTCAGTGAGACTTGCCCGCTTTTATCAGTAGGATCGTAGGGGGCGTACGGCGGATTAAAGGCCATTTGTAGATTGTTTTCTATTATATACCCGCGTTATATCAACGAATTAAGTGTCTCAGTTTAATTAGACAATATGAAACAATCACTAACCAATGCAGAAATGTCCTACTGAGATGTACAATGAAGCTCTGACCCGAGTCGAATACGAGGTGGAATACGTGGGGAAACCGGCATCCGGCCCGCAGGGCCGCCAGGGAATGGGATTCTTCTTGGCTTCATCTTATCAGATTAGTCATCCTTCCTTGCTACCACTTACCACCACTTACCACCATCTGCCAAGAAATAGACAATTCTGAAGACTGGCATGGCCGTAGACACTGTTGAACTGGAGACTACTCTCCGCACATCTATCCCTATCTCGCACCTGGAAATTATCGACCAGAGCAACGGGTGCGGCGAGAACTACGCTATCCTCGTTGTCAGCGATGTACGTGAATAGGAGTATTCTCTCGCCATCTGATACTTACTCATATGTGGCATTGAACGCTCGGAAATCACCACACCCTTTATGCACCTATCCTGCTTAACCAGGCATTTGAAGGGAAGAACACACTAGCCCGGCACAGATACGGTGAGTGGATAGTATTCTCCTCTTACCTCAACAATTTTGGGTCTCTCTTGCTCGGTTCTCGCCGAGTCCGTGTCCCGCTGACCGACCCGCTTGAACAGTGAACGAGCTACTCAAGAAGCAAATTGCTCAGATGCACGCTTTCTCTCAGGTAAGCCCCGTTGCACAACTACGCCCTACGTGCAAGGCGTATCACTCCATTCCCCCCAGAAAACATTCACGCCGAAGCAGTATGAGACATGGATGGCGAAGCAGAATGCCTCCTAGTGTCTCGCTGACCGCGGCTGTCTCACTTCCCCCGTGAATAGCTCACCGTCCTGTTCTTGACTACGAAAGGTAAGATGACCTTCGTCATTCTTGAGAGCCTTTGGTAACACAGATCCCAGGCAGTGTTCTCTCTCTGCATGTGGTATCTTGACTATGAGATATACGCTGCTTCCTTGTGTACATTGGAGCCATCACAAAAGAATATGCGAGCGTTGAGCAGGGTGACCACCTCTAATTGCTGCTGATTGCATGGGCGAAAGCGATGTACAGGGGCTGTAGCCTCTCACCGTTCTTCTTCTGTACGGGTGTGATTTGATGGCTACGGCTGATACAAAGAACTCCAAAGGAAATCACAAGTAAACCAACTCATTCTGATTCATAAATCAAAACACCTTACGCAGTATCGTACGCTGCGTCTTCATCACGTCCCAGGCCGCCAGCCTTGCTTACAGTGGACTCAATCCCAATGAATAGATCCGGTTCGCGTTGTGGAACAGCGCATCCTGCGCTACACGTACTGCTTGCTTCTCGTCGAGATCACCTGCAGCTACCGCTTCGGCCAGGACCTGATATGCATCCCATCATCAGCCTTCATGAAGAGAAGGAAAGCAATGCCGAGAGGGAGGGAGAGAGGGAAGAGCAAAGGTACCGCACCGCATATAATGCCTCCCTGGCCTGTATAGTGCCTAAGTAGTACGATTCTGGCCACCAGTGTCCGTCGGCTATGACATTGAGAATAAGAACATCGACGATAGGAAGAATAGAAATTCAGGACTGACTGGACCACATGATCTTATTGGTCGGGCATAGCTCGAGGACTTGGCGTATCACAGCGCGCTGGCCCGTGCCTGACACGAACGGGAAGATCTCTCCGAAGTCGACGTAGACGTTCCTGCATTGCGATTAGTAAGGCGTCGAGAGCGGAAGAGGGAGCGCACCGGTACACACTACACAGATACCCTGCGTCTCGGGTGTACGGGTAACTCGAGTGGAGGAGGACGAAGGGAGTGGAGGGGTAAGCTTTGATGACGGCTTGGAGGTGCGCGGGCGAGGACCGGGTTAGGGTAAGATCGTTGTCGCCCAGGCCAGTGTGGAACTGGACTAAAAGACAGTTAGAACGCAGAATGAGGTACGGTCTCACCGCGGGAGATTAGTTACCAGGCTTGTTGCACCTTCCTGCGATCTCAAGCGTCGTTCGGACGACGTAGTCGTTAAGATGTTTGTCGTCCAAGCGTAGCGTGCTTGTCGTGACATATCTGCGCTCTCGTTAGTCGAACAAAATATTGGAAACCAAAGGGAATGCGGGCCGTTGTAAACAGGACGACAGAGCACCCTCGAGTTCGGCCTGCGTGCAAGACGTTGCCACGTCGAGACCTGTGCGATAGCATGCTACCGATTTGAAGCTGGGGGATCTCATTAGCAAGGAAAAGGTAAATAACCTGTATTCCAGAATATGCGCACCCGACTACCTCGGGATCTTGTGCAGAGGCTTGGATGGAGGCCGTCAGTTTCGCAGAGAATGTCTCAAGGAGCGTAGCAAGATAGGACGGGTCGGAGGATGAAGAAGACAGGTGTGAAGCATCCACAAGTGGTTTGAGGATATCCTGTGTATTTAGTACCTTGAATCAGACGTTCTACCACAAAGAAGAACGGGACAAGTGCAGACCTGAGCGACGACCTCGACTCTCACGATCCTCTTATTAGGGCTCTTCGTGAAGCGGTTATGCCATTTGTACGACTCGCAGAGCTCCTCTACGCCTCCAAGCCCGTCGTCGAAGAGGATGCACTGGATATTCGTCGGCTTCATTGACAAGGCACACAGCTCGTCGTACGGGGCTGCTGAACGAGCAGCTTTCACGTCCCCCCATGTCGTATCTAAGCATATTCTATCATCATATTGTCCTCAAAAGGTGGTGTACATGCCCACCAGGTCCCAAGCCGAAGAGCTTTGCCAGCTGTGCAGTGGCCTTGTAGCAGGCGAGCGTATGCACGGAATCCTCAAAGAGGGCGGGCCCCGTCGCCTCTGCGATAATGCCCTCAAACTCAACTTTTTCTCTATTTCCAGCGGTAAGTAATGGGTGCGCATGATTGTCGATGCATGGATAGGTGAAGCACGCCTCGTGCAGAATCGGCAATTCCGCAGCCATGACTGGAGAGGACAAGGCTGAGATCAGATACGAATCTAGATAGCATGCACTGCAGATTGCCGAGCCGCCGGCTTGCCACATGGCTGGATCTAAGATGTCTATCCCCCATTTGCTTCCGCTGTAACGATATTCTTGGCAGCTCTGAATAATAATATATATCGGAAAGGAACAATAAATACAGTACAGTAGGTCTCTATCTCTGTATGGCGACTTTTAAGTAAGAATAAATATACCCAATAAACCGACGAAGACCAGAACCCAATGGAGGAAAGATACACTGACTCCCAGCTTCCAAAGCCGTAGTCCATGAACCATCCACACCTTACTCCTTATCGACGGTCACCTCATCCGATCCCTCTTTCGCCGCGCGCCCGCCATAAGGCGTAGTCTTGACGCGTACCCGCGGCTCCCCTTTGAAAGCCCTGTCGCCCTCCCCAATGGTGGTGCGGTACGCCTTCCTCATGCCTGCCCACGGCTCGCTCTGTGCATAGTCAAACAGACCCTCCTCGTCCTTCGTCTCCAGCAAGTTCAGAAGCGCAGAGACGAAGCCTTCCCACTGCTCCTCGCTCTCTGCACCCTTCTTCAAAGTTGGACTGGCATGTCTCAACAGCCTCGACGCGGTGCCGGTCCAGGGCTGCTCTCCGTCACCAGGTATGGCGAGCACTGCCTTGGTGTCTTTATTGTCGAAGAGCATCTCGTAAATTTCTCCCTCTGCGCACTCGTATAAAGCCTTGTAGAGTGGCTCGCGGAGCTTCTCCTCGGAGTCTGAGAGCGAGCCTTCAAAATGCATCTGGTCTAGCCGGGCCAAGAGCCGGACACCCTGGCCACGGATAGAACTCTCAGCATTGTTGCGTTCAACCATTATGCGGTCAATGTTTTCTTCCGTCTGGACAAGGCGTTTAGCCACATTTATCCCGAGAGAATACTGAGAAAGGTAACTCACGTAAGGACCATGCATACCACTGCCACCATCCATATACCTCAGGATCTGGGCGCCGCCAATACCAATACCATCGACCCCGGCAAAGACGGCATCCTTGACATTGTGAAATTTGAATCCGGCGCTCATATATGTCGTCAGACCCCTCTCATGCGCCTTGTGCACGAGTTCCAGCGCATTCTGGGCCCCGAGCTGGACAATGACAGGGTGCGACGGGTACTTGTCAGAAGCACCGTCCCATGTCACCTTGTCAAACCCACCGAGGGCGGCAAGTTCGATGCCCCTCAGACCAATCTCCATGATTCCCTCGAGAACCTTGTGCTCGCCGTCAAGGTCATCCACAATCGGGTGGTTGATGTTGAAGGCAGCGCTCATGTATTGCTTGCCAGGCTTCTTCAGGACATGACCGGCGAGAGCCTGCATGTACTCGACCATCTGCGTGGTCGTCAAGCCGTCCATCGCAACCTTGCACTCCGCCGCCCCGAGCTGGAAGGCGGCAGAGGCCGCTGCGCTCGTGGTGCTCACGACCTTGACAAAGTCGTAGGAAAAGTCACGGGAGATGCTGTCGCGCAGAGCGCGCCCGACGAAGTAGGTGTTTGGCGCCTCGCGTCCAGTGTGAAGACGCACGGAAGCAAAGTCAAGAATCGAGGGAATGCGGTAGGACTCGATCATCTCACGAGGGAGATTTTGTGGGCGTTCGAGGTCTGATGACGATGATGCATCAATTCATGCGGAATCCCAGTTATGACAGAAAAGTCACATACGTTCAACATGGACGATAGCGCCCGTCATCCAGCGTGACTTGCGGGTAGTACCAGAGACATGACCATCACCGGGATCGGTCAAACTCAGGTACGTCTGCGCGTCCTTCCTGAACCCGACCGTGCCTAGGAAGCGTGCCTCCGAAGCAGGAAGAGGCTCTCCCTTGCTCAGTCTGTGGTATCCAAAGTGGAAGCCCTATTTCCAAGTCTCAAAGTTAGCTTTGATCATAGTCACATGAATGGGAGATCGTCAATCTCACCACAAAGTCAAGGTATGAAGGCTCCTTCTGTTCGTCCCTGAGCGCCTGTGCAAGCTTCATCACGGCGGCCAGGTAGTTCTGCCCGTACTCCGCCGGCCAACTAATCTCGAGGCGATCAGGGCACGAGAGCATGGCGAAAGTGAATCCAGGGTTGGTGATCTTGGCCTCGTCTTCACCATGGCTGGGTGTGAAGGTGGCGTACTTTTTTCCGCCGAGCTCGAGCAGACCCATGCTGTGCAGGCGGTCAATGTCCTCGAGCGCTCCGATGATAGATGGGATCGCATGCGCAGTGAGGAGGCGCGCAGAGACTTGCTTGGCGAACGTGGCGGTGTTCGAAGTTGCAGGGAAAGTCTCAGAGATGACTTCATCAACTTCTGACTGTACATTATCGATGGCGAGGCTCCTATCTGTTATGACGCGACCAGTTAATACCGTATTTATTTCAGTTATCAAATTTGTTCTTACAGTACGGAAGTTGCATCCCGCGTTTGAATGGTTCCTGGTTCGCATTCGAGACCCTCCATTCTGGACGAATCCACCGTTAATCTCTGTGATGGGTGGCAGCTACAGCGATGAGGCACTCACTTGCAATACGAAGTCGGAGAAGAACATCCATGAGGACCCTGACAGCCACCGTCTTACACTCAGCAGGGTAGGCGTGGAGAGTGTGATGGGTCGGGATCGCCTGCTTCCATCCAGCGGTCGGCAGGACGTCAACGCCAGGGACGGGCGATGCCGTCGCAGTGTGGAAGCCATACGGCGTCCTACCCTTGGTCGACTGCAAGCCCTGATACAACATCGACGCTTTGAGGTTACGGGTAGGAGAGGGGATATCGAAGGACATATCCATAGTACTAGTAGTGAAGAAGGTAGAGGTGATGTTCTGTGGAAGGAATGACTTGTTCTTGGGCGGAAGGGGACTTGGGACTGGAGAACAACGTACCTCTGGACCCAGCTTTTATATGTTTCCAGCTGAGGCGACAAGAGTGCAGTAGTTCCTGGCTACGAACCATCAATAGTTGCGACTTGTCTCCGAGGATCCGCGATAACGGACTGCGGTATAGGCGTATCCAGTCCCACCGAGAACCCTGTTTGATCTGAGGTCCCTGTCTCGTTTCAAAGGCGCCATCAATCGCCGACTGTCCATGAGAGCGCCCTCTGCGGTTAACCGACAACTGTCGCGCTATCAATTTGCTTTTCTCGTTTGACGGCGCTAGGCTGCGACAAATCTCCAGACGTGATGCATGCCGAGGCGCATCCAGCATTTGTTTTTTCGTCACAACGGCAGCTTGAAGTGGCAGTACCAAGCAGGCCAATGTAGCAGCGACCACCAGAATCAACAAATGTAAGTTCTGGCAGCTTGGGGATAGCCACGCTATCTCTCCGTCCATAGTGGAACACATAGGTTTGGCTTGAGAGGCCATTGCCAGGGGCCGACAACTGTCGGAAGTCGGCGATTTTCATTTTCCATGAGCGATTCGCCGATATTCCTTTATTCAATACTTAGACGCTCAAGAGCGGTCACAAAGGGGAGAACCATGACTGATTAGGCCGCCAGCATCAAAGATTCGAATCAGGACCTACGAGTTGAGATTGACGACTGAACCTAGGTGATCATGTGACAATCGTGACATCGAATGGCTCCTGGACGTCGACAATCCGCGAGAATCGGCGTAAAGACTGTAGTAGTCTTGTCCTGAATAGGCGGACCTTCGTCATCGGCTTTCCAGATTGCGCAGGTTGGGCGCTTGAGAGGAGGCCGGTATCACGGTAAAATCGCCAAGAGGAAACGCTGGCGATGGTCAGACCCGGAAAGTAAGAGTATGGATGTACCGAGTAGCTACGGATCGTAGCGATGGCATTTGGTTTCAGAACATTTACCAGCAGATTGATACCGGCAACGAACTCATTTCGCATTTGTCGAGAACATTGTCCGATGTGGTAGGGTGTCACTGGCCCAGGACTTGGTCGTACTGCGAGCGACGGTGGCGTTGAGATCTGTATGTCGCAACGAGCACAGGATGTTTGAGTCACTCGCAGGCTTGCCAATTCGTTTCGTCCTGTGATAATCATGTCGTTAAGTCCACGGTTCATGGCGCACTCTTCGGATGTTTGGAGAGCTCATTACCTAGTAAACGGAGATCGTCCAAGCGTTTGATGTGCAGCGCTTTGTGCATGGTCCCCGCTTTCCCATGGCCACAATGCCATCCTACAACTCAATCAGCGCAGTCTTAATTTAGGACTACGGCTTTCTCCTGTGATATCTGATATGATCAATAAGCTGTAGCCCCCGAGTCAGTCGGTCGTAGGGGATGGGTAACCTCCGATACAGCGTACCTGTGTTCCTGAGCTCTCTGGCAGACATCTGTACAGCTCTGAATGAAAGGAACCTTGACTGCATCGCGTGCAACTAATGCAAATTGACCATTGCATTGACTATCTGACATGTTGTTGCTGGCCTGGAACCAGCGTCCATGTAAGGTTCTGTCAAGTCTGTTAATCTCTGGCAGTCGAGCTGGAATAGACATGCAACACCAGAATGCACTGGCCTCGCAGGGGAGGCGTGGACTCGCCATCAGTCCGTGAGTACCGGATGCAGCTATTCTTGTCGGCGACTCGCACACTGATCCGGCGCCCATCAGTATAGAAGCTGCATTTCTATAAGGAGTCCATTAATAACCTCACTCGGCGTCGGTCTGATACTTCCTGGCCTCCACAGGAATTTAGTCAGTGACCGAGAACAACCTTATATCTCTCGGACGCTGTACGACATTCCCATCTGCATCTTGCACGACACTCACGACAATGGATGACCGACTCCAGACAGGCATCGACGGCAGAGCGGTACTCGAGAAGGTCGACCACGCCGACGGCGACGGGACACCACGCGAGCTGGATGGTAGCAACTATGAAGCCAATGTGGACAAGGTAGAGCAAGCTCAACCTCAGACACAGCCGCCCCCACCGCCAGACGGCGGGTATGGTTGGGTGGTCGTGGCTTGTGGGTTCTGGATTTGCGCTATGACTTGGGGAGTTAATGCGGTGAGGACCATATCGCTATACACACCATGGCAGTCATTGAACAGTCTCTTCGCAGGGATATGCCATTTACCTTGGCTATTATCTCAACAACAGCGTCTTCCCAGGCGCGACCAAACTTGAGTATGCATTCGTCGGCGGACTCTCCATCTCCCAAGCTCTCATGGTCGCACCTGTGGCAACGTTCCTCAGCCGCAAGTTTGGCTTCAAGGCGACCATGATCCTGGGGATATTTTTGGAGTCAGGATCCCTGATAGCTGCATCCTTCGCCAACAGGATATGGCACCTCTTCCTGACCCAAGGCATCCTCTTCGGATGGGGCCTTGGCCTCACCTTCACCTCGAGCATTGGTATCCCCTCCCAATGGTTCCTCAAACGCCGCAGCATCACGAACGGGATCGTCTCCGCAGGCTCCGGCATCGGAGGAATCATATGGGCGCTCGCGACAAATTCCATGATCGAGACGATCAGTCTCGCATGGGCGTACCGTATCACCGCCATATGTCTGTTCGTCGTGAACATCATCGCAACTCTATTCATGCGAGATCGGAACAAGCACATCAACCCCAATCAGAAGGCATTTGATGTCTCGCTTTTACTGCGGCCAGACTTCCTTCTCTTGCTCGCCTGGGCATGCTTCAGTCTTCTCGGGTACATCGTCCTTCTATACTCCCTCTCCGACTTCTCCATATCCAAAGGCCTGAGTGCCCAGCAAGCGTCCATAGTCACCGCTGTCCTGAGCGTCGGCATGACAGTCGGGCGACCTCTGGTTGGCTACTTCTCCGACTCCGTAGGGAGGATAAACATGGCAGGCATAGTGACATTCGTCACCGGCCTGACATGCTTCATCATCTGGATTCCGGCAAAGACGTACGGCGTCTGCGTCTTCTTCGCGCTTGTGAACGGAGCAATATGCGGATCTTTCTGGTCGGTGAGTAACACGAATCCACGCGCGTCGTTTGTCAGTGCTGAATACAATGAACATTAGTGCGTCGGGCCTCTCGCAGCTGAAGTTGTCGGACTGGGAAACCTGCCTTCGGCTCTGTCGCTGGTCTGGCTATCCGTGGTCATACCTTGCACTTTTGCGGAGGCCATTGCCTTTGCATTGAGACGCGGGACAGGGCCAAATAGCTACATCATTGTCCAGGCATTCACGGGTGTGATGTTCGTCGTGGCGAGTATGTGCTTGGTCTTCTTGAGGGGCCTCCAGATCGAGAAGGAACTGGCGGCGGAGAAGGGTAGGAGATTATCATTCGCGTCCATGTTCCGGTGTATGTTCTCTACGAAAAAGGTGTAAGCCAGCTGAACCTTTCGTCATAAGGCTCCTGGATGGACATTAGCCATAAATTATTCCGCCGCGATACATTAGACAGTAGACATAATAGAAACCTTAACGCACTAGCGAACATGGAGACGTTAACGCAGGAAAGCGAGAGAGCCGGCAGCCCAAGAGCACCATCAATTCCGGTCTCTAGCCAACACGAGAGTCAGTGCGCCTAGCAGGATCACAATGGGTCGGATTCCTCATTTTGGATATCGTCATCAACAATTTCGATACCGGCCTCCCTGGCCTTCCTGATGACAGCACCTTCTTTATCAAGCGCAAACTCTAGAATGCTCCGGAGGATCGCTCTTTGTCCTTTAAGAGATGAAATGCTCAATCTCCCACATCATGTCAACAATGACATGCATCAGACGGACCTTCCAGATAGTGATCCAGCATCACCTTTATCTCTTCTCGTACTGCACCTGCCGGCGGAAACGGAGGGAGACGGTCGAGAAGGGCCTGCGTCATTTCCTGGAGCACGTTCGCGGCCTCCATTTCATCTTGCCAATCACTCTCTACGCCACCATCGTCACTTGAACCTTCTGGTCCTTGTACAGCATGAAGGACCTGCTCCCAGACACCCTCCAGCCCCCTGGCATCTCGACCGACCTCCCACTTTTTCTCCGTGCCGCCAAGTTGCAGGACGATCGTATCATCAGGGTTTCGCTTGAGTGAGAAGCCATAGCCGAGGATAAGCTCAGAGTTCGGCTTCGGGCCATAATTATTGAACAGCTCAGAGCCAGCGTCTTGCGCAGAGTGAAGAACTAACGATATCGAGGGCTCCTCACTAGCGGATCCGGAGTCGGGATACGTGACTAGCCATGACACGGGCTGCGCGCGGCTATGATTCAGGGCGTCTATTCCAGGTAAGAGGACAGGATAAGAGGATGGCGTAGCCGATAGGGTGGGCGAACGAGACAGGATCGAAGATGGGAAAGCACGCGAGGAAAGATAGGTCGAGGCTGCCAAGTATCTGTCCCTAATAGACAGTCAAATCAATAGAGGTCCGCGCAAAACATTGGCAACACACCATGTCAGGTCGGCCGCCCATTGTTCGTTAATTGGTTTTATCAAATCTCGGCACCGTTGCCATTCTGCCTCCCACTGTCTCTTGCGATCCAGAGTCGCCCCGTATAGATTAGTCCCCTTAAAAGCTTGAAGCTCGTTATCTGTGAAATGAAGAGGGGTCCGAAGTTTCGGTGGTGAGGGCAAGGTGTTTAGATATGGAAAATGTCGGAGACTCGGAGGGATGCTGCAGAAGTCATGACTTAGTCAAACCACCGCTTTACCGGTCCATAAGCTTACCTCTGTTCTCCTATAACCCAATGCATGCAGATGTACGTGCAGATGAGCTCCCTCTCAGACAGCTCTCGTAGTGCCGCCCCCAAAATATCCTCCAGGGCGTCTCCGGCCAGCTCGGCAGTTATCGCGAAAGAAAACGGCGCAGAGACAATGGTCGTGTCAGGTTGCAGAGCAACCCGAGTCCGCACGGAGAACCCCCATGTATCTTCATGTCAATGAGCGCAGGACGGCGAGCAGGTAACAGGGCAATTCACGGGACTCGAAGTATACTGTCGGATGAATCTTCGCCCCGTTGCCCAAGAGCCATTTGCGAAATGCAGTAATGTTATCGGGTTCAAGCAGGTCCTTCCCTTGTTCCATGGTGAAGCGAACTGACTCACGGGAGTAGGAGCCCAGCTGAGCGAGTCAAATACTCAGGAAGGCAGTCTTCGGGCATCCCAAGCTCAAACTGGGTTTCCCACGGCTACTGGCAAGTAACCAGATCTCATTCCGCGGTAATCCTGCAGGCCTCAGCGATCTCCAGCTCTCATATGACCCTCCCCGACAACCTGTTGCTTAGCATCTGGTACTTTTCTGCAGAAGGCGAAGGAGATTGGCATAATATGGGATTTTGCAGGCTGCTAAAGGATTCAGAAGCTTTCTTCTTTTTCCTAGGTTTCCCGCAGGTGGAACGAACTCGCTATCCATAGTCCGAGCGTATATAGATAAAAGCACAACCTCGGTAATTGGATGACGCGAGCCTCTGAGATCTAAAAAACCGTATGCTGATCAGTTAACTGGTCTTACTCAAATAACCGCAGACCACGGAAAGCAGTCTCCCTTGACAGGGTTCTGTTTATGTTCACCTCTGACGAGCTCGTATACAGGAGCGCACCTGACATGGCTCATCACGGAGATTCCAAGTTCCGAGCCCCAAATATTGGTAAGATGACAGACCTGCATATACCCCAGCCTTGGATTTCTCTTCGGAGACCAAGTACGCTCAGTACACTGGTATCTTTCTCGGAGTATCGGAAACGCGTACAAAGAGACGAACCACGGCTATATACGAAGCTGAGCAGCCCGTGATGCTGCCTCGAGCTTGCATCTGGCGCACAGGAAATCCTAAATTTAGAGCTTTGGATCAAGGAGACTCGGTGATGGTGGCGGTGGAAAGAGTAGAATGGCGCCCTCTGATTGGGTGAAAGACAGACAGATTTAGATCGGGTATCCCCGCAAGTGGGCCTTATCTTACCCACGGACGGCTAAGCGAACGCCAGAGCCATCGCCTGCTCTTACAGCATACGGTACCAGATAAGCTCAAATGGTGGCGCCCATACTCTGCATATATACCGTGGGTGCTCTCCAAATGACGCCCTCTCTTCTTCCACCGAGCGCTTCACCTTAACTGGTCGTCATACGAAGCGGTCCTAGACGATGGCGGCGCCCAAGAATAACAAGGATGCTGTTGCAGAAGCGGACAAGCAGTTGCTGGCTGAGCTGGGGTACAAGCAGGAGTTTCTAAGAGCCTTCACGCCGCTCGAGGTAAAGTCTCCTGACTGTGATGTCTACGAGCTGTCTGGTGATTGACGGCGTGATAGGTGTTCGGTATAGCCTTTAGTATCATTGGTTTGCTGCCGTCAATCGCGTGAGTGTCGAGATGACTGGGAAGGTAAGGATGAGACGCTAAACACTTTTCCAGGTCGGTCTTGCTTTATGCAATTCCCAATGGAGGCGCATCTGCTATGATTTGGGGTTGGGCGGTCGCAAGCATTTTCATCCTGTTTGTTGGCATGTCCATGGCGGAGTTGGCATCCGCAGCACCCACGTCTGGCGGTGTAAGTATCTTTGCCGGATCTTACAAGCGTCGCGAGCTCACATGTCCCGCCCCATAGCTTTATTTCTGGACGCATTCCCTGTCATCCCCACGGTGGAGAAATTTGCTGGCGTGGATTGTGGGTTGTGAGTACAACCTTGATGGGCGAAGGAGAGATAACTTGACCTTTCGATGTAGACTCGAACACAATCGGCTCCATTGCATCGGTGGCTTCCATAGACTGGGGATGTGCAGTGCAGATCATGGCAGCAGCCGGTATTGGTTCGAACCTCGAATTCACCGCCACAAATGCTCAAACATTGTGAGAAAGGACACTCTGACATTCCTCTATCCTAGATACTGATTATTGTCTGCAGCGGATGCTATGTAGCCATCGTGCTTACCCAAGCTGTGATTTGCTGTCTTGCCACGCAAGTTCTGGCGCGTCTCCAGACCGTCTACGTTATCCTGAACGTACTGTAAGCTAGCAGTTGTTTCTACGCGCACATTTGGCTCAAGCTAATGCCTGCTTTAGATTATGCTTGGCAGTGATTATTGCTCTCCCCATCGTCACACCATCAGAGTTCAAGAACAGCGCGAGCTACGCATTTGGCAATTTCTCAAATGTCAGTGGGTGGCCAAACGGGTTTGCGTTCATTCTCAGCTTCCTCGCGCCCCTCTGGACTATATGTAAGCTTTATTCTCAATTTCCACGTATGGTTCTAAAGTGTAGGCGTGAGCCAGGCTCCTTCGACTCGAGTGTGCACATTAGTGAAGAGGCGTCTAACGCTGCAACGGCTGTTCCGTGGGCTATCGTCAATGCCATCGGGATTGCGGGTATCCTTGGATGGGGTAAGTGAGGGGCGCTACCTGACTAGACAACCACTCAATATCATGTGTATCAGGCATCAACGTGTCGCTTGCATTTTGCATGGGCACGGACTTGGACAGCCTCATGAACAGTCCCATTGGGCAGCCCATGGCTCAGATATTCTTCAACAGTTTTGGGCAGAAGGGAACCCTCGGGATCTGGGCAGTCGTCGTACTCGTACAGTACGTGCATCCTCAATAACGTTGGTAATCCAACTCACATATTCTCTAGATACATGATGGGCTCGAGCATGGTGCGTCAAAACTGAGATCAGTAGCCCTGCACCGCGGAACCTCTAACAAATCTCCTATAGGTCCTGGCCGCGTCCAGACAATCATTCGCATTTTCCCGCGACGGGGCTTTGCCCTTCTCGTCTGTTCTGTACCGGATGAACAGCTACACCAAGACGCCAGTCAACACTGTCTGGTTCGTCTGCATCTCCTCGATTCTGCTCGGTCTGCTGGCGTTCGCCGGGGAGGGTGCCATCGACGCGGTCTTCGCTATCGGTGTCGTCGCTCTATACGTCGCGTATGCAATCCCGATTATGGCGCGATTTATGGGGGAGAATGAGTACAAGCCTGGGCCTTTTAACCTAGGGATTTGGGTCAGTCATTTCTCTCATATCATGACCATGTGACGGGAGGCTGATGTGGCCTTTGGTAGTCTCTCCCAGTGGCCATTATCGCCGTGGCATGGATGGCCTTCATGGGCGTCGTCTTCCTCTTCCCCACCAGCCCGCAGACCAGCGTTGCAGACATGAACTACACCATCGTCGTCCTCGGCGGCGTGCTCATCCTCTCGCTCATTTGGTACTACTTCCCCGTTTATGGCGGCGTGCATTGGTTCACAGGCCCGATACCGACGGTCGAGCGGAAGTACGAGTCTTCCGAGACGAGCAGCGAGAACGAGAAGCGCGGGCGAGAGGGAGTTGATGTTAAGGCTGTCGAGGCGTCATAGATGCTTTTGTGGACTAGACAAAAATTAGCTGTAATATCATAATACAAGTAATGGCAATTTTTGAGCATGATTTGAAGTCACACCTCACCACTGGCTGTGCTGGCCGCGCCCCAAGCTCGAAAAGGTGTAGTACCGATGCATGTGGGAATCTCAGCAGTTCGGGGACTGTTCAGGCAATCATCAATCATTGTGGGAAGTGTTCAATGGGGCCGGCAGGCGCTCACACTCGGGTGAATTACCGTCGGGACTGCAGAAAGGCACGAACATCTATGCCTACCTTGCCACGACGTTATAGCTCATTTAGCACACGAGGGTCTTTGATATACGAATGCCATTCAAGATTCCAAGAAATAATAACCGAGTCTGTACACTACAATAAATTGTCTGCCATACGGTGAACCATCGTTTCCTCCAAGAACCCCCATCGCGCCAAACTACTGAGTCCATAGGATGCGAGACCATCCCGACATTGGCCCTTGACACCCAGTGCTCCGAACGGCCCTGCTCCAGCGTCGACGGACAACACATTCAAGGAGTGCAAAGGATGAGCAACCGGCACAGAGCCGCATCCAAGGCCACAAGGAGGTGGGCCATTTGAAGCAGACTGGAAGCTCTCGGGGACGTCTCCCCTCGAGCCTCCACGGGCATTAGTTCCCGGGGTCCATAGGCAGCCTATGGAGGGGTACCGCGACGCAGGCTAGGGAGGTGGGGGTGATCAAGTCCCCACCTCGACACGCGAAGGTTGATCAGACCCTCATCGTGTCCCTACTAGCGTCACCCTGGCTGCCCGTGGATGGCTGACTGCGCACTGCGGGAGGCGAGCTCGCTTGGGCGTTGAGGACGAGCGGCTTGATGCGCAACTGTCGAGGGATACAGCGTAGATGGGCTTTCTTCGACCTCGTAGAGGAACGGTCGCTGCATGGTTGCCGAAGGACAGGGAAGAAGGGGACAACGGCTGGGAAGGTAAGGTGGTCGCATCGCGGAGGAGCAGACCGCGCATAGGCGGTTAGACCACCGTCGAAACGAGCATAGGCAATGACTCCACCGACGTCACACAAAAGTCCAAGAAACAAAAAGTACAACACACGTTGAAGAGGAATGTGCGCCGACTGGAAAGGAAAGATCCAAGCTGAAGATGAAGAGTGATTCCAAGGGAAAGCTGCGACGCGCAATGAAGGTGAATAGGAATACGCGCCGAGCATCAAGAACTACCGAAACTCGAGAGTCAAAATGAGATTTCGTTTTTTTATTCTTATCTTGGGTTTCGTTTTCGTCTATCGTTCTTCGCGAGACGTCAACGCCACCCGGAGACATTCTCCTTGCGAGACGTCCTCTCCCTGGCCGCAGTACCACCCACAATGCCGTGCCGTCTGACAGTGAGAGCCTGCCTGATGACAGCCTGTGAAGACGACGACTCAAGAGTAGTGTTCCCGCCGGGGTTCCTGTGACGAGGTGTAGCCGGCTTCTTGCCAGACAGTGTGAATGAGTCGGGCTTGTTGTGGAGAGTCTGTTGACGGTGTGCGCGTCTGGCCTGTTTGACTTCCTTCGCGTAGCAAGAGTAATTCCTTCTGAGATGGTGATACGAGCAGAGACAGGCTCGTCGGCGGCGATGGTGGCAACTTGGACAGGTTCCTCAAGGATGACCGATGATGGCCAGAACAGCAGCAGGCTTCTCAGCTTGAACCGTAAGAGCGACAGGAATCTCCTCTTCGTCTTCATCTGGCATTTTCCCTTTCAGGG
Organism: Heliocybe sulcata; assembly: GCA_004369045.1. Classification (NCBI taxonomy): domain Eukaryota; kingdom Fungi; phylum Basidiomycota; class Agaricomycetes; order Gloeophyllales; family Gloeophyllaceae; genus Heliocybe; species Heliocybe sulcata. The sequence goes on along the minus strand of ML213525.1, from coordinate 434,733 downwards.
TGCATCCCAGGACCGGCGCAAACTTCGCCTTCCGCTCGTCAACGGCGACGCTACACCGCCTACAGAAATGACCGGAAACTCATAGAGAATAGCGCACCTTTAATCTGGACTAAAGGATGGTGCAAATTCAGCTCCATGGTCTTCTGGCCGCTGGCCCTCGAGCTCAAGGCCATGTCAACTGCTTGTGAGCGGGTGGGTGGAAGGTAGTAGGGACAAGTCAGGCACATATATTTAGGGGCACGTACTTTAGAAGAACACTTCAACCACTAAGAGCTAAAGAGGATAATATTGACCAGGAAAACATGACAAGCACAACATATCAATTACACATTCATGCAATGACTGTCAAGCAACAGCGACCGCAGCTCCTCAGGCTCGACAGGAATTGTGGCATCGCAGTCATCGTAATGGATGCCATAGCGATAAGACCCCCTATGGATCGTGACTTCAATGGTGAACATGCCACTCTCTTCACCACCCGGCAGACTACAGAACAGCATGGACGATAGTGCTAGTGGCTGCGTGATGAGGGCTGTCACCTCGTCATCGGTCATTGTCCTTGCATTGTTTGGCATGGGTGGGTGAGGGGGAGGTGGAGGAGTGCCGGTGACACCATGAGGTGGGGGGCTGTCTGGGTTGAGCCACTGGTCGTGCCTAGAAATACAACATGAGAAGGGATGGATGGCATGCAAAGAAGACATCACTCTCACATGAAATTCCACCGTTTATTGAATGCAGTCCATACAGCTTTGTCTCGAGACCACTCAGTAACCTTGACCTCCAAAAAGATCATTGTCGCAGCGAAAGCATGGTGCATGCGGTCGAAATGCCTATGTTCGAGTCTCTGTCAGCAGGATGTTGTGCTCGGAAAGAAAGCGACCACGGTACTCTTTGAATGTGTGTGCCCCCACACTGAGAGCATCATCGTATATGGCTAGCAGTGCGTATGGATCCTGATCGTCCGAGATCACCGGCGCATCGATGATTCCAGCGGCGCTACACTTGACCTGATGCTCTCGAAGCATGGCGTCGCGTCTGGGGGCATCTTGTGCGAGGAACATCACAGAGCTAATCTGCGCCTGCATGTAGCCGAACATTCGTTGGGCGGCCGGTTCAACGAGTGCACGGATCTCCTCAGGCGTACGGCGAGGAAACTTGGACACTCCACGCATCGCGGTTCGCATCTCGAGCCAAGTCGGCATAATAGAGGATAGTCGTTTGCTGGTGCTCGTTGGTGGCGACGTCGGGGCTAGCTCCTATATAATTGCTCCTGCGGCCTTCGCCGCAGCGTATTCTCACGCTCCTGAGCAACTAACGGACTGTACCAGACTAGTACTGTACCTGCTATAAATTCCTGAGGCGCTCGTCTAACGGTGAATGTTTCCACAGACGCGCCCTGCTCCGCTTGAGCTCGCCTGCTCTTTTCTGGTGCTCGGCGTAGCGAGTTCGGATGGTTCTTGTGTTTGCGGCGCGACAGGCGCGACCTACCAGGCCCGTCTCTGCCTCTGCTCTCGTTCTCATGCCGCTGCCAACTCGCACATCTTCCCATCTAACGCGCATCACCCGAATAACGTTCAGGAATGTCGTCTCCGCCTGACGACAATGTTCGCGCTCTCTGTCGTTGCCCCGTTCGATGCACATCGTCGACCTCTTCGACAGCAACAACACTCAACGTGGGTCTACCTCTGCGATCCAGTAGTCTCTTTCATGGGTGGGCGGGCACGAGCCTGTCCTTGACCCAGGATGTCGAACGTGACCATCCATACCTTTCTGACTGGATACTTGATCTGCCGACACCCGGCCTCGAGCCGGCAACGCGCCGTGTCGACACAAACAAAGCATTCTCCTTTTCTCTGCCCTGGATCTCTCGCAAGGCCGGCATATCGCACATGCGGGCTCCACGAACGTCCCTACCGACGCTCTACTTGGTTTTACCACTCTTCGACACCATGAACCCGCCGCTCCAATCTGTGACGCGCTGTTCTACGCACCCGATTGCCAACACGGTTTTCTCAATGCTGTAGCACGCTCCTGCGGCGACCACGCGGCGGATTGAGTCAACACACTCAGTGCCCTCGCTCCTCATGCACTGCCTCATGCACGGCATATCGCACGCCCGGCCTGGAGCGGTTCTCACCGCCTGCAGCTTGGATGTTCCGTCTAGTCTCTATGTGCTCTCCCGTCCTCTCCTACCTATTTCTGGTGCTATTTATTTCTCTTTATCGTGTATTATGCGCAGGACACAATAAACCGCTCTGAAGGCCGTGCAGTGACAAGTGAGTTTCCGTGCTCGAGACGGGCTAGGAATGGGCGCGATGCTGCGCATGCCCACGAAATCTGCGGGGGTTTATGAGCCCGAGGTTAAACTTACTTGAGTCTGATGGACTTTACCATCCTTGACCAGTTGTCCCTTCTTTGCTTGTCTCTGCTACATTACTACCAGCCACGACCCAGACAGCGGCCGGAGGTCGCAGAAGTCACTACCAACATCATATTTCTTAGGTATGGAAGTAACATTATTGCTAAGTCGTTTGATCAAACTATTACATTTCCCCGCCACATGCAGTGTGACCCCATATGTGACAGCGTGACAAATGAGTTGCCAGTGGTCTTATTGAGGTCCGGCTTTGCTCCTAAGATCCCATACTTTGCATACATATGTTTTCTAAGCATATTTTTCCATCCCGCTAAAGAAGTGGACCGCCTGGAGTTGAACCCCGTTGTATCGTAACTTGTCACAAACAATTTATGTGGCTGTGCCTCCTCGAATGACGCCACAACTGCCTCTCGCGGCTTCCTGCGAACCTGCAAAGTCCGCACTCACCGTCCCGCCTCCTCAGGCCGTCTGCGGTCTGGCGATGGTCGACCTTAGTCAGTTGACAACATGGTAGCAGGCTCTCCTCTTCATTCAGGTGTACCTCGGGAGTCCGGTACGTTACACTCGGAAATACTCAGGTGCTTGCTAATTATGCCGCAGGTCTTCGTTTCATGGGCTATGGTTCATACACGGAGGCAAGTGCATCCAATTCCCGTTATTAACTGGGCGACTCGTCTAATCGCATGTTCTAGGTATTTCTTCGCCAGGTCCTTTGAGCACATGCTCAAAGCAGAAGCTGCTAAGCACACGAAACTTAAGATAGGCGACAGTCAAGGTAGTACTATTCGTACGTTTGTGCCCGGTTTACCTTATTAATGACCTGTTCATCTCAGGAGAGGCCGCCGTCTGTCTGATCCTGGGATGGCAGGCCGTTTCCGATCTGGTTCAGTCTCTGGTGGGTGCTGCAACTTAGTCGCTGAGTTGACCTTCACGCGCAGTATTTAGCCGCTGAGTCCCTTTTTCGCCGCTTCCCTACTGTCAATGTAGCAGCATACACGAGCCGGGAGGCTTCCCCGCTTCCTAGGACGCAGACTGTCGAATTTGCGCCAGGTCCCAGTCGGTAATGAGAAACCCGAGGAAAAGGCAGGCGGGGATCTGTCATCTCAGAACAAAGCATCGGCCAGAGAAGACCCAGTATCGACCCTTACATACCTGAGAAGCGAAGTAAGCAGGATCGGGAAGATGACCTTCTGTAGCTCTCCGTCCGACAATGTCTGCACATACGATCCACGATCCATGCCCTAATGGCGTGCGCCCCAAAACACCGCAGCTTTGGAGGCTTTTCCATGCCGCACGAGATCCTCTCATGCATGTTTCGGTATTTCTTTCCCCAGGTGCAGCAGAAACTGCAGTGGACGATGACTATGCCAATGACGACCACTATTGCTTCGCAACGTGGAGAGGTGCCAACGGGTGTCAAACTCGTGCCGGTCAACTATGGTGTCGACCGGCCGTATGGTCAGTGTACAGGGTGCAGGGCGGGGGAAGGGACTGGTTGCGATACGGGATATCCAGGTGTGTAGCATGCGGTTGTTGGAAAGGCCACAGCTGATCAAAGTATGGTGCAGCGAGGGAAACTATTGATCAAGGGAAGCCCCATATTACAGATCCCCCAACAAAGTACGCTCCTCTTCCTCCTACCACATTCCTATAATCAATTATCCCAGTCAAGACCTCGTTGACTACCTACCTCTCCCACATCCTCAGCACCTTCCCTCAGACCGCACACGCTTCTACAACCTCTCGTTTGTCCACCTCCCACCACCTCTGCACCACAGCCCGCTCCAAGTTGCATTAGCTATCGTGCAGGCGAACGCCGTGTCAGCAGGGCGGCTGGACCATATCAGCATGTTTCCGACGATGACGAGTTTGAACGGTCGAACCATGCATGCGCGGGAGAGTTCAACACGATGTATAGTTGGGAGGGTGAGGGTGTGTTCTGGTTCAGCGACGACTGACTGAAAGAACAGGAATTATTGACTACGTACACCGACTTGAAATGGAAACGGACGATCGAAGGTGACTACCCCATGCTATCATTCCTTATGTCATTAACTTGCTGCCCTTGCTCCAGGAACTATCTTCTGTCCCAATACACATTAAACTGCACTTGTGCTCTCTCCCTCCATCAGAGTCCACGGCATCTGACCAGCGGCTGGAGACCATTGCTTCCTTGTACCAGCAATTCGCCCAGCTGGGGTACGGGCGCAATAGCCGGCCAGGAAGCTGCGGACATTGCAAGTGCGATATGGAAGCTAGGCGATGAAGAGGGATACTGGAGCGAGCGGGGAAGACTGGCTGGGGATGTGGTGTGGGTCGCCGCGGCGCACTCGGAGTGGGCCGGGCTCACTGCGAAGTGGTATGGATACGAGCTGGGAAGAGACTGCGAGCAGGTGAGGGAGATGGAAGAAGTGGCGAGCAGGCTGGAGATGCACCGAGCGTGGGGTACGCGGACGGAGTCTGGCCAGATTTATCAACATTACGGCTGGTCAGATCAACTTACTGCTGATGTCCTCTACTGGCCCGAAAAAGAGTCCTGTCGGTGCTTGGTACGTCCCACCCACGGCCTAAGTGCACTGGTCTAACACAGAGTTGTAGTTCTACTGCCCTTAAATCCTTGGAGATCGCATTCTATCTGGCAAGGCAAAGATCATGCTCGCTGGAGGCTTCGACGTCCGTAAGGAAGGATCGTACGAGTTCGCAAACATGAAATTAACACGCAATGTGCAAGGGTCCAGGCCCACGGAGCCTTCTGTCTCGAAGCTTGCTGGTCTTCATTCATGGCTCAGTCGCTCATCGGTAGTCACTGCGGTCAACGACATCGAGAAACTGTCAGCCACCCCAGCACCTGCGGGCTCCGTTCTTGCTCGTCTGCTTTCTGGCGCACCCCGCCTCCGGTCAAAGTTGCTCCTCGCCCGTTGACACTCCTGGCTGGGTCTCCTATCACCGGTCGCTCAGCAAAGCGAGCCACCTGGTTGCCTGCCCACGCACCCTGCAGGATGATTGGGGCACGAAGGTATTCTCTGCCGACCTCTAGGGAGATCAAGCCAGTCGATTGGGTGCAGGAGATGGGAAGGAGCAAGAACAAGCGGAGGTCTGGCATCACGTTCTATCGTCGCGACTGTGACTGCGGTATCCCCACTCCGCCGATGTCGCCTGATTTTGCCGGGCCCAGCCATGTTCTGTTTTCCGCCGATGACGAAGCTGCTACCTCCTCCGGGACTGTGGACCCCACGCAGCCCATCACTAGCGAGGACAAGGCGATTTCCGAGTCTGCCAGCATTGACAACGACCGGGACAATGCCATCTCTGCATCTCCCAGCGGCGACAGCAACGATCCCGAGACGATCAGTGACTCTCCCAGCGGCGACAACACGGACCTCATCTCTCTATACACGGATACGGACAGTGCCTCGGTGTACTCGGAGCAGACTATCTCCAGCGAGGAACAGACGATTTGCGACTCTCCCAGCGGTGACAACAGTGCAATCATCTCGCTCTACGCGAACCTTCCGAGCGACGACGAGGACCTGAAGATGACGCCTGTCCCTGGCATCATTGTCACCTCACCTACGCAGGATGCGCTGCCTACTCCTCCTGCAAGTCCCGTCCTCGAGGTCGCGGTGTCTGAGAGCAAGCCGACTGACGAGTACCTCCTCGTGTCTCAACTTGGCAAGCGCCAGTCTCTTCCGGGTACCGTTAAGGACGAGGAGCGTACGGTCGTTCCTGTAGTCGATGGGCGATGCAGCATCCCCATTGACGAGCGGAAGCCTAGGCCTGTTCCAGTCCTGCGCAAGAAGGGGACGACGCCGGTTCTTCGTACCATCTTTGAAGAAGATGAGGAGGAGGAGTCACCTGTTGTTCCTGTCGTTAAGGCCGAGCTTCCTGTCGTTCCTATCGTCAATGCTGAGGCCCCTGTCGCTCTTTCATGGCATCACACGTCGTGCTGGTATGCGACTGTGCGCGCAGGCGTCTGTGAATGTTTTTGACGCCCCTGGTGTGTCGGCACGGCGAATCGCACTTCACCCCACAGCCTTCTGGCACGATGAGCTTCATAACGAAACTGGCGGCCTTGTCTTGTTTATTTCAAGACGCTAGCCTCACCCGTATAATGATATAGCAATGGACCGTTGTCCGGCAATCGACACTCCCCGCTTCTCGCATGTCGTGCTTCTGTACGCCCTCGCGACGAGCGTATGCCTCGACGAGACTCGCATCGATGCCTGGGACACGGTGTGGACATGTGTACCGTCCCCGGCCCTCTCCTTTGTTTGGCTTGCATATGCTCGTGGCATGCGATGTAGGGACAGATCGCCATCCAGCGAGATGTCTCATATCCTTCGGGAATGCCCACTGCATGTCTGCAATACACGTTTTCATGCTCCGCATTCTGTAGTGTGTGCTGAGCGACTGGAGTAGCTCTGTTGTGAAGTCATGCCGAGCAGCTCTATATTGACGGTCTATCGAGTTTACGGGCGTTGGGAATGAATTCTGCTGATTCGGAATGTCTTGCGTTCCCACAAGCATTGCGCATGGTGTCTGGTGCTCTATGTTGCGATACATGTGTATGTCTGCCTCCTTTGCTCTCATCGGCACTCTCTGTCTGCAGCAAGCCCCGTCCTGCCACCATCGATGACACTCATTCCTTGGGACGATGTTTTCATCTGTAGAGCGATGCACTGGCCGGGATACACTGTGTTCGGGCTCCGGGACTTGCTACGTGACGGTATCGGTGGCTGCAAGGTGTTTCAGACTCACTATTTCTTTACAGAATGCCATCGAGACAATTCACAATGGCCTGCGCATCATATTGGTCTTACTACATCATGATATACTACTGTACATAGCTGTTTGCGAGGTTGGCGTTTTGTGAAGTCTTTGTGTGCTTGGGACGTTCGAATACCCCACCACCGGCTGCAAGAGCAACTGGGGTAGGCACTGGTTGGGGGTTCAGTGGCATCACAGGGGGAACATGATTTGCAAACTGTCCGGTCAGACTCTGCACAAGTGCCGCAGGTGCCGGGCCCTCAAGAGCACGTGCATAACGGCCACCTAGACGCAGTTCCCGTGTCTGATCACATATTGTCATGTCGCTGATGAAATGCATCTTCACTCCCTTCAAAGTGGTGGCGAGTTTGGAAGGAGGAGCCATGACCCGTAACGTGATCATGGTTAAGAAGGTGTTCAATAAACTTGTGCCATCACGCCTGAAGTCCGAATATTGATGCTTGCGAAAGCCGTTGGCTTCCAGATGCAATATTGCAGCACGATATGTGTGACCTAGCAGCAGTTTAAGGCATAAGGTACTTAAGAACAAGGATTTGAGTGTTAGCACTCACTTCGATTGGAGTGCCAGCCATAGGGCAGGTCATCCTCAGTGGCCCGAGTGTAGATATCATACGAGATCCCATAAGAGCCATGTGGCTGTGAAAGGATATGCGGCATAAAGGCTGCTGGCACGTCAGCGATATGAGCTTGAACGATATGAGCCATGACACTGTATCTAGCACAGGGGTGATCAGCAAAAGCACACTGAGGGTGGATCGGCAAGCTGCAAGTACCTCTGATGAAGAGCCTGCGTACGTAGCCATACATATGAATTGGGGTCAGTACTTGTAGTGATTTGGAGATAGGGGTTAATGAGAGCATAAGGTTCTTGACAGCACAAGAGACATCAATGTTTATTTGAAGCATAGTGATCTTCTGTTTTGAGAGGCCACCTGGACAATGTGAAGCCTTTCTAGATAGATCTGGTTGGCGCAAATGCTGAAGTGCTCTACATGTGGCGTACTCTGTTGCCTCTCGCAAGCTGCACTAGCTTATCCGCACGGAGGGCTGTTGCTTTAGGTAAAGCACTTGCGCAGATGCCAATATTGGTAGCATCGATACGTGCCCTTAGAGGCTTTGACCCGAAGGCTTCTCGCTCTCAGTGGCATGATCACATGTCACAACCAGCAGTTCATTAATGTTCAACGTTCATTTCTAGGACCCCAACCGATCATCGATCAACATGCAACCCCGAGCAAACCGTGTCCAGCCTCGTCCTTGCGATCTGCACCTTCCTCGACCCCATGTGCTCAGCGCTCAGCGCTCAAAGCGCACCGCCGGCTCACCTAACTCACGGCAACCTACCTTCGCTTGCCGACTATGACTTTGCAAAGAACCTCATCAAGTGCAGCTTCAAGCACTTCAACAGCATCTCGGGCAGAAAGGGTCACTGCGGCTCTGGTTGAGCCCGAGATCTTGGCTTTAGCCGACTCCGGCGCGCTGTTCACCTGCCACGCTCAGAGTCCGGACGCAGCCACAACGGCCTTCGGCTGTTGCCGCCCCGCTCTCTCGCCCAACCCCACGAACTGGTACTCAGCATTGCGCTGCATCGATTTCGCGTTGATTTCGTGTTCTTCCTGTCTCGTTTGTAGCATTCGGCCTTCGGCCACAATCCCGCCCTTTTCCGGCAGCTGACGCTTTTCCCCTTTCTCTCTCCTACTCGCCACACCCTAGCTTGGACGGAGACAAACGGTGCGCATGTGCTCGACTGCTAATGAGGTCGTGATTGGCGGCATCCTCTCGGTCTACAGCAACGGGTTTGGAGGCGTGCATTCTACACCGCCGACTTGCACCAGCTGCTGCGTTGCCAGGTCATATCACCGGGTGACATGACCACCATGTGCAAGATGCTGGAGCCACTGGACACCAGCCTGCATCCCGCTTGCTGCCAACTCAACGCCTCATCCATCACCTGGACGTCTAGTCAGATGTAGTCAGATTGCTTCCAGTTGTACACCAGATGTCAGCCTCATCTGCTCTCAGTCTTTGGGTGCAGAGAGAAGGCACGATGCCCATTAATTGCAATGTATATATAGGTTCAAATCAGGATACATATTGGCTACCTGTATGACATGAGTAGGCCATTAATGCGAGGAGCGTCTGCACATACCATAGACCACCAAACAGAGGAGAGGGCCGGGGACGGTACACATGTCCACACCGTGTCCCAGGCATCGATGCGAGTCTCGTCGAGGCATACGCTCGTCGCGAGGGCGTACAGAAGCACGACATGCGAGAAGCGGGGAGTGTCGATTGCCGGACAACGGTCCATTGCTATATCATTATACGGGTGAGGCTAGCGTCTTGAAATAAACAAGACAAGGCCGCCAGTTTCGTTATGAAGCTCATCGTGCCAGAAGGCTGTGGGGTGAAGTGCGATTCGCCGTGCCGACACACCAGGGGCGTCAAAAACATTCACAGACGCCTGCGCGCACAGTCGCATACCAGCACGACGTGTGATGCCATGAAAGAGCGACAGGGGCCTCAGCATTGACGATAGGAACGACAGGAAGCTCGGCCTTAACGACAGGAACAACAGGTGACTCCTCCTCCTCATCTTCTTCAAAGATGGTACGAAGAACCGGCGTCGTCCCCTTCTTGCGCAGGACTGGAACAAGCCTAGGCTTCTGCTCGTCAATGGGATGCTGTATCGCCCATCGACTACAGAAACGACCGTAGGCTCCTCGTCCTTAACAGGAACGGGAAGAGTGTGCGGCTTGTCAAGCTGAGGCACAGGAAGCTTAAGACCTTCATCAGTTGGCTTGCTCTCAGACACCGCGACCTCGAGGACGGGACTTGCAGGAGGAGTAGGCAGCGCATCCTGCGTAGGTGAGGTGACAATGATGCCAGGGACAGGCGTCATCTTCAGGTCCTCGTCGTCGCTCGGAAGGTTCGCGTAGAGCGCGATGAGTGCACTGTTGTCACCGCTGGGAGAGTCGCAAATCGTCTGTTCCTCGCTGGAGATAGTCTGCTCCGAGTACACCGAGGCACTGTCCGTATCCGTGTATAGAGAGATGAGGTCCGTGTTGTCGCCGCTGGGAGAGTCACTGATCGTCTCGGGATCGTTGCTGTCGCCGCTGGGAGATGCAGAGATGGCATTGTCCCGGTCGTTGTCAATGCTGGCAGACTCGGAAATCGCCTTGTCCTCGCTAGTGATGGGCTGCGTGGGGTCCACAGTCCCGGAGGAGGTAGTAGCTTCGTCATCGGCGGAAAACAAAACATGGCTGGGCCCGGCAAAATCAGGCGACATCGGCGGAGTGGGGATACCGCAGTCACAGTCGCGACGATAGAACGTGATGCCAGACCTCCGCTTGTTCTTGCTCCTTCCCATCTCCTGCACCCAATCGACTGGCTTGATCTCCCTAGAGGTCGGCGGAGAATACCTTCGTGCCCCAATCATCCTGCAGGGTGCGTGGGCAGGCGACCAGGTGGCTCGCTTTGCTGAGCGACCGGTGATAGGAGACCCAGCGAGGAGTGTCAGCGGGCGAGGAGCAACTTTGACCGGAGGCGGGGTGCGCCAGAAAGCAAGGCCAGCAAGAACGGAGCCCGCAGGTGCTGGGGTGGCTGACAGTTTCTCGATGTCGTTGTCCGCAGTGACTACCGATGAGCGACTGAGCCATGACTTAAGACCAGCAAGCTTCGAGACAGAAGGCTCCGTGGGCCTGGACCCTTGCACATTGGGCGGGGTGCATGCGGGGAGAGGGAGACCGCTAGCAGAAGGCGAAGCGGGGAGCGAAGACCGAGCCTTGAGTACGCTGAGGATCGAGAGCTTGACCTCGACCACGGCATCCAGTAAGGCAATGCGCTGTGTCGCGGCATGTCAACGAACTACCAGGGCAAGAGGACGCGTTGGACGTACCTTCTCTACGACCCACTCTTTACAGCCACCCCAGTATTTCCTCCACACACGGAAGACACCGGAACCATGATTCTTCGGTATCATATGTGTCAGCCGGTGAGCGCCTCGCAGTAGGTCAACATGACTTACATCGCCACTAGCCTGAGGAAGAATACCAACGGTGTCGAGGGAAGAAGCCCTGCTGAAGACCACGCGGACCAGGGCGATGACGCCCATGAGAGGAACCAATCCGCGGTAGTAGAGAACCGTGCAGAGACCAAACCCAAAGACACCAGCAATGAAGATGAAGAGGAGCCACATGGCCGGATCGATGCCGTCAGCCATGGCGATTTAAAGCTTCGAGGACTGGTAGTAGTACTTGTCGATATGCAAAGTCGATGTAGTACTGGTCGGGAAGAAGGAAGCCTGAAGAGGTAGCGGCTAGCATTTTATACGGGCAGCTAGAGCTGTCAGCCAGCACGGCTCACCGATTGCATTGAGCGTCTGCATGCTGCAGCCAGCCGCCGACATCGCGGTCGAAAACGAGCGGAGCGTGTGGCTGTGCAATCAACGTGGACATCGCGTGGTCGGCGGATTTTGCCACGTGATATGCACGCAACGCGAACCCGCCACATGTACACGTTTGTTTACACCTGAAGCGCAATATTGAGCTAAGGCTTTGTACGCATTCTTCACTGTTGCATCTTATTGGCACGAGTGAATGATGTACGCTGAACCCGCCTTAAATGCGAGTCGCATGCTTGAAGCTTCCCTCTTCCCGTTATGCCCACCTTCATCGCCGGTTTTCTCACTTCCTTTGGATTTGCTCTTGCAGGACACACAATAATCGGAACGCCGAATGCATTCTCTATATACGATCTCATAACTTTTACGAGTGCCATCGTGCAATCCAGCATCATCGTACCAAGACCGAACATGAAGAGAGGCCTGCATGAGCCTCTTGCTACTCTCAGCGGATCCGATACAGTCTAATGGATGCTGTTGAAGGTCCTTCCGGGAAGAGCAGATCCATCGGAAGCCACAGCTTGCCCCATCCATGGAAACACAAGACCGACACCGAGCTAGATATCTGCTGACTATCTCCTGCATCTGCAAGCCATGAGCGCTCCTATTTTACCATGAAGCTCCTGAGGCTTCAGAGATATGGGAGAGTATCGTCCAGTGTGCTAGGGTTTAAGGCTGATTTTCACTGAGCATATATCAAAGATTCCGGCGCATATACCTTGTTCTTCTGCGCATACATCAAACACTTCATCCTATGCACCCGGGGACTAGCCTGACAGTCCGGTCTGGCTACCTGCTCCCCACTGTTCCTTTCTAGTCGGTCAAATCGACTGGGAGCTTTCTGCTGCCTTCGATAGCAGTAGTCTCGGGAATCTCGGAAGGGCTCTGATGTCTCCACACAGTCCACGCAGACTCGGTCCTCCGGTGACGGCGAGCAATCCCAGTTAGTCAGCGACAGACCATCCGCATGATCCTGAGTCCTGGCCCCTCGTATGTCGAGGGTGCTCCGCAAGCCTGTCGAACAGCGCTGAGCCGTCACACAGAGGCGATCTGCCGTCATCATTTTGCAGCTACTTCAGCGCCAAAAGCAGCGTCCACTATCCCGAGCCGATGCTTGAACCAACATGGGAGTTTCGGTACGCAAGTGGGAGACAAGAAGACGACTAGCGGGCAAACGTTGACCAGATGCGGTGCCCAACACGTCAACAGCATGGCGCTAATCTCGACAAAACTCGACAGTACTGCCCTCGTGGTCAGAGTACGCAGAAGGGCAGTGGGTTCGTGAACTTTCTGTGAAGCACAAGACGCGTGGGAAAACGATACCGAGGGCGTTGACGTGTCAAGTGCGCTTCAGACGTGGCCTGCCTTTATAAAAGTAGGACAGCAGTTGACGCACTGCTCACACTCTCCTCCGACCACCATGTCTCGTCGACCGACGCGTTCGCAATCGCGACGCATGGCGTCCTCGCTTTCTCTCCTCTTCTTTGCTTTCCTCGCTCTCATTCTCTTGTGCCCGCCTGTACAAGCCCAGGACAAGGAATACGGGACTGTCATTGGTATTGATTTGGGCACAACGTACTCGTGTGTCGGTGTACAGCGGGGAGGGCGCGTAGAAATCATCGCCAACGACCAGGGCCACCGTATCACCCCATCATGGGTGAGCTTCACTGACGACGAGCGGCTGTAAGTAGCAACCGAGGGTCACACTCTTTTCCAGTGTCTAACATCCTACGCTCTATAGAATAGGTGATAGTGCCAAGAATGCCTACCACTCAAATCCGGAGAACACTGTATTCGACGCTAAGCGGTTGATTGGTCGTAAGATGGACGATCTCGAATTACAGCGGGACATGAAGCACTGGTATGTCCTACTGTCCGTCTTTGACAATGTTATCTGGGTATTCAGCCTATCCATAGGCCCTTCACTGTCCATGAGAAGAACGGCAAGCCTGCTATTCAGGTTAAGCACAGAGGCGAGCTACGTGACTTCGTGAGTAGATACCTTCTTGTGTGCAGAGGAGCCAATCAAACTCATCGCGCACTCTAGACACCCGAGGAAATCAGCGCTATGGTCCTGACGAAGATGAAGGAGACCGCTGAGGCCTACCTCGGCCAGAAGGTCACCCACGCCGTCGTCACTGTTCCTGCCTGTAAGTGGTGTTGTCGTGCCGATCGTCGCTACTTCTCATACCTCGGTCATAGACTTCAACGACGCTCAACGTCAGGCTACCAAGGATGCCGGCACGATCGCTGGTCTTACAGTCCTCCGTATCATCAACGAACCCACTGCTGCCGCCATCGCGTACGGTCTCGACAAGAAAGGCGGCGAATCCCGCATCATTGTCTACGATCTTGGTGGAGGAACCTTCGATGTCTCCCTCCTGTCTATCGACGACGGAGTCTTCGAAGTGTTGGCGACTGCCGGCGACACTCACCTTGGTGGTGAGGACTTCGACAACCGTGTGATGGAGCACCTCGTCAAGCAGTACAAGAAGAAGACGGGTACCGACGTCTCAAACAACCTCAGGGCGCTCGGTAAGCTGAAGCGCGAGGTCGAGAAGGCTAAGCGGACGCTTTCGAGCCAGCAATCCACTCGGATTGAAATCGAGAGCTTCGAGGGCGGCAACGACTTCTCCGAGACCTTGACCCGTGCCAAGTTCGAGGAGCTGAACATGGACCTGTTCAGGAAGACCATGAAGCCCGTCGAGCAGGTCCTTAAGGATGCAAACGTTAAGAAGGAGGAGGTTGACGAGGTATGTTTGGCAATCCTCTTCGTGGAGTATCCATTCACGGTCTTCTGCAGGTTGTCCTTGTCGGTGGTTCGACTCGTATCCCCAAGGTCCAGCAGCTTCTCAAGGAGTACTTCGGCAAAGAGCCTTCCAAGGGTATCAACCCCGATGAGGCTGTTGCCTACGGTGCTGCCGTCCAGGGTGGTATCCTCTCAGGCGAGGCTGGTACCGAAGATGTTGTCCTCGTCGATGTCTGCCCCTTGACCCTCGGTATTGAGACCACCGGTGGTGTCATGACCAAGCTCATCCCCCGTAACACCGTCATTCCCACCAGGAAGAGCCAGATCTTCTCCACCGCTGCTGATAACCAGCCAACGGTGTTGATCCAGGTGTACGAGGGTGAGCGGTCGCTGACCAAGGACAACAACTTGCTCGGCAAGTTCGAACTATCTAGTATTCCTCCGGCGCCACGCGGTGTTCCCCAGATCGAGGTCACCTTCGAGATTGATGCCAATGGTATCATGAGGGTCTCCGCCGCTGACAAGGGAACGTAAGTATCATCCCATCGCCCTTCTGCTGTTCTGTCCATGCTTATCGTTTGTTTTCAGTGGCAAGTCCGAATCCATCACGATTACCAATGAGAAGGGCCGTCTGTCCCAGGATGAGATCGAGCGCATGGTGAAGGAAGCCGAGGAGTTCGCCGCTGACGATGAGGCCCAGCGGAAGCGTATCGAGGCCCTGAATAGCCTGTCCTCGTTCGTCTACGGTCTACGGTCACAGGTCACGGACTCTGAGGGTCTTGGTGGCAAGCTCGCGGACGCGGACAAGAAAAAGATCCTCGCTGCGGTGAAGGAGACGACCGACTGGATAGATGAGAATGGCCAGTCGGCAAGTGCTGAGGACCTTGAAGAGAAGTTGACTGGTACGTGCTGCTTGTTTTGAATCATGTTATTCAGTGCTGATGGCTTGTCTTGCAGAGGTGCAAAGTGTTGTGAACCCCATTACGAGCAAGTTGTACTCTGAGGGCGGGTACACGCCAGGACCTGAGGATGATGAGGATCCAATCCGCTCGCACGACGAGCTTTAAGAGGCTGGGTGTTCCAAAAGACGCCTATTGTAGGTCTTAACGATAGTAATTAGAAGGAATTATTACTCGTTCATGCCGTCGCTTGTATTTATACCTTGATAACGATGAGGACGCTTTGAACGGACCAGCGGGACTTAGTCTGAAGCCGGAGTACGATGTGGGTCACTGCGAGCTAGGAAGTATGATTGAGAAGAAATTGTCTATGAATACAAGAGAGGAGTACACAAAGGAGAAGTAGACCTAGACACCAAAAGAGAGAGAATGTGACAGCGTACAAAGCATAGCAAGGTTGAGGATTGGGCATTATGCGTCTAGCGGGAAGATACTTCATCTGGATCGTAGGGTAGAGGCGGTATCGGGATGGCGCGACATGGAGCAAGGAGCGTTATGTTGTCCTTCCTGTTATAGTCGTTCTCGAATGGGCTGACAGCTAGAACGAGGCGGAAGGCGTCTTTGCCGTTGAGGTAGAAGCGGTATAAGCGCTTCTCACGTATGAAGCCGAGGGATTCGTAGAGGGAGAGGGCAGCAGAGTTGTCGAATTCCGTCTCCAGGACGATCTACGAGGGCAGCCAGTGAATTCGGGGGTTGAGTGCAGGAAGGAAAGGGATGTCACACCTCTCGAACTCCGTGTTCTTTCATGACATCGATTGACTTGCGGACGAGGGTGGAGGCTGTTTAGCCAGGCGGGGGCGCATTCCAGACCGATCGCAGAAAAGCGGCAATGATAGGAGACGCACCTATTCCCTTTTTCCTCCACAGCTTGCTAACGCTTAACATTGCGATGTATCCTCGGTTAGCGGAGGTGCGGTGCGTGCTTTGCTTGCATACTATCACGCCGACGGGGTCGGTCGAGTTCGCGGGGAATGCCTAAGATGCAAGGGGGAGGTCGGGGTCATGTCGATGGCTCAGCGGCCTGTCAGCTTACAAGAAATGACAATTGCGGCCTGTATCGAGGCTCAGATCAGGATATACGAGTAGATAGTGCCACTGTATACGTACCACTGATGGAGGAAGTAGCGGTACGTGTAGATCACATACGGCTCGCTGAGTTCGTTCTGGACGAGGGCCATGATGTGCGGTAGATCAGACTCTCCGGCATATTGACGATACTCAATTTCAGTGCTCATAGAGGAGAGGGAAGGAGAAGAGGACCTGTTACGCGCCTGGTGACACGAGGCCGTAGCGCGTCACGCAACGCGTCGCGTCCGAGCTCGCTTAAGCCCGTTCTGCAAGTTGCCACTCAACGTCCTGCCGTGGCGCAGGCAAGTACTAGTGCAACATGGACTCTCTGGCTCACTTACGGGCGGCTCTGATCAGCACACTCTCCCCGGATGGGCCTCGGCATGGCGAACAGGAACTCTTCGATGAACTCAACGAGAGCAGGCAGCAGTTGACGAGGATATTTGATGTTGGACCGAGGAATATGCAGGAGCAGAGAGAGTTGACGTCTGGTGCGTTTTGCAATATTCCTGTGGCTACTGGATTTGCTCATGTAACGCAGGCAAGATGGTGGTGGAGGGCCGACAACTGGTCATTAACCCGGATTTTGCGCGTCAAGTTATATTTCTGTCGGAGCAGCTTGACTGCTCGGAGAGATACTGTGCTGGCGTGATGCATTCTGTTGTCACTGAGAATCCCAACCTGAACCCCGTCGCGGCCGTCGAGAAGGCGATAATGCGCTACCACCAGAGACGTCGGGATCTTGCCGAGTGTCTACGCCTCATCTTCGAGGCATGTGAAGTCGCGCAATCGGATGACCCCCCGCAGGTCTTTCGCGCCATTGCAGAGCTCGCGATTGGATACCTCATCCCGCCCAGTGACCCTTCGAAGACGGGGCCTGGGTTGACCATCAAGATCTTCAACGAAATTGACAGGATTGGAAATGACCTCGCGAAGACCCAGAATGCGAGGCTGAACGCGAGAAGTGAAACTGTCATCTCAGAACCCGGTATGTCATAAACACGTCGTAGTATATGAAGCTACCTAAGACGGCGTTCTCAGGTCACCTCGGCGCTTTGGCGCAAGATGTTCTGGATGCACGGATCGAATACCTAAGAGCCGAACGGCGCGCTCTTGCAACCTCCATCTTTGCAATCTTCAACTTGAACTTTTTCTCTCCTCAGGACCTTGAGCGTTCCATCGAATGGCTCTCCAATAATCCCTACCACGCAGTGACTTACTACATCCTCACTGCAACACTAGTTGCCTTCAACACTGTGGACCAGACCAAATTTCGAGCCACAGCCAAAACAGCATTGTTGATCCGGACGTTACAGTTCTGCAAGAGGAAACTTGATCCTGCTGCAGCATGGAAGGACCCGGCTTTGAAGGCCGTCGTTCTCTTGGGGTGGTCAATGTATTTGACTGATCAGAGGCTTCATGATGAGAGCCTCGAGGAAGATGACGGTTTCAGGGCAGAACAGGTCGAAGCCTTCCTGTGGAATGCTATCCAAGGCGACGCGTTCCAGTACATGCTACTCGTAACTCTCAGACTTCAGCGGTCTTTAAGGAGCTCCCTCCCCTCGTCTTTCGCGAAGCAGCTCGGTCTCCCTATAGACGCGGAGAGCCTTCCCGAGCTCCCGGATTCTGACTTCAAGCTGCCCATGCTTCAGACTCTCGAGGGACTCGTCCGCGATCTGATCACAAACGCCCTCTCAGAGCTGCGGAAAATCAAGCAACGGCAAGAAGACCTGTTGCTCACGTCTTCCCGAGCAGATCGAGGTCGGGCAGGATCGGTTCGACCAGGAGGAGTGAGATTTGCTACTCCGAATGACCAGCACCATCCTCGAAATGACATCGCCGTCCTGTTCGCCTTCGTCGGCGTATTGTATACCGCCCTCCCTCCCGACAGCGCATTACAATACTGGGGTGCCCATCCGCCGCAGACAACCCGGACTCCATATCTTGTACTGCGTGAGATGTCGGAACAGAAATTGCCATCGTTCTTGCAATGGGCTGTCTGGTCTACCCAAGCCAGAGATCCAGACATGTCAACTGCATTATACGACTTGCTGGCTGGTCTGTCCAAAGGCCCTCAATGCAGCGAGCTTTCATATAACTTCATGGCTCGGGGTGCAGGCGAAGTGGTTCCAGGCAGCGGTCTACCCTCGTCTAATGGCAACGGGTATTCCAGTGTACCGATGGTCTCATGGAATACTATATTCGGAATGTTGGAGTCATGGGCTGAAGGGGCGGCAGCGAGTGCGCGCGCTCAACTCGCCGCTCCGCCTGCGCAGCCAGGCCTCCAGCCATGGCAGCAGGCTCCGCCTCCGCCACAGGTCCCGACTGAGAAGTTGGTGCTGTCTGTCAAAGATGTCTACCTCGCAGATGCGTTCCTCCGACTGCTTGCGACAGTAGTCGCACACTCGCCTCCTGTCCGCGCGGCCATATATACGCACGTGCAGTTCCGGGCGATTCCGACCTTGCTGTCCCTCATCCCGCTGTCGGTTCCGCTGGAGCTGAAGGGCGCCGTTTTCGAGACCCTTGCGGCGTTCTGTCTGCCTGGTGCGGGTATGATTGGGGTGGATGCGTGCAAGAATGTGTGGCTCGTCATGGAGCGACAGGAGATCATCAATGTCCGTGGATCAAGGGCGGGCCTTGCTGCGGTCAGAGGTGTGGAAGTCGAGCTCGAGGAAGTTGAGTCTGTGTACAAGCAGTACCCGGTAACAATTGCGTTCCTGAAGCTGCTCAGCACCCTGATCCACACGCCGAAGCGGATTCCGCTGAAGACCCGCATGATTGATGGCGAGCCTACGAACACTGTACCCGAGAATCTCGGCGGTACATATCGACTACCTGGAATCGGGCCTTTCGTGAACTTCGTGTTGGACAATGTGCTCTCCAGGATCCCAGTCCGCGAATATCAGAAGCTGACGGACAGGCTACAGTTGAACGATCTCTGTCTATGCTTTATAGAGCGATGCCTTGCGAGCTACGACCTTGAAAATCTCGTTGGCGTACAAGCTGGAGATGCTAGACTGAAACAGGAATCCTTGGCGCACTACCTCATTCACCCTGGCTTTGAGGTCATGAAACGGCTCCTGACCAATACGCCGATCCAGACGACTATCTTGTCGTTCATTACTGGATGCTTGGACGAGCTTGACAGAGGGAATACTGATAACGAACCGTTCCTGTCCAGTATGATCACACGCGTTATGCGGATTATCCTGCGTGCCCTGGAAATCGAGGATATCTTCGTTGATATCTTGATACCTTTGCTCTCAGAGATGGACGCAATCCCTTTCGCCGGCACCGTGCTGCCTCGCTCTTATTTTCAGAAGCTGGACCAAGTGTTGTCCTTCTATCCGCAATATGTTCCAGCCCTTGCTGCATACGTCACGAACTCCGCGTATCCAGAATTGGTGTACCTATCGGTCAAGGTCATGTCTTTACTTGCTGCCTCTTCTGCCTTCACGAACCTAGCCGCGCTGATCGAAAAGAGCAGTGACTCGGACCGAATATTAGATGGGTACAGGCGACTACTGGAGGCAGAGAGCACGGAAAACGTTGACAATGCCGAGACTGCTGCTGAGCAGTGGACAGGAGCGGGGGCAATGGATCCCGAAGATATCCCGACTTCGTTGATTCAGGCGACAAAGCTCGCAGCCTTGGACCTTTTCATTGACAACACGCAGCCGGGTCGTCCATATCCAAATATCGCGCATTTCCTCCTCTTAGGCGGGATGAGTCATAACCACCAGATCGAGGACCCTCATGCACTCAACGCCCGTGCTACTAGTATCCACGTTATATTCGAGGCGCTCATGTCAGGCGTCCCCGTACTAAGGGGCAAAAGCAAGGAACGCGGTCATCTACCGACAAGACATATGAAGCCGCTATTCATTGCACAGCCTGGTCTAGCAGAGCGCCTGTATCACACGGTCCACGAACTGTGCGCCCATCCTCAAACATCAGATTTTGCTATGCGGTATTTGCGGACTAGAGAAGACTTCTTTGCCAGACAGCTTGCTGCGGTGACGTTCAGAGTGCCGACCTTCGAAGAGGATCCGTTCGTGGAAGTTGTCTACCCTGATGGCACACGCGTGATCACGACTGCAGCCGTGCTATGTTCTTTCCTTCGTCTACGCTCTTGGATCATTGACATGGCAGCGCTCGAGCTTCACGTCCTGACAAATAAAGGTCACAAAAAGGCCGCATCAGATCTGCTTGGGATTGTCTTCGGCCATGAGGAATACGACGATGGACCTGGATCCGGATTTACTGGCTTCAGTGAAGTGGGGCAGTCCCATAGCCGTATAATCGAGTTCTTACAGTCTCTGAACTTTGACTGGTTAGACAGTGTCTCGGTGGAGCCCCTCAGACTGGAATTCTTTGGGCATCTCAATTTGCTCTCCTGCGTGCGTCCTGATGATTCCGGCTGCGAAGTTGTTGATGAAGCAGCCGTATTGTCGCTTCTGGCTGATGCCCGCCGTGCCCTGAACGCCCAAGGACGAGTCATGACCGCAGCGCATATCCAGCAATTGGCTGTGGAGACGAACTATGTGCTACAAAGTTGCGTCATCGAAAACCATCGCCGGAAAGTGCACTGCGCCGTTTCTGCTGGCTATGAGTCCTGGAGGCGGCTACTGGATATGACTCTCATGAAGTGCTTCACGCAGCTGCCTCCAGACGGTCGCGAGAATATGCTGTTTGACCTCCTCCATGCTCTACCTATCGCGATTCGCTCACCAAATGTCGAAGAAGGCACTGGTGTCTTACTGTCGGAGGCGATACTGTCCTGTATCACCAAGCTCAGGGAAGACAGGAAGCATCAGGTCATCGTGCAGTCAGCCGGCGGCGATGTCGATGCAGGTGCTCTGCCCATAGAGCGGCTAACGGCTCTACTGCGGAGCCTCTTGGATATAATCGTGGATAGCAACGGCAACGAGTTCGTACGTGGCAACCTATACGCCGCCTTAATCAATTACCAGCACTTGGTGACGTCCAAGGCTGTAGAGTCAGAGGGAGACATGGCCAATCTTTCTGCATCGCTGTCAACTTCTTCGATCCGAGATGACGGGCTGCTCAGTAGTCAGATGGCCGCTATCCACTCGACCAGTCAAAAAAGTCGTCACAGCACTATCACTTTGAACAACGTCAGTCTCGTGGTGCTAAAAGGCACTGCTGACCGCCTGACAGCTGTCGTAGCTCGCGATGCCATTGACGGTAGCGAGGTCTGGAAGACGATCGCATTCATGCTACTCGACTCTTTGCTGCATATGTTCCGAAACGAGCCGCACAATTATATTCTGACGACCCTGGTTAGGCAGGGTGTCCTTTCAAATATTGTGGCCGGCATCAAAGAGTCAGATATCCTCTTGCAATCTCTCTTGGAACCTGAGCCCGGTGCGTTCAACAGCACCATCTAATGTTACAGTTACTTAACCTCGACATAGATTATCTCAATCCTCTGTATGTTTACGAGGCGAAGATGTCAATGCTGATCCAGACTGCCCAGACGCGTCAAGGAGCTGAACGCCTTCTCGAGGCGCAGATCCTACGCGTGCTCGCTCAGTGCGATTTCCTGGATGCTCGTCCGGAGCTCAACCAGGCGTTCATCGGTTTGCACCATCTCGGCTCCTTCACATCATTATAATGACCTAGGTAATCAGATCAGGATGACTTCCTGCCGTCCGCCATAGAACAGTATCACCAGCTTTTCATGCCTGCGTTACAGACTGTCAACGCAATTTTGACTACTCTCGGGTCCCAGCATGCTAGCGCATCCAAACAGGTAAAGGCGATCTTCGTATATATTAGTGCTATTTTAGCTTACTGTGGTTGAGGCACTCGACTTCATTATCAGCCACAGGGACACAATCATTATACTGCTGCGAAACGAGTCATCGACTGTTTCGCTACTTGTGGTAGAAGAGATCCATCTCCTGATATCGCTCTGCGTGTCCGTCCTGCCTTTGATTCCTAAGTCTGAACTGGTACGCCGTTTCTTCATGATTTGTTCTATCCTCTCATAAGTTTGTAGTCGACGGGTGGCTTGGGATTCAGTAATATCCATACCGCCGTGCTTAGTCTGGCTGCCAAAGGCCTCGCAGCCGAGCGATGGTTGGGCAACGTCACACCCCAAACAGACGCTGAGAAGCGAGACGCGGAGACATACGTCCCAGGTTCGTAGATATAATCCCGCGTCAGCTCCGTCTGACGACTGCCTGTATAGGGCAAAGTTCTCTGACGAAGTTCCACGTCTCCATCAAGCAGAAGGAGCGCCTCCTTCTGGAATCATTGGTTGCTTACCTGGGAGCAGCCAGCAACTTCACAGGTGGGCATTTCACATAAGTGTTGAAGGTACAGTTGTGACTGTAATATCAGAGCCCGAGTTCACAATTGTCCTGTCGCCCGTTACAACCAGCTCATTCAGAGAAGATCGCACAACGTTGTATCAAGGTACGTCTTTAGCACGTCTCCGGCATAGTGCGTAGTAAACCAAGATATTTGCAGCGACGGTGCCAACAGTCGGCGACGCTATCGAAGCACTGAGCGACGTCTATGGCGACCTATCCGATACCCTGGATCAGATGGCTGACATCGCCGCTGAACTCGCGAATCGAGATCATATACAGTTGGACCATATGCAAGAGGTAATGGAATCGTTTCATATAGTGACAAGGGCGGTGCTCAATCCAAGACCCAGATCTTAGAAATGTCCGATACCAGATTCCTGGACGAGCTCGACATTGGACAGAAACGCATGCTTCTGTGTCGGGTTTTGGAGGATAACTTGGCGGAATCCAGGACGGATGTCAACGTCCTGCTTAGTAAGCTTACCATTCCCTCCCTTGATTCTTCTGCATCGAACTGATCGTGTGTCGTAGCCACAGTAGAGATGCTGGCGCTCCTGCTATGGCGGCATCTTCTGCAATATTCTGAGGGCATCGATCTGAGCAGCCTGCCACCAAAGTCATCGTTGGCACAATCGATGCGCTTCGTATCTGCTCCGGATGGCCACACGTTCCGCGCAGAGGTCGCGCGGAGGCTTTCGCCTGTGCTGCAGCAGCTTGCATCGTTGGAATTGGTACGTACTCACCCGCAGCAGCTTGCCAGCTTCATGAGTAACCGTCTGCAACACAGGACTCTGATATCGCCAGTCGCGAGTGGCACTCGAACAGAGCGTACATCGAGACAATGGCGCGCAAGTTGATGGATGCTGTCGATCCAGATTCGCAATAGCAAAACGGGTCATGAGCAACCCGATCCCTGGTCTGTTTGTACATATCGTGTCAAAACTGTAGCTATAGTCGTCCTCAGTGCTGTGCGGTGAAACATATTGTGCATGTTACAAAGGGAGGAGGCTGCCTGCGCCGCGCATGGCCATTTGAGAGCCGAAGCGGAGGGTTTGGATGCCTCCTGGAAAGTAGGCGAGCACGTAGGACACAAGTGCGATGACCTTCATCGTGGTTAGTAAAGGATGGCACTTTAGGAGGTGTCGGAGAATGCACCTGGACGACGGCAAATATTAGAGAGCCGATATATGAGTGTGCCTACAGGTGGTTGAGATACGTTAAGAAGCCGGGGCAACCAGAAATAGACTCACTCCCAGCGAGAAGTACAAAGTCAGTCCGAGGCTAGAGAAATATGCCAAGGTGAAGGGGAGCCGCTCCCTCGATATGAGGTGTTTTATGTGGTTTATGGGACCTATGAGCACTGAGAAGCTGATCGCCGCGTAACTTCAGCGACTTCACACGGGATAGACCATAGACGTCGGCGTACCCAAACATGACTAGCAAGCTTCCCAAGCTGCGGGATTCTTAGACATCTGTACTTCTGGTGTGAAGTGAATGCATTCGCACCTGAACGCGAGAGCGAACTTTGCAGGCCGTAGCGCAAGTAATGGCATCGTCAAGAATGCGACGAAGAAACAGACTGCTGCGCCCAGCAAACACGCCCCAAATCCCAATAACCTGTCCTTCCTTCAATTACCAACCCCATCCCTCCTTTAGAGCGCAATACACGCACCTCTCCCATCTGGACAATGCGAAATACGCCTCCTCCTCATTCGACCGCTCGCTTGAGCGCAGCGGGACGTAGCCGCCGCCTATCGCATTATAGAACCTGCTGAACGGGTTCGCGGAGGGCGCGGGTTGCGCTTGGGAATCATCAGTGCTTCCCCCTGCCCAGCGAAATTGCGACAGATTGGCGCGGAAGTTTTGTTCGGTGGAAGGGGGAGGAGCCATAGCGCGATGCTCAGCTGTGCGAAGGACGACTCGCAATGCACTACGTAGGGGTAAGCCACGTGGGACTGGGTCGCGTGAAGAGCACAGCCACCCACTCTGGTTGTTTGCGATTTCGACCGCGATGTCGGCGGCTGACTGCAGCATGAAGACGCTCAATGCAGTAGGTCAGGCGCCAGCCGCGCTGGCTGACAGCTTTAGCTACCCGTATAAAATGCTAGCCGCTACCTCTTCAGGCTTCCTTCTTTCTGGCCAGTACGACATCGACTTTGCATATCGACAAGTCCTACTACCAGTCCTCGAAGCTTTAAATCGCCATGGCTGACGGCATCGATCCGGCCATGTGGCTCCTCTTCATCTTCATTGCTGGTGTCTTTGGGTTTGGTCTCTGCACGGTTCTCTACTACCGCGGATTGGTTCCTCTCATGGGCGTCATCGCCCTGGTCCGCGTGGTCTTCAGCAGGGCTTCTTCCCTCGACACCGTTGGTATTCTTCCTCAGGCTAGTGGCGATGTAAGTCATGTTGACCTACTGCGAGGCGCTCACCGGCTGACACATATGATACCGAAGAATCATGGTTCCGGTGTCTTCCGTGTGTGGAGGAAATACTGGGGTGGCTGTAAAGAGTGGGTCGTAGAGAAGGTACGTCCAACGCGTCCTCTTGCCCTGGTAGTTCGTTGACATGCCGCGACACAGCGCATTGCCTTACTGGATGCCGTGGTCGAGGTCAAGCTCTCGATCCTCAGCGTACTCAAGGCTCGGTCTTCGCTCCCCGCTTCGCCTTCTGCTAGCGGTCTCCCTCTCCCCGCATGCACCCCGCCCAATGTGCAAGGGTCCAGGCCCACGGAGCCTTCTGTCTCGAAGCTTGCTGGTCTTAAGTCATGGCTCAGTCGCTCATCGGTAGTCACTGCGGACAACGACATCGAGAAACTGTCAGCCACCCCAGCACCTGCGGGCTCCGTTCTTGCTGGCCTTGCTTTCTGGCGCACCCCGCCTCCGGTCAAAGTTGCTCCTCGCCCGTTGACACTCCTGGCTGGGTCTCCTATCACCGGTCGCTCAGCAAAGCGAGCCACCTGGTTGCCTGCCCACGCACCGTGCAGGATGATTGGGGGACGAAGGTATTCTTTGCCGACCTCTAGGGAGATCAAGCCAGTCGATTGGGTGCAGGAGATGGGAAGGAGCAAGAACAAGCGGAGGTCTGGCATCACGTTCTATCGTCGCGACTGTGACTGCGGTATCCCCACTCCGCCGATGTCGCCTGATTTTGCCGGGCCCAGCCATGTTTTGTTTTCCGCCGATGACGAAGCTGCTCCCTCCTCCTGGACTGTGGACCCCACGCAGCCCATCACTAGCGAGGACAAGGCGATTTCCGAGTCTGCCAGCATTGACAACGACCGGGACAATGCCATCTCTGCATCTCCCAGCGGCGACAGCAACGATCCCGAGACGATCAGTGACTCTCCCAGCGGCGACAACACGGACCTCATCTCTCTATACACGGATACGGACAGTGCCTCGGTGTACTCGGAGCAGACTATCTCCAGCGAGGAACAGACGATTTGCGACTCTCCCAGCGGTGACAACAGTGCAATCATCTCGCTCTACGCGAACCTTCCGAGCGACGACGAGGACCTGAAGATGACGCCTGTCCCTGGCATCATTGTCACCTCACCTACGCAGGATGCGCTGCCTACTCCTCCTGCAAGTCCCGTCCTCGAGGTCGCGGTGTCTGAGAGCAAGCCGACTGACGAGTACCTCCTCGTGTCTCAACTTGGCAAGCGCCAGTCTCTTCCGGGTACCGTTAAGGACGAGGAGCGTACGGTCGTTCCTGTAGTCGATGGGCGATGCAGCATCCCCATTGACGAGCGGAAGCCTAGGCCTGTTCCAGTCCTGCGCAAGAAGGGGACGACGCCGGTTCTTCGTACCATCTTTGAAGAAGATGAGGAGGAGGAGTCACCCGTTGTTCCTGTCGCTAAGGCGGAGCTTCCTGTCGTTCCTATCGTCAATGCTGAGGAGCCCCCTGTCGCTCTTATCGTTGAGGCTGAGAAGTCTGCTGCTGCTCTAGTCATCATCTCCGAGGAACCTGTCCAAGCTCCTGCCATCGCCGACGACGAGTCTATCCCTGCTTGTATCACCATCTCAGGAAAACCCATTCTTGCTATCAAGAACGGCGCGAAGGACGCCAAGCAGACCAAGCGCGCCCGCCGTCAACAGACTCTCCACAACAAGCCCGCCTCCTTCACGCTGTCCGGTAACCCGCCATCGTCGCCCAGGTGCAAGAAGCCCGCTACCCCTCGTCCCAGGAACGCCGTGGCCGAGCAGTCTCGCATGGAAATGGCTGTTTCCGCTGTGAACCGCAAAGGCGCGAATGCTACTCTTGGGTCGTCGTCTCCACAGGCTGTCCCCCGGCAGGCTCTTGCTGCCAGACGACATGGCATTGTGGGCGGTACTCCGGTGAGGGCAAAGAGGATGTCCGGCAAGGAGAATGTCTCGGGCTCGCGTTAACGTCTCGCGAAGAACGATAGAAGAAAACACAAAAAAATAAGAAAAGCAACAAAACCCAAAAAAAGAATAAAAGAACAAAATCTCATATCAAGTCTCTCGAGTTTTGGTATTTCTTGGTGCTCGGCGCGTATTCCCTTCATCTTCATCGCGCGTCGCAGCTTTCCTTTGGAATCACTCTTTACCTTCAGCTTGGATAGTTCCTTTCCAGTCGGCGCACATTCCTCTTCAACGTGCGTTGTACTTTCTCTTTCTTGGACTTTTGCGTGTCGTCGGTGGAGTCATTGCTTATGCTCGTTTCGACGGTCGTCTAGCCGCCTATGCGCGGTCTACTCCTCCGCGACGCGACCACCTGACCTTCCCAGCCGTTGTCCCATTCTTCCCTGTCCTTCGGCAACCATGCAGCAACCGTCCCTCTACGAGGTCGAAGCAAGCCCATCCCCATTGTATCCCTCGACAGTCGCGCACCAAGCCGCTCGTCCTCAACGCCCAAGCGAGCTCGCCTCCCGCAGTGCGCAGTCAGCCATCCACGGGCAGCCAGGGTGACGCTAGCAGGGACACGATGAGGGTCTGATCAACCTTCGCGTGTCGAGGTGGGGATTTGATCACCCCCACCTCCCTGGCCTGCGTCGCGGTACCCCTCCATAGGCTGCCTATGGACCCCAGGAGCTGATAGCCGTGGAGGCTCTAGGGGAGACGTCCCCTAGAGCTTCCAGTCTGCTTCAAATGGCATACGTCGTTGTGGACATGCGCGGCTCCGCGCCGGCTGGTCGGGCGGGCACTGCCTTGGCACCCTAGAGCATGCCCTAGTACTCTTTGGATGCGCTGTTCGTCGAGGCTGTAACGGATCCGTTCGCAGCACAGAAACGCTCTGTTATTAACGGTCAATGTCGGGAAGGTGGTTCGTCGAGATGCAGACTTTCGGAGGAAGTGGTGGTTCACCAGATGGCGAATCGTTTATTGTAGTGTAGGGACTCGGTATTATTTCTTGGAATCTTGAATGACAATCGTATATGAAAGATTCTCGAGCGCTGAATGAGCTATAACGTCGCCGCAAGGTAGGCATAGATGTTCGTATCTCTGTAGTCCCGACGATGATTGTATACCCGAATCTATGATATCGTCCTGCCCATACATCGTCCCACCAATAATGTCCTCTCCGGATGTAGAGACCAGAGGTGATCATGCAGATTGCGATGAACCCGCATGCGGCCTGGGTCACTGGGGATGATAATGAATCAGTCAGCTCATGAATAGTGCTCATAGGGAAACAGCACACATTTATACTGGACCAAAGGATTGTGCAAGTTCAGCTCCATGGTCTCCTGGCCGCTGGCCCTCGAGCTCAAGGCCATGTCAACTGCTTGTGAGCGGGTGGGTGGAAGGTAGTAGGGACAAGTCAGGCACATATATTTAGGGGCACGTACTTTAGAAGAACACTTCAACCACTAAGAGCTAAAGAGGATAATATTGACCAGGAAAACATGACAAGCACAACATATCAATTACACATTCATGCAATGACTGTCAAGCAACAGCGACCGCAGCTCCTCAGGCTCGACAGGAATTGTGGCATCGCAGTCATCGTAATGGATGCCATAGCGATAAGACCCCCTATGGATCGTGACTTCAATGGTGAACATGCCACTCTCTTCACCACCCGGCAGACTACAGAACAGCATGGACGATAGTGCTAGTGGCTGCGTGATGAGGGCTGTCACCTCGTCATCGGTCATTGTCCTTGCATTGTTTGGCATGGGTGGGTGAGGGGGAGGTGGAGGAGTGCCGGTGACACCATGAGGTGGGGGGCTGTCTGGGTTGAGCCACTGGTCGTGCCTAGAAATACAACATGAGAAGGGATGGATGGCATGCAAAGAAGACATCACTCTCACATGAAATTCCACCGTTTATTGAATGCAGTCCATACAGCTTTGTCTCGAGACCACTCAGTAACCTTGACCTCCAAAAAGATCATTGTCGCAGCGAAAGCATGGTGCATGCGGTCGAAATGCCTATGTTCGAGTCTCTGTCAGCAGGATGTTGTGCTCGGAAAGAAAGCGACCACGGTACTCTTTGAATGTGTGTGCCCCCACACTGAGAGCATCATCGTATATGGCTAGCAGTGCGTATGGATCCTGATCGTCCGAGATCACCGGCGCATCGATGATTCCAGCGGCGCTACACTTGACCTGATGCTCTCGAAGCATGGCGTCGCGTCTGGGGGCATCTTGTGCGAGGAACATCACAGAGCTAATCTGCGCCTGCATGTAGCCGAACATTCGTTGGGCGGCCGGTTCAACGAGTGCACGGATCTCCTCAGGCGTACGGCGAGGAAACTTGGACACTCCACGCATCGCGGTTCGCATCTCGAGCCAAGTCGGCATAATAGAGGATAGTCGTTTGCTGGTGCTCGTTGGTGGCGACGTCGGGGCTAGCTCCTATATAATTGCTCCTGCGGCCTTCGCCGCAGCGTATTCTCACGCTCCTGAGCAACTAACGGACTGTACCAGACTAGTACTGTACCTGCTATAAATTCCTGAGGCGCTCGTCTAACGGTGAATGTTTCCACAGACGCGCCCTGCTCCGCTTGAGCTCGCCCGCTCTTTTCTGGGGCTCGGGATGCGTCAACTTGTTGGATATCGCTCGAGGTACGTCGTCCATTTATACCCTATTCTATTCCTTACTGACAGTTTCACATAGCCGACGCTCTTTACCTGTCGCCACCCGTCGGAACAGCCAAGATTTCGCGCTGAAAGTAAGGCAATGCTGTGTGGCAACCACTTGAAGCGGTCGCAGAGGTGGGCTTGATCGTTCGAGCTGGAGGGGCACGGTGCGTTGTGGCGTGCTCTCAGCCGTCACGATTATTGCTGTTTTCTTGTTCACAGAATTATCCTACCTGAAGTTGTCCCGGACTACACCACCACACCGTCTAACCGACAATGTCTCTCCTCGTAGCCCGCGGCCCCCATCCACCCGCGGATCTATCGTCCGTCTCTCCACTGTTCCACGCTCGAGAGTCCGGCTGGATTCATCGCGCGCCGTGCACGATATCCGGGCATCTAGTCTACCTTAAGGAATTCCCAATGACTCCCGTGCGTTACACTGCCCCTCATACTTCCACAGCTTTCTTCGGGAATATCGACGTATTGACTTCCTGTGAGGGACGTCTCTTCACGTGCAGATCACAAGGATGAGCACAAGCCAGGTAAGCTGTTTGTACTATCTACCAATAAATGACTTAAATCCCTTTCAACCTCGCAAATCGAACTTGTCAAGTTCACCAGTACAATGACAACTAGGAGAGCGACTCGTTCTCCGCATCGCCACTCCTCCCAGCATCCTCTGTGTTCGCGAGCGTGAATTAGGCCCTCACGACTCTATGAATTGATGCCCTTGTTCGCACGGTTCTTCAGCTTCAGCTCCGACGGTGATTTACCCGAGTCTGAGGCCCGCAAGAAATGGTGCCGTCCTGGCCCCTTTGAACACTTCCCTTGTGCATATGATCTCGATCTAAGCTGATCACCTGAAAATTCCCGAACTGCTGAGCGCTGAGTGCCCGATGGCATCCGTCTTGCACTTGGGGCATGCCACACATGCCACGATGGACGAGTAGAGTGCGGTTCGTCAGTTTACTGCCTGTCGAGATCCATATTACATTAAGATTCTACACGTATAGATACATGACTACTGCTACATAGATACGAGATAAGTATGCAAGGGGGAAAGGCACACGGAAGTCGAACAGTGGGTATCGCGGCCCCCTTGACGGGGCACTTTTCCATTCTCCAAGGAATCACGTCTCAGCTCCCAGCTCTCCCGCCTTGACAGAGGCCGTGCCACTCGTCCCCTGTCTGCGGCCCAAGCTCAACGTCGGAGCAAACTCGACCATATTATCCCCCGTCTTCCCCCTCCTCGCCGCCTTAAGCTCAGCATGCTTACCCACCTCCTTACTTATCTCATCCGCGGTATCTTCCGTATCACCCGTCTCCTCCGTACCAACCGTGCTCCTCCCCAATCCAAATCCCGCCGTCGTCCGGCCACCGCCGCCTCTCGACCTCGTCCCACTGATCCCACTAAGCATACCCGAAAGCCTGCTCCTGAAAGCCTGCGTCGTGCGGCTCTTGAAGTGCATATCCTCGCCGTCATCGACCGTGCTGTCCCTGCCGGCGTCGTCGTCAGCGTACATGCCGAGCGCCTTGAAAAGCGAGGTCGCCATCACGGGCAGGTTCGCGACGGTTAGAGAGAGGCAGTCTTCGATTGCTGCTATCAGCACGACTTTTGTGCCGCCGACGGCGATGATGTAGGCGGCGTGGACAAGGGAGACGACCGAGGTCACGACTGGGAGGACGGTTAATGAAGGAAGACAGAGGAGAGAAGCTAAGAAAGGTGACGCACTGGAGGTTGAAAAGATGACCATGAGTCGGCGGCGGAGGCCTTTATTCTGGAGACCGCGTATAAGTCGCAGCGGCAGGATCATAAGCAGTAAATCGGAGAGAACGTCGGCTAGTAGCGGAATGGGATTAACAATCTGTCTTCGGGGACAAATTATCTATCACACTCACTGACGATCTGGCAGATAGCAACCTGGCTACCGAGCTCACACTGCGGACTCTTCGCATCCTTCCAAGCCGTCTTGCTCGGCGGCTCGCACACCCACATCAGCTGGCAGAAGAAGAAAATGATCGCGAATATGAAGAAGCCGGCGACCCATTTCAGGCGCTGCCGCATCCGGGGGTCGGGGTCGATCCTGATGATGGTGAACAGGATGGATAGCCGGGCGGACCAGATGATGGTATAGAAGGTCACGGCAATGAGATAGTAGGCCGCTACACGGCTGGTCTTGGGGAGCTGGGCGGGGTTCTCGACGTGCATGAAGATGCCGGCAAATTGAACGAAGAGACTAGATCATGAAGAAAAAGGATCAGCGGTCGTATTCAGGAAGTACAGACACTTTAGGTGAGATGGGCAGGTGGCGTGTAGACGGATATGTGCCTCCTGCAAACGTGCGAATGACCCAGATGCAGGGACGGGAGTCTGCCAATGAGCGGCGTCATTTCACCCCCGTTGAAGGATGGTGTGGTCCCGCATCCATATTTCAGCACCTCAAGGAGATGCAGGAAGTACACCGGACTGCCATGCTATCACATGGGCCCTTCGGGGATGATCCTGAGACTCCCAAAGGAGATGCAAGAAATACAGCCCTCGGCGCCTCCGGCAGCGAGGGATACACAGGTTTCATATTAGTTATCGCCGACGCGAGACTGCGGCGCCTGAGGACCTCTTCGCGGGGAAAGTTGGGGCACATCCCAAAGAATGGATGGATGGCGTGCATCGACCGCCCATCCATAGCATGCTCTTCAGCAAGTTCGACACTTACTTCAAGAGGGCGAAGAAAGCCCATGCATCGTCCCACCAATATCGTCCTCTACGGATGTAGAGACGAGAGACAGTCATGCAGATTGCGACGAACCCGCATACCGCCTGGGTTACTGGGATGATAGTTACGCAGTCAGCTCTTGAGTAGTGTAGAGAAAGAACGCACGTTTAATCTGGACTAGAGGATCGTGCAAGTTCAGCCCCATGGCCTGCTGGCAACTGGTCGTCGAGCTCTAAGCCTTGTCGACTGCTTGTGAGGGGCGGGTGGAAGGTGGTCGGTGACAAGTTAGAGCTCAGAGGCGCGCGTTTTGAGGGACGCATGGGTCGGAAGAACACCAGTTTTCCTACGACCACTGAGAGAGCCAAAAATAACAATGTCGATGTTACATTCCGTATGGAGTGGCTGTGCAAATCTGACAATGTCGATCTCGGCTATCTCACGCCACCACGCAGATCTTGTGGGCTCAAGTGGGTCGCATCTTTCTTCAGCTCTGCGCTGGAGGCACCGACGCTTTATGCTCCCTACAATGCCTACTACCAAGCTCAGCTGCGACACAGCGGGGGTCAGTGACCACGGCGTAGATTATGATTCCAGTTGTGACAAAATCGATTCAGCGATCGATCCAATTGACCTGTGCGAGGTATTCTTATGCAGGTGCGCATGCTCTACATTAGGTCTGCAAAACACGCTTCATTCCCATGATAAAGGTACCCCATCAAGTTCACAGAACAAACTTTGTATACAGCCGCCGATTAGAGGATGTATTGACAATGATTAATGTGGTCCCGGAGCTCAGCCAGCTGGGTGTCTCCTTTTCTATAACGGCAAGAGTCGAGACACGCTTCAGCTGACAGTTTTCTGATCTCCTTTACAGATATCTGACCTACCTGTCAGCATGGTATCTCGAGGGTCTCGTGGTCTGTTAGCGCTTAGCACTGACTCGGATCTGCCTGCTTCTCAGGTCTCGCTCTTTCGAGATCAAGGTCAAGGTACGTCTGATGCCGCAGTCATCTTGTTCACAGCGCCGTCACTTTCGCTATAAATAAGCAGCTAATGCTGTCGTATCTGCAAGATGACATAAGGCTAGAGAACAATCCCCTCTCTAAATCATGCACATCAAACCCGCAACACGGCGCCAATGTATCAATACATCGAGGCAGGCCCATAGCAGTACATAGTCAGCATACGTATAAGGTTCTATCAGGCAATGACATATCACGAGAATCTGCAAGCAACCGCCCCCATTCCAAACCTACACAGAACCTGCCACCCGCATCCTGCGCCCTTCCCACCTGACTTTGTCCCCGTCCTTGCTCAGCACGATCACCTTACCCGAGTTCTCATCCCAGTGGTCCACCCGCCTCAGCTTCGGACACTTCCACGCGAGCACCGACGCGATCTCGTCGTTCTTCCTGACACGGCTGCGGTCCGAGACGCCCAGTGGATGCTGTTCCGCGGAGACTTCGTAGAAGAATTTCGCCCCATGGAACGTCGTGAGCTCTGGGAGGTTGCAAAGGATTGCGGCCCACTCCGCCTGAGAAACGCAAGAATCAATCCGATATGCGACCGGGAAATATTGCCAAGCGACTCACAGCGTTCGCGTTAGCTGACAGGTTAGCCCGGATCGAGCGCCCCGCGGCGGGCGGAGCCATCTTCTTACCAATGTCCAACCAGGTCAAATTCGGCACACAATCAGCCAGCATCTTCACATCTTCCATATCCGTCCACCCGGACATCTCAAGCCTCTTCAATCCGCCCCCAAACTTCTTCAACACTCGGAGCAACATGGCATCCGCGGCACCGCTCAGCTTGACGCCCTTGATAATTTCCAGCGGACGGGGCTCGTCAGAGGGACATACCAATACAGACTCGATCAGTTCCTTGGAGGTCCGTAGCTCGCGTAGATGAGGTAGCGAGTTCGGCAGGAGGATAAGGCGTGGTTTGCCGCCGGGTACGTTGCTGAAGCTGATGTCTAGGTGCAAGACCTCCAAACCAGTATGAGCGAAGAGGAAGGTCGAGGCTGCCTCGAAGCCGTGCGCAGACGAGCAGCGGATGTTGGTGAGAGTTAGGTTGCGTAGCTGGGGCCACCGACCACAGGTCATGAGGCTGTCACCTACTGGAAGCATGTATCCGGGTCCCCTTGGGGACACGTAAGATATATCGAGAGACTAGGCGGATGTCAATCGGGTGCCCGTCCATGAGAGTAAACGGTACTCACTTCAAGACGCGGGCACTGGTTCAGCACACTGCCTATCTTCACCAAGTTAGGTGTCTTTGTAGCACCGTAGGTATGAGCGGTAGCGCGAAAGACCGCAGTTCTCAGCTCAGGCAACTGCATGCATGTTAGTACCTCAGTGCAATATCAAGGGTAGGCATACCACGGAGAGCCGCTTATCATCAGCGTTCTCGCTATCCTGGGAAGCATTGAACAGCAAATTATCGCAGATCCGCACTTCCTTAAGGGAAGGGCACTTCAACAGAATGGGCCAGATATCACTCATAGACAAAGGACAGTGATTGCAAGACCACACGAAAGTTTGTATACTCGTCATCTGAGCCAGGGCCGAAATTAGGAACCGCTCTTGCTTTGCGTGCATACCGAGTTCATCATCCGTCGACTCCAGATCAGTATCCGAAGTACGTATTCCGCGGGGTATCATCTCGAGAGCGCCAGCGCGCTCGTCCAATATCTCCAGACGCCTCACATTCCTCGCCAAAGCCCTGTTGACATGCAAATGGTTCCACACCCTGATCGAGCTCACTTTGCACCGCACCACGCGATAGTCAAAGTGCCTCGGGAACACGACATCGCGCATGCGCTGGCACGTCAGCCCGAGCGCGAGCACGTCGCGCTTCGCGTCCAGGTGGGCGGCGATCGCGTCGAGCACCTCGGTGGGCTGGCGGTCGAGAGTGCGGCGCGCCGAGGAGATCCCAACGAAGGGTTCCACGATGGTGAGCAGGTGCATCGAGAGCTTGTGCTCGTCGGGCGTCAGTTTGTACTGGCACCCGCCGACGCGAGAGGGCAGCGACGAGAGCAGGCGGTGCAGCACATGGAAGGCTGCCCAGGGGTCCGTGCGGTCGTACGAGTTGAGGTCGGTGTCGACCGTCTGCACGGGCCGCCGTCCAGCGACGCGGGACCTTGGCGGCGCCTTCGCCTTCGAGGACATCGAGAGGAATGAGGAAGGGGACGCAGAGAAACTATCCTCTAGACTTCATGGCACGCAGCCGCCGGCGCCTATCACTGCTGTTATCTAGTGGGAATTTGGTACCATATGCATGTGCATGTATCGTCATTGGACGCGTCCGTCACATGCCACGAGGCCGTGACTAGCTTTTCTTGTGCCGCGTCTGTGGCGCAGCTTTTGCCACACTTTCCTCCCTTGAGTTGTCATGTTCAAGGAGAGCACTCAAACTTTATCAGACGACATACGCCGGCGAGAGATGGCAAGAAAGGTTGAAAGTAGAACTCAGCGGCAGAGAATCTAAGGTCTGCCAGCAGCAATAACTGTCTGCAATATCTAGTTAACCACTTCGTGCAGTGTGCAGCACGTGTAATGTACATGATTATTACAACACGCCGCAAGTACCATAATAGACACCATTATACAGTGTCCGATAGATCCTTAGTTCGTGGTCCATCCTCCGTCTGACCTTTCCTATTCTTCATACCAGCTAACGCCTCGTCCGACAGGGCAATGCTCAAGGGTGTCAAGCATTCCTCATGCACGTCGCTCTCTTCGGGAAATACCTCGCTGGTATTCCGAACAGCGAACGAGAGTGTGGTCAGTATGGGAAGTTCTCTTTTGCGTTTGTGCTCTTCGGCCTCGGCTTTCATGGCGACGATGACTATTATCAGAGTCGGTGCGATACCCTGCAAACGCGAAGTTATGCTTAGTTTGGAGAGAGGAATGAGGACGAACGGCTATCTGGGATATGGCACTTATGAGAGCGAAAGCGGCTGGGGATTGCCTAGCATATAATATTATTGTCACAATCTAGAGGAAGGGGGCATCAAAACGTTATCGTATAACAGAGGTAGGACAGCATACCCAAGTAAGCGAATATATCATACCCGACTCCATGATAACAAGGACGACAGAGCCGTAGGTGTTCAATTGCCCATCCCCGCCCAGAAGTCTCTTGACGTCGTACTGGTGGTGCCTGAACCAACAATCATCTCAATGCACTGCAAGAACAGCAAGGGATTTCTCACCATATCCGGCCTAGGATGAGACCGGTAGCAGCCAGGTTGGTGCAGACTGTCATGACTGCCATTGGGACGCCGTATCGAGCGCTCTGCGACATGAACTCTAGAAGCATTGGTGTAGCCGCAGTAGCTGTGTAGATCTCAGAGGCGAAGAAGATGCTCAGGGCTGAGGGATATCTCAGTCAGGTGAGCAGAGTATAGTTGCTGGGACTTACTGCATGTGGCCACAAGCATCACGAGGAGAGGTGCGACAATGCGTAGCTGTTTGCCCCAGACTACGTAGGCCCGCCATATCAGAATGGAATCTGCTCCAATGCACTTTCTATATGATCAATACGACCGAGAGCAGGCTATATTATACTGGACACGTACGTTGGAAAACTCTAGGGAAACTGCAATGGCTTGATAGTAAGATATGTGTGAAAGGGCTTCATCGGTCTCGTATGAGAACGTGCGTAGAGTTTCACAGAATGTGAGACCGAGGTGTGCACTCGACACAAGGTACATCGTCACAATGACCAAAATCATCGTAATGAGGCTGCCATGTCTGGTCGGTGGTCCCTCTTATGGAGAGGTCGCTGACCTGTACTGCCGACCACATGGGATTGTCGGATTGAGCGACCGTCATAAGAGAAGCCGATATTCTGGAGGACATACAGAAGAGGAAATAGTGCCTGGAGGAACAAGATGGTGTACATCCCTACTCCGGATTGCATGTCAGATCCATCGCTTTCTCCGAGTCACTGCCATGGAGTGATGTCTCAACGAACAGTGCCGCGAACCACGCCTTTTCCGCCATGACTACACCGAGGGAGAGATTGCTGGCCGCTCTATGGCATCGACTTTTGGGTCGCCTGCGGGGAGTGCGGTTACGGAAGAGGCCTACCCAATGTCAGGCTTAGCGGGTTCGAACATCTTGCACTAGTACTGTTACCGTTACTTCCTAATGGAGATCAGACGGGATCGACATGATGCATCGCGAACAAGGTTTCATAGCGCCTGCTCAGCGCTCCTGGCGTAAGGGTATTCGAAGCACAGCAGGGAATCCGGAGGCTCCAAAATTCCAGAAACTCATCAGTGCCAGTGTCAAGGCGAGACGAAGTACGGTGCGATCAAAATCCCAAGCACAGCCACACCATCGAGAGCAACTTACTGTCCCGGAGAAGCATTCGGGAAAGGCGGGCAAAAGGAAAGGTCTCATGGGCTGCAGATAATGCGATTGATGGGATAAATATTGTATATATCAATCTCTGAGCCGCAGGAGCATGATCAATGCGAGACGCCAGTCTCGTGCAAAGCTTTCCTCCCGCACAATCCCGCCCGACCCCGGACATCCGACGTGTCAGGTAACAACACAGTCTACTGGGCAGCGTAGTACGTGTTCCTGTTGCCAGTCAGCTTCCACTGAACGCCCTGGATGACATCGTCCTTGTTGCCATTCGGATTGCCATGGAGGGTCGAGAAGGCATCAACCATAATATCGATCGAACCAGGGGTCTACCAGAAACAATCAGCTCTAGTCAAAGCTCTTCGTTCGGGAAGCTTACCCTGACGTAGGTTTCGTCGAATGCATCACCAATGTACATCTTCATGCTGTTCCCAGTGGTCGGGTCAGTTACTTCGGCTTCGAGACCGCACCACGCTGCGGTGTCCTGCTCCCACTGGGTGGGGTTGCTGTTCCAAGTGGCACCGCCCATTGCCTTCAGGGACTATTCGGATGCGAATTAGTGGACTCAAGGCATGTAACGAGCAAGAGACGATTTACCGGAGCAAAGACAGGATCGGTGTCGTAGTACGCAAAGCCGCACCAGCTCTTGCCATTGGTGTGGTCCTGTGCGTTGTTCGCGCGGAACCAGGATCCGATACCGCTCTGGGTCCCGCCGAAGTTGTTGTTAGGCGGCTGAGCGGGGACGAGGTCGGCGAGAGCAGCGCCGGCTCCGGTGAGGGCGATGAGGAAGACAGTATCGAAACGCATTGTCGATGGTGATTGAGGTGTGGGATTGATGCTGTCTGTGAAGAGGCTTCGATCTGATGTCGGAATAGAGACTAGGGAGAGCCATATTTATACTTCAATTTTTCCTGAGAGGCTGGACGTGGATCCATGAGCGGGATTTTGGACGTCTGCATGGCTGTGATCAAGTGGCAGTACTGGAACGCAGAGTTCGCGTGAAACAGTATCAGCGAACGTTCTCTCCAAGACCTAGGCAGACCTAGTGCAATTGGAGCTCACCACTCAGAGGCAAATGTTGAGAGGGTGACGGTCCATCCATCAGCGCTCGTAACTCCGGGCTGCACCGCCGCAAGTAACAAGCAACATCCGAGCGTCAGGGATTGCATGAAATAAATTCAGCGAGGTGTTTCACCAACGCTGAGGAGACACCGAGTGGGAGTCGCATCAGACTGCTGGCTGTCATTTACGCACTTGCGGGCGGAGGACTGTCAGCTGGTAGGCCCGAATGACGCTCCTTGTCAAATGGTAGACGCGTGAGTACATCTTGGTGGAAGCCGGTAGTCGTCGCCTGTCGTGATGCGGGTGCATGATGCTGCCCCAATCACAGCCTTAGAAGCGCCTTGAGCGCCGCCTCTCACGAACGTCAATGTGCGGTGCACGAAAGTCGCAGAGGAATGGATTGGCGCCCACTGCTGTAAGAATTAGCTCTCTGTATCGACACAGTTCACGCTGAAGAGTAAGGGGACGATGAATAATTTCGACTATGCGGTCGTTCTGCGAAGGATACATTCGTGAAAGGACGCGGAGGCAGGGGAACTAAGCCAGAAAGTCGGATCAACTAAGCAGGCCTCAGGCTTCATGTCACATTAGTCACATTAGTATGGGCCTGCGCACGTGAGAGAACGATGCTGTCACAGTAACGACTCATGGCTTCCGCGTCGACGGTGCCAGCAACGACGACCGAGTGTCTTGCCTCCGCCAACGACCTTCTTGCCGCCCATGCCGCCCTTCTCCAGCGCGTAAAGTCAAGCCAGCTTACACGGCGTCGACAACTACAGGCGCTGCCATCGCCGCCACAAGAGCTCGTTCGGTTACCTCTCATCCCATCGCGCTCACCCTCGCGTTCGCCTTCCCCTCCGTCTTCACCAGACCTAGTACCTCAGAAACTGAGAGAGCCGCGTGGTGACCTCCCGCCTGCCAAACGCGCCAGAT
The DNA here is from genome assembly GCA_004369045.1 of Heliocybe sulcata. Lineage (NCBI taxonomy): Eukaryota > Fungi > Basidiomycota > Agaricomycetes > Gloeophyllales > Gloeophyllaceae > Heliocybe > Heliocybe sulcata. The sequence continues at coordinate 394,914 of ML213525.1, read as the reverse complement.
TAGCGCGGTATAGAAACTATGTTCCCGAGGAGGAGACCATAAGGAATGACTATTCCCAACGATACGTGGACGGAGGAGAATGGCCACAGAACTGGGTTATAGGTGCAGAACCTGAACGCCGCTTTGAAGAGTAAGCTCCCTTCTCAGTTTATTGTGCCTTGCAATCGCGCAAGGTTTATGAATTGCTCTCAACGCTATCAGGTACCCGAAGCAACAACGCCTCCTCGCGCTCAAGAAAGCCTCCGTCAACGAGCACGCCCTGCCCTCCTCATACCTTCCACACTCATCCCTCTCCTCTCTATCCTCACCCCTGCCCGTCAAATTCGACGTCATCCTGATCGACCCGCCCTTCTCATCCTCCTTCACCTGGGACCACCTCCAGGAAGTCCCGATCCCGGCACTGGCAGCAGACCCCTCTTTCGTCTTTCTATGGGTGGGCAGCGGTGCCGGGGAAGGGCTCGAGCGAGGCCGGGAAACACTGGCAAAGTGGGGGTACCGCCGTTGCGAAGACATTGTCTGGGTCAAGACCAATAACAAGAGCAACAAGGGCCCCGGCGTAAGCACGACTTCACGCTATACTCGTGGAATATGTCCTTATTTTGATAGACTGATCCGCCGACGACATCGCTCCTGACGAGGTCGAAGCAGCACTGCCTGATGGGTATACGCGGTACCGTCCGTCGCTCATCAGACAGCTGGTTCGTGCACTGCAATGTTGGTATGTCATTTCCCTGCACTCCACCCTCATCCTACTCACTCCGTCTCTTAGATACGGATGTCATCATCTGGGAAGGCGATCCCGCCGACCCAACGCTCAAACCTCCAGAAATGTACACTCTCATCGAAAACTTCTGTCTCGGAATTCGACGCCTCGAAGTCTTCGGCCACGCGCGCTCCAGTCTACGGAGAGGGTGGGTAACAGTCCTTGCCGAGGGCGAGGAGGAGAAAATAGACACTCGGGGGGAGAACGCTCCGAAGATGTGGGAGCGCGAGGCATGGGAGGCGAGGCTGAAGGAGGTAGGGATAGGGGGGAGGTTTGTGGTAGCAATGACGCCAGGTGCGTTGAATGATCTCTCGCAAGGCGGCTGAATAACAGCTGGACTCTGCCTCACGCAGAGATTGACGCGCTCCGGCCAAAGTCGCCTGTCCGCGGCGGGTCTGCCAACCACAGCTCGGGAGTCGGCGGAGGCGTCTCGCTGGGCATGCCCGTGAACGTCAGCGGCAATACGCCGACGTCTGGCGCCGTACCGCTCGGCGGCGCCGCGATGCGCATGGGGGCGCGGGGCCTGGTGGGAGGCGGCGGGAACCGGGTGCAGATGAACCAGATGGGCGGGATGATGCCGATGGGCATGGAGGGCATGGCGTGGAACGGCATGGGGATGAATCCGGGGATGATGGGGCAGCAGGGGATGGGGATGGGGATGGGCCAGCAAGGGATGGGTATGCCTGGGTTTGAGGGGATGGGTATGGAGGGTTTTATGGGCGCGGGGTGGCAGGACGGGATGGGGATGAATGGGATGGCACAAGGGATGGGCGGGATGGGCGGGTTGAATCAGGGGATGGGCATGAACGGGATGATGGGGATGGGTGGGATGGGACAGCAGGGCATGATGGGACAGATGCCTGGGATGGGCATAGGGGATATGGGCATGAGCGGAATGAATATGGGCATGGGTATGGGGAATATGGGCAACATGGGAGGTATGGGCTGGGGCATGGGCTGGGAGGGGAATCAGTGATCCGTGAGCTATCGTCGCGTCCAGCTGTGCTTTTGCAATCTACTTGCTTCCGATCGCGCAGTTCGCACCGAGAAGAAATCAAGGCCATCAAATCCTCTAAGTATTACAGTTACACTTTGACTTCTCTCACATTTCATGCGTCAACGGGCTCCTCACTGCTGCAGCTGCGGGATCTCGTTCCTCCACACCGCCCCCGCGGCCTTGCCAACCTGGACGGCAATCTCCCGCACGGCTTTGACCTGCTCCGGGGTGCCGCCGTTCCTGAGCGAACCGTTCAAGTGCCATTCGATCTGGCGCGGGACGTCCATCGCGATGTTGGACACGAGCATGATGTACGAGTTCTCGAGGCCCGAGATGAGCTCCGAGAAGGAGTAGGCGTAGCCGTACGCGTGGGTGATGCAGAAGAAGCCTGGGGAGTGTCAGTTTGTGAACGCGTGGTGGGGGTGAGGAGGTTATATACCGAAGTCGGGGTAGATGGCTTCGAGGAGGGTTTGGGTTTGGTGGGCGGTTTCGCCGTAGGTCTCGTTGAAGTACTTTTGGCCGGAGGATGTCCAGTGATCTGTGGGGAGGAATTTGTCGCTGTGGGGTATCAGGCGGGTGTGGTGGGACTCCTGGAGTGGGAGGCGTACCGGATCATGTGCTTGTCTCTCAGATTCTCAGGTGTTGCGTTGTACAGCGCTACCAGGCCGTTGATAGCCTGCGCCGCCCCTCGGAGTCGCATCTCTTTATCCACCCAGCGTACCCTTGAGACTCACCTTCGGATACCCGATCAGGATGCCGCATTTGAAGAGGGCGTCGCGGATCTTGCGCACGAGGCGCTTTTGCTCGTCCTCGGTGGCGCCTAGGGTTTTGATGTCGTGCAGAGCGGTGGAGAAGACGGCGGGGATGGCGTCGGGGTAGTTGAAGGAGGCGAAGACGACGGGGGCGGCGAAGATGTAGGGGTTGAGGAGGTACTCGTGGGCGGAGGTGGGGGGCGAGGAGGGGGGGTAGAGGGATTTGAGGTGGGTGAGGAGGGCGGGGGTTGCGAGGTGCGACATTGGTGGGTGGTGGGTGGAGGAGAGGGAGTGTGTCGGCGCACAGCACTCTCGACTGAATGGGGATGCATTGGGCAGTCAGAAGTCCTGGGTTCGTCGGAGAGAATCAGATTTGATGGATAAGCATGATGAGGTTTGATATGGATCTATGCAGAGCGGTCCTCTCGTGATTCCGAATGTATAAGGTGCCCAGTGTGCCGAGGTTGTGCATACTGCATTCTAGTTCGCTGACCGTTTGTAAGTACTGTAGAGCGATGACTTTTCCCAGCCCAGTGCTTGCGTCAATGGTAGGTAGCAAACTCGGTGTTCGGACGATCTGCGCTCGCGCTCGGATAAAGCCGGTAAAGAGAGCGCGTATGGAAGGTGCATTTCCTTTCCGGTTACTTGCTTCGACCCCTGGCATCACCGCAGGAAAAGCACAACAGTGGAGGAAAAATCCGCGAGCCCGTGAACTGCTAGTAAGAGGTCTTCCAGACTGAAAGCGCTAAAGGTCACAGTAACAGAGCCCATATCAAGCTAGTTATAAATAGTATCCTCCTGAAGATTCAAGAGGTTGATATGGTTAGTCTCGGCATTTCATAGATTGCAAGAGGATGCAGCACCGGCGGAGCTGTCTATGGACATTTTGTATAACACTCACAATGCCGTTCATGCGTAAGCGTTCAGGCAACCGTTCAGACAGCCCTCATGATAGAAGCATAACGCGGAAGACAGATGCTGATCCAAGCAAGCACGCAGTTGAAAGTCAACAAAAAGAGCAACACCAGACCAAGAATGCGATAATGAAGTACATCGCACTCACGAAAGGCAGCAACTGCTGGCAGATTGCCTGGCGGCCGAGACAGATATCCGACTGATGGATAGACACACCTCACGCGTATCGTTGGTGGATGGGCAGCAGGCGGGTATTGCAACAACCTGGAATAGCCAGCAGCCCTAAATAGCGCAGGGGATTGTCCATACATAACCCCGCCGATCGCTGCGAAAGGGACGTCAGGCACTGATGGATTTGAGTATGATCGACTTGCACTGCAAGAGGAGGTGTGTGTCCATACGCAGGCGTCCATCCTCTGAAGAGTGGTTGTCCCCCTTGGAGTAGACGTGATACGGTGTCTTGCGTGAGAGAGGTGACAAGCACGGGCCCCGCGCAATGTATGGAGTCTCCAAGAGGTCTGAGATGTCCCTAGCTCGGCGGCAGTGCGCCAGCTGAACTCATGAGGCCGCGACGCAGTACGCTACATAAGAACCGACCCCGACGCCACCAGCGCGCCGCGACTTTGCACAAAGCTATGCGAGGCGTCTCAGCGTCGCTCGCTTGATGGACGGAAGTCATAACGTCCATGGTGAGGCGGTGATAAGCGACAGATTGCCAGAGGAATGAATGGGAGATACAGTGATGAACTGCTCCTTTACCGTGTCAGGTGGTGATAGAGCTACACAATGAATAGTATCAGGCAGTACGCAGCCACGACTGCCAAGGCACGTTCATTACAGACATTTACTTCCGTGGCATGACCCAATTCAGGCGCACGTGGCCATACGCGAGGCTCTTGACCGAGATTTGGTTTCCGATCCGAGTAGCTCGGAGGAAAAAGGCCGGCGGGATGGGACGCAGGACTTGTGATGGCGAGGACGTACGCCTGTCGCGGATTCCCAATTGCCTTCCTCCACGAGAACCTTTGATCTGCTGAGACGTCTTATGTAGCTTCTCGTATATTGCCCCCCTCCTCTCTACTCTCCCGCTCGCCGTTCGCGTGTACATAATTCTTGCGCATAGTGAGAATGGGGCTCAACCTGGACGATCCTTTGGTCAAGATAAAGAGTACGTTTTTTTTCGCTTGACTGTCCGTCTTGCTGATTTTTGAACGCAGTCACCGAGTCCGTGTGCGGTTTTGTGGCAATATGCATGACCGTGTCGCGGCTCTGGCTTCGACGAGGCCGCTACTGGTGGGACGACGCCTGGGTATTCTTCTCCCTAATAAAGTGAGCGCCTCCATCGCTCCCCTCTCCCTCGCTCTCACTAACGCATCCGCCAGCTTATTCATCCAATTCGCCGCCGTCTTCATGCACGTCGAAGACCCCACCGCAATCTCCAAAACAAGCCGCATCGCCGCATACTACCTCATGGCCGTCACCTTCTACACCATCATCTGGTCCGCGCGCCTCGCGATCCTCTTCTCCATCATCCGCCTCGACCCCAACCCCGCCATGCGCTACAGGCTCAAGTGGGTCGCGGGCGTGTTCGTCGCCGCCATCTTCTTCTTCTTCGCCCAGCTCATGTGGGTGTGCGAGCCCGAGCCCGGGTGGAAGGACGCGCGCAGCCCGCAGTGCAGGCTGAACAAGGAGGTCGCCATTTGCCAGGTCGCGTGTACGCCTCCTCCCATACTTTCTCTTTCCATACTCACCTGAATGCGTTAGCGGACGTGATCTCGGATCTGCTTCTCATCATGCTCCCCATTCGTCTCATCCGCGGCATCAGAGACCGCGCGCTCCAGCGCCGGCTCATCCTCATCTTCTCCACCAGCAGTAAGTCTACCCCCCTCCCTGTTCACGCCACTCACCCCCCACCAGTCGTCACAACCATCGTCTCCCTCGCCCACGCCTACTACATCATCACCGAGGGCGAGATCCCCGTAGTCATCTCCGCGCTCGTCGAGGTGAGCGCGCCTTCCCCGCCTCCACTGACCAACCCCTTCCTCACCCCCTCGTAGGACTGCATGTCCCTGACAGTAGCGAACCTGCCGGTGACAGCGACAGCCCTGCTGCGCCTCTTTGGCGTCTACGGCGAGAGCGCGCAGGACGACTCGTACGCGGACGGGACCGCGGGCGGCCCGCGGTTCAAGTCGCGCTCCCTGGGCTTCAACAAGTCGCGGTTCTCGACGTATATGGGGCGGTATACTGGGGGGACGACCATAGGGACGGAAGAGACAGCGACCACGGTGGACGGGGAGAGGCGATCTGGGCTGAAGGTCGTGGACTATTCGAAGGGGGTGAGGACAGTCGAGTTCCAGCTCGGGGAGAGGTCGTTGCACGCGAAGGACGAGTACTGCCCGGTGCCGGATACGCCGGTGAAGACGGCACGATTGGATGAGGTGGGCAGCCTGGCCAGTATGACCTTTGCTGCGGCAGATGACAGGCGGAGGCGAGCGGAGGTGACCACGGAGACGGCGCCGGTTGTGGACTCGGGTTCGTGACGAGCCGAAGGCGTTGTTGATTGTATTTTATGTTATGATCTGGGTGGTGGTGAGAAACATATATTATAGTTGTAATTTTATCCCTCGTACGGACGCCGTCATTGCCATTTTGCTCTCATATCATCCTAAATTGAGTACTTACTACCGACTTGCCTAGGAGTCTATCCCACAACCGGTAATTCCTCAGTCCGCTTCTCCAGTACATCATAATGCCCAGGTCTGCGGGACGGTCAGTCATGCCACCTAAACTTGCCGTCGAATTCCATACCTATAAAGTAGGACTAGCGGCTCGAGCCCATCCTCCACATCCTCATTAAACTTGACAAAATCAACGTGTCCATCCGCGGACCGCCCATCCAAGTAGGCCACGCTAAAGTTGATCTTCAACGCCCTCGCGAGAGCCGTCATCTGCACGTGGTCTGAACTCGCAGGTTCAGTCCCGAGCCCGAATTCGGCGTAGAGGGAAGATGAAAGAACGCACCCGCTTCTTTGCCGACCGCCTCGACGAACGTCTCGCAGAATTCCCGGGGCGTCATCGGCTCGCCGAGCTCTGGGTGGAACAGAAACGGGGCGTATTCGTCGGGGTCCGTTCGTATTTGGGCGGACGTGAGGAGACGCAGGAAGACCACTACGGAGTTAGAGACTGCCAGGCCAGAAGAGTGAACAGCCTCTGTCAGTGATCATTCAGACGACACTGAGAAGACCGACCTTCGGGGTTCTGGAATGCTTCTAGGAGCAGCGACGACGTCAGCGTAGCGTTGCTGTCGTCGGGCTGGACGACACGCTTTATAATGGCGCCGAGGGTCTCATAGAAGTCTTCGTATACAAGCGGCTGAAAGCCAGCTGCTTCAAGCATAGGAAGGCTGGCATCCAGAGTGGATATCGCGCTGCCGACCGACATTGCCGGGTCGGGGGAGTTCAGAATCCGTTCGACGTAACGGAACGCCAGAGCTGGAGAAGGTATTCAGCATCAAAACGCTCCGCGGAGGACGCGGTAGGCTTACAGCGGTAAAAACAATCGCCATCGCCTCTTGTCCTGCGTATGCCCGTGAAGGACTGGGCTACGAGGTAGTCGATCTGCTTCACGAACGAGGCCGATCCGTTCTCGTACTCTGCACGCAGCACCGCCATCGGCACGATCTGATCAATGAGAGGTCGCTGCGGCACGGCCTCGTCCATTAAACCCTTGTATTTCGGAGACGATGAGTCTTCGATGCGGGAGAACGCGACAGCTACCAAGCTTACCTGATTCAACTCGTACAACTGAGCTTGTGTCAGCCCAGCGAGATCTACGTTGCATAGTTAGTCTCTAAATGGGAGAGAAAGTGGTTGAGGATGGACCTGGGTTATCAGTGATATAGCCTGGGGCAGTATACGCCGGGACCTGCTCTTCGCCATGGCTCTGAGTGCTTGGAAGATCGCCCGCTGGAGGTCTGGCTGTGCGTCGCCGTGATGAGGACCCGCGGAATAGACCGCTGGGAGATGACACTAACGAGCGTCTGACGGACTATCATCCTGCGGATTTTGCATTGGATACTGGAAGGAAATGGGGACACTGGCAGATCGGAAGGAAGCAAGCCTGGTTGGCACAGCCACAGTGATGGCACTTAATAACGCAGCACCGGTAATAAAGTACATAATATTGATGACAGCGAGTGGGCATAAATAAGATAAAAGTTAGTGCACGGCAGCGCTCGTTCAGACTGGAACCCTCTATTGATCCGGTTCAGGCCGCCACGCATCAAGCTTCGCCAGAATATCTGCTTGCTGGGATTCCGTCTTATTCGCACTGATATAACTTTAGTCCTGAACAAACGGACATCACAGCCCTACTCACAATTCCTTTGCAAACTTTGATATCTCTGCGGGATTCCTGATCATCCCCAGCTCAATGAGAGCTTCTTGCCGAGATTGTAGCCTGAGCAGCAGGCATGAACAATCCGCTTTCAAGAGCGTATGCTCGAACGCCTACCTAACTTCAGGTCTTGGAGGTGCCTTGTGGTGACTTCTCTTGAGCTTCGTCACCCATGTTCCCTCCTCCATATCGTTGTCCTTGGATTTACCCTTGGTTTTCTGCCTTGTAGCACGTTTACGCGCCTTGGCAACAATTTGAGTACCAAATATCCACACTCTCCATAGAGACATCAAACCTTGACAGCTTCCTGGATCCTCTTCTCCTCGATGCGGTTTGGCTTCAGGATGTCGTCATTGCGATGTGTGTACTTCACGCCATACTCCTTCAGCGTTTTCTGCACACCACTCCGCTCTTTAGGCATTGCTGGGAAGGGAGTTAACGCGATCACAGCACAAGGCATTACAATGACACATACCGTCGTCGAGCAGAAAATCATCCAGCCCGCCGATGTCCACCTGCGATATGATCCATCAAAAACACTGGCTTGATAATGATAACACCGCTCACATCTGCGTCGTACTCTTGTTGCGAAGAGGACGACTTTCGTCTGATTTCTGGCCCTTTGCGTCTCTCAGACTTCGCGTCCATATGTTGCAAAGCCCAGGCCAAATTGGCAAGGTCCGCTTTTTCGATCTAAGTGCGGAAGGGTTAGCGAGAGCTGGACAGAGGTGAAGGTATGGTTCCCTACCGCCATCTTGGTAGCAAGAGTGTTCTCATGCAATTTGAAAATATTTTCGAGGCCAAACAATTCCCCTTGTCTTGCTTTGTCGTCCTGAACGCCGTCGAAATACCTACGGCAAATCAGCAACACGAGGATTGACCCAATCAGAGCCAAAACAACCTTGTCTGCACGCTGGCTTCGTAACCAATCCTCATTTGTTGCTGTTTATATATTTGCCGGGCGTAGATCAATTCCTCGATTGACCCTGCCCCCAGGAGCCGGTAGACAGCGACGTCACGGGTCTGACCAAACCGATAGGCTCGATCCATCGCTTGCAAGTCGTGGGCGGGATCTGCGAATGTCAGCTGCACAATTAGTTCAGAGGTCAGCTCGGCACTCACTCCAGTTAGGATCTGGCAGCCAGGGACGGGTATGTAAGCGGCAGTCAGCAGATCCTCTACCCGTCCTTCACTCACCGAAGATGACCACTTTGTTGGCACTAGTCAGGTTGAGTCCTGTCCCTCCAGCAGTCGTAGATATAAGGAATATGTTGACTGATGGGTTGTTATTGAATCTATCGACAGCCGGCATACCTGCATTGGATGTGTTCAGTGTGTCATAGAAGAAAAAGTGAAAAAGGATGATATACGTACGATCTGCCTGATTCATCGAGCCATCTAATCTTTCGAGCCTGTAGTCTGATATGTACCTCGTTGAATGGGAGGTCGCGGCTCCAATAACAGACTATACTCACGTTCTTTCCGCAGAAAGAAGTCCAGGATATCGAGGAGTTTCACTGATTTCGTGAATATCAGCACCTTGTTCAGAGGATCTTCCCTCCACTCCGCGAGGAACCTCTTCAATACCTAGCCAGGATATGTGACGATGCGCAGCTATAAGTTAGGAATGCATACCATCCACTTGCCGCAGAACCTCGGCTCGAGAGACGCAGTGCCGTATGCAGGCTTTTCTCCCTTTGCGAAGGCAAGGTCTGTTAATTCATGGTTTCTCGTGTTCTGAATATGAAAGTCATCAGGACGCTCTCCAGCTTCTTGAGCATGAGCGGAGACATACCTGTTCAGGGGTGTCTTTAGGGGCTGTATAACGAGGTAAGGTGCTATAGTGATGAACAGCGACATAACTCCGTACCAGGTAAAACGAGGGCAAGATGGTTTGATATCTTGATCAAGGCCGACATGTATTTGAAGAGCGCCGCTTTGTCCCATGGATAGCAGCAATCCTTCCTCCTACGCATAAGATGTACGACATCAGCTATATCCGATAGCTGGTGGCGATCTAACTCACTTCTTTCGAGAGCCGCAATCGCAGCGTTCGTCCCTGCGAATCATGTTCTTCACGTCATCGGACGAGAGGAGACGTTTGTAGGTTTCAATTTGTTTGGCCGTCAATGGGCAGAATACTACTTCGTCGGTTTTCCGTGGGAGCTGGAGGGAATGAGAATCTCGCATGACACCGCCCAGCCGCGACTATTTACCTGATGCTTTATCAAGTCCTTAGTTCTGTAGGCATAGTAAGCCCAGGTGTATATTACAAAGGACGTTCCCGAGCGCACCTTCTTAAGAAGTATCTTGGGAGAAGCTTGTTAACGAGGATCTCAGATACCAGCTAAAACCGTAAATATTATGAGTGGAAGCGACTTTATGCCGTGCGAGACCCCCGTACCCGCGCCTGGACTTTCTCCTCGTCACTCGCCGAAGCTGACTGGCCAAGCAAGAGAGGCTTCGTGACATAGCCCTTCCACTGCCTCGGCCTTCCGACGCATCCAGGATAGCACCAGTCCAGTATCGTCCAGAGCTCCGTGTACGAGTTCTGGATGGCCGTACCTGTCAACCCAAAACGTACTGCCGACGGGTTCAGGGAGTGGTAGCTCTCGGTCGTTTTCGACTTTGGGTTTTTGAGGTAATGGACCTCATCGACAATGATAATCGACCATGGTAGATAGTTTATTAGCTCGATGTCCCGTGCGGCCGTCGTGCGGGAAGTGATAACTGGATAACCTGTCAGCTGGAGAAAGTATTACTTGCAATTATATACTGACCGACGTCAAGCCTGCCTAACTTGAAGTCATTTAGGACTCTTTTCCGATGCGGTCCTACATATAACCCCACTTCAAAATATCCCCACTATGCATGAACCATTAACCTCCTTAGACCGTTTAGACAAGACACGACTTACCGTTGCGAACTCGCGTTCCCAATTGCCGACTACGCTGCTTGGAGCGATGATAAGGCAGGTGGGCCATACCTGGTTGGCAGGAGGCATTTGCCTCCGTTCTTTCCAGTCTGGCAGGTCTTGCAGCTGAGATACATACCTCCGCCGGCGGTCCAGATCCCGACTGTCCCCGTATTTCTTCATAACCGCGGATAAGAAAGAGATCACTTGGATCGTTTTACCTATTTGCAGTCAAGGGGATATCCTCTCACATTCTCCAAGATAAACATACCCTACATAGAGTACTTCAGCAAGATATTTCTAGAACTGGCGTACGTATACTCACTAAGCCCATATCGTCGCCGAGTAGCCCTCCCCGTCCAGTCTTCTGATGCTCCCAGAGGAATCGCACACCATCACGCTGGTAGTCACGTAAGTAGGTGTTAATGGAGGCCGGGATCTTGACATGAGCCTTCGAGTCCAGAATGAGAGGCCCTAGAGGTCGCTGACCAGGCGGAAGAGGAAAGTTGGGTCGCGTCTCCACCGGTGTACGCTCGTCTAATGCGTCGTCCGAGTCGGATTCCGTAACAGAATCCTCTTGAACTGTCGCGATTGATGGCTTCTTACTCTTTAAAGGCGCTGTACAAGCGTCAAGATCGGCGCATACACGAGAGTGAATACAAGCATCTCACATTCGCGCCGTTGCGAGACCATATTTGATATAAAATTCTGCATTTCGGAGTCTGATTCCGATTCGGTCACCGAGGACTCTCTGTCGTCCCCTGAAGAGCGAATATCTCTTCAGCAGCAAGTCACAATGCAATTAGATGCCGGCCTACCTGACTTCAGTTTCTTGGCGAGGCGTCCAGCATCTGCGTAGCTGTCGTCCAGTTTCCTCTTTGGAGGGACGGACAATCTGTTGTCGTCAGAGTCTGGTTCTATGAGGCTTATCAGCATAGCATCTGCAACGTATCACATCGTGAGCATACCAGTGAGAGAATTGTCGGCTGATGCAAGTTTCTGTTTCCGTTGGGATGCTATCCCAGATAGAGTCTTCAGTATAATCGGGCTATCCTCACTCTCTGGCGATTTGCGGTCTTCCTGCGAGCTTTCGTCTGAACGCTCTTCAAGTGCTTCCTCGTCTTCCGACTCCGACGCCGAGTGCAGATCAAGATCTCCTATGGAAGATAGATCGCATGAGTTAACAAGGTAGTGTTTAAGAAGGTGGACGTGCTGTACCGAAGAGCTCAGCCAAAGGGTTGGGAGCTAATTTAATTCTACATGGACCTGGTAGACGCCACATGTCAGCGACGACCGGAGCCACCCTCTAGTGGGTTGCCATAAGCACCAAAGTTATTTGTATACTGAATGTTCACTTGTTCTTCTTCTTCTTCTTGGTTATCTCTCTTGACACTCTTCTTCGTTCGCTTCTTCTTTGGTTTCTCATACACATATGCACCAGTTTTGAACTCAGGGTCGGAGTCGGAGCCTAGCTAGCTTTAGTCCCAATGGCCTTAGCATACCCATCTAGCTGTACCAACCGATGGGCGCTGGTATAGACTGCAACCTCCCTAACGATAGCACGTGCTTTTAGCCCGAGTTTCGACGCTGAGTCAACTGGAGCACCTACTCTTCTCGTACACGGATGTCTTCGTCTTCTCCCTGGACATTTTATCACAATATAGTGTAGATGGGTAGAGATAGGTCGGGCGCAGTAACTAGGAGGAGAGGAGATTGTGGCTCGGAGGAAAGAGGGGCGCGGGCAAATTCCGCGTGAGACATTTGATACACGTGACTGCGTTTACATTAGCACGTGCTGTCTGTGGTTGTGGCTGTTGTGGCCACGGGCGACACGAAGTTGCTGAGAGTGAAATTGGCGATGCCGCAAACTGCAGCAGACCCACTGACTAAAACCGACAGGCTGGAGCTCTAAACTTTTTACGCTCCAGCTCAATATCCGCGTCATTCGCTTATATTCCGTTTCATTTCTTTGCTCTGCTTATCTCATTTGTTCCTTTATTATTGGGGTGTGCGCTGTTGCGCTTTCATTTGATGGTGAACAGCATATTACGTATATGTAAACAGACATGATCATGACCGGCAGCATCGCGTTTGCAACGAACATACCCCTTGTACACGTTCGGGCCAGAGCCACCCGATTTCGCTTCTGAAAATATCCATATAGCATGTATTTCGGATTGTACGGAGAGTCAGGCATACATAGAGCAGATCCTACTACTATAGATATTAGCAATAAATCAGTCGTGATATTTCGTGGTACATCATCGAAAGTCTGTATCTTGTACACTAAGTATAAGCGAAACGGCAGAAACCAGGAGATCACGTACCGTACAATGGGGGCTGTCGTGTAATATCATGTGCTCATACACTCAGTTTCCATGCTGTCCTGTTGGAACTTCTCGACTTCGATGTCTTGGTACGAGTCATCGGAGTCAAAATCCATGTCCGGGAAACATAGCTGAGCGAGACCCAGATCATGCAGTCGCGACATTCGCAGCAACATTCCTAGTCCCATATCGTCGTGTCCTCCTCCCGGGGTATTGAGGAACTCCCACGTCTGGTCATCCAGCTCTTTCGCCGTCCGGCCCCACGTGGAACGTATGGCTTCGGGGTAGTTATAGGAGGCCGCTATGAAGCATACGGACGAGCCTAGTAAAGCGTATCAACACGAGGGAGTCAAAGTAACTTCGAAGTAGAGTTGTTACTCACATAGCCCGCTCAGCTCCTTCTCCCGTTCTAATTCCGGTATTTCACCGTCGTGAGACCATAGCTTTAGTTCTTCGGAATGCTCTGGTAGCATATCGCCAAGATTATACAGTCTCAAGCATGCTGGGCACACGCGTCCACGCGAGCGGCTTTTGTTGTACCACAGAACCTGGCGTGCTCTGCGTGAGTGCGGCAGGGGAAGAGACGTCACTGGGAACGCACCATAGCCATCTCCTCCGGTAGAACTGTCGATAGCATCTCCAAGACTTCCTCTTGAGCGAACTCAGCGCACATGGGATCGTTTGCCGCGGGTGGTGCTGCAAAGCGTGAGGATAGAAAGACGCTAATATCCTTCACCCGTGGCCCATTCCCTGGATCGACAATACACGGGCCCTTGGGTAAAGGAGCCTGTTCAACAGCTGCCCGTATCTTCGAAAGCTCTTCTGGACGCGGTGAAAGCGGCTCTGGGGTGCGCTCTGGTGATAGCACGCGTAGCAATTCATGTGGTACTTCGCGCTCTTGCGATATTTGCCGCTTCTCCTTTTTGACTTGAGCTCTCTTCTTTCTTCTGCCATTAGACGGACCAGGCATCACTTAAGCTTAAGAATAAAGTCCAAAATAGCGATAGGAACGGTAATGGTGCTGGTCAACGTTTGCGACGGTGCTCCCGCGAGATCTGCAGCAGCGAGCTCGGGATGCCGGCAATCTAGGCAAACGCCGTCGATCACCGGTGCAGAATTCAAAACTGGATATCTGTCCCGCTTGCTTATAATACCAAACCATGGGCAAGAAGGCCTCAAAATCCGCCAGGAAATTCGCTGCTAGCGGACAATTGAAGAAGACCATCGATGCGCGGCGAAAGCACCAGCAGGTCAAGAAGAAAATTCAGAGGAAAACGAGCAAACAAGATGGGAAGGGCAAGCAGAGAGGCCTGCCGCATGCCGCTTCGGAAGATGAGGAGGGCGTTGAGGAGAGACGCAGGGCGGGAACGTGAGTCCGTTTCTGACTATGCAACAGAGGACGTTGTTCACCACCTGTCTCAGATCGCAGGCTACCTCTGTTAGTGACTTGCTGAATGCCAAGTTCACAGATGAATCTATGGACGATGAGGTAGGGAATGGTGGATGTCTGTTGAATTCAGAGACTAACAGTTATGTAGGATGCCGAGTCGTTACAAGGTGGTTCTGTCAGTGATCCGGAGGACGAGGACGAAGAGGGCTTTGAGGACGGCAGTGATTTCGGTGCCGTAGATGAGCTCGAAGGTTCGTCCAAATGCTAGTTCTGGTCGGTAAGTGTTGAGAGGCCTCGCAGACGAAGGGGGAGCGCATGTCCTCGAACTTCAAAAACTGGCGGAGAAGGATCCCGAGTTCTACAAGTACCTGCAAGAGAACGACCGAGAATTGCTCGAGTTCCGCCCGGAGGATGAGATGGACGACATGGACGAGGAGGATGCAATGATGGCAGACGAGACAGACGAAAAGGCGCCGTCCTTATCCCTGGCGGAGCTGGGGAAATGGCAGAAGGCGTTGCTTGATGTGAGTTGTCTCGTAGTATCCCTGAGGTCTTACCTTGATTTTTGTAACAGCACCGTTCTTTGAAAGCATTGAGGAAACTCCTCATCGCCTTCCGTGCAGCCGCACACGCGAACGAGGACGTGCCCGTTGCATGGTCAATCGATAGCGCTTCTGGTACGTGCTACATTCCATTCGGCCAACGCACTCATGCTGACCGACATCCCCAAAGTGTACAACAAACTGGTGACGACCGCCCTTCGATATACACCCGTCGTCCTCCAGCATCATATACCGTACAAGGAGCTCCCGAATGGCAGATTGTGAGTGTCCTCGCAAACAATTATCCGGCCGTCGCTCACTGCGCACGTAGCAAACCGCCTACACAAAACACGAAACAGAAGGCGCTGCAGAAGCTTATCCTATCCTACTTCCACAACGCCATCCACCTCATCACCCAGCTGACCGAGCAGGACATGGTCAAGCTGGCCGTGTCAGAAACAGCAAAGATAGTACCATATATTATCAGCAGTCGCAAGGCGGTCAAGTTATATCTGAAGGTCAGCATCCGTGCATAAGTATCGGCGTCCGTGGATTGACGTATTGCACCCAGACTTGCTTGGACTTATGGTCAAGTGCGGAGGACAGCACGCGTATCGCTGCTTTCCTCGCCCTTCGCAGGCTATCGACTGCCTCGGACGAATCTGTTTTGGACATGGTGCTCAAGGTTGGTTCAGAGCATCTCTGCTCTGTGCCGCATTACTGACGCGCAGTACGCAGGGAACGTACCTTACCCTTGTTCGCAGCTCCAAGTCCACATCCGCACACAGTCTTCCCTCCATCAATCTGATGAAAAATTCTGCTTCGGAGATTTACTGTCTGCCTTTCGCACAGAATGCCGCATACCAGCATGCCTTTGGCTACATCCGGCAGCTTGCCATCCATCTCCGGAACAGCATGAAAGTGAAGACCAAGGTTAGTTAGCCCTGTATCTTACAGCGTCAACGACTGAAAGCGGCGTGCAGGAGGGGTATAAGCAGGTATATAACTGGCAATATGTGCACAGCATCGATTTTTGGTGCATAGTTTTGGCAAGGGCATGTGATGCGGAAGCCCGCGCGGAGAAGGGCCAAGATGAAAGCGAATTGAAGCCGTTGATATATCCGCTCGTCCAGGTTACCCTGGGAGCTATGAAGTGCGTTTTCGTTCGTATCGCGTTGCTGCCCAGGACTCACGGTTTGGACGCAGATTGATATCTGCGTCGCGCTCCTATCCATTCCACCTGCAGTTAGTGCGCTCCCTTCTGCACCTGATACGACACACCGGGGTTTATATTCCCCTGGCGCCGTATCTCGTCACCATCATCAATACTGCGGTATCCCCGTCGCACTCTAGAAAAGCGTCCACATTACGACCCCTGGACATGGAGACGAGTATCAGGGCTCCACAGCAGTACCTGAAAACACGGGTCTATGCCGAAGGCCTCGCAGAGGAGGCAACCTACCTCCTGGCGGAATGGTTCGGGACGAGACCCGTGGTATCCAGCATAGCGTTGCCCGAAATCGCCTTTCCCGTAGTCACGTCCTTACGAAAAGCCATCAAGGGCTCGAAAGGCGCTGGCTCTCGGGGGCCTTCGGGCAAGGACGTCGGCGTCATAAAAGGGCTGATTGAGCGGGTGGAGGAGAATGTGAAATGGACGGAGCAGAAACGCAAGGATGTAACCTTCGCACCCGGAAAGATGACGGAGGTTGAGGCATGGGAGAGTAACGTTAAAATCGACCAGACGCCGCTCGCCAAGTTCGTCAAGGTGCAGCGGAAGACTAGGGAGAATAGGCGCAAACTTGTCGAAAAGGTGAGCCTGTTCTCATGAGGCGCCTCGGATCGAAGCTGATTAACTTTGATAACAAGGCGAGAGTGGGCGAAGACGAGATCCTCGAGGAATAGTTTATCTGGCCGGTCTGCCTGCTGCATTCTCGGAGCATATATACGACTGGGGTATCTATGGATACTTAGCGCGGTTGATGTCGGTCCATATAGCAAGAAGTTGCCGAAGTATCCCCTTCTTGTTGGGCTGATCCTGGATTGTATACATGAAGTGTTGCTTGGGGCGTAACTATTGCAAAAGGGCTCTACACAGGGCTAAGTGAAGCCAGAGTACAAGGATTTTAATGTTTCGCCCGAGAGAGAAACTGCGGTTTTTGAGGACGAGACGTTCCGGTGCACGGCGTTCAAAATCACCAAATGTTGAAGAAGACTTTCCACCAAGGGCGACCGATCCCCTTGGCGCTCTTTTCGTAACCCTCGACGAGACGCGTGTAATGGTGCGGCATCGACGCGGGCTTCAGCAGATTCGGAGGTACAGGGTACTAGGGTGCCTGAACGTAAGTAAAACACGGAGTCGGCTCATCTCGACAATTGCCATACCTGTTCCGCGATTTCGTTGTTACTCAGGGCTCGTGCGGCATCGACGACGTCCGCCCTAAGACTGGGATGAGTCGACAAAGACGAGAGGAAGGTCTTCAACTGCAGGTTCGGTCTGAAGGCGTCGTATGGCCATGAGAGAGCGATCCTGTTCAACTGCCTTGAGAGCTTCGAGGTGGACGCCATGGCAGTTATACTATAGGTGTGGACATATAGATCTATAACTGAGTTCGAAATATAGTTCGGACTTCGAAATTGCTCCCACACCTGTGGCGCGATGTCATCTTCCGATAGTATTCATATTATGACGGTAGACCCCGCTGACCAGACAGTAGTATATGTAGTTAGAACCATAAAACAAATCGGTATGTGTTTGTATGATCCATGAGCGGGTGCATCTCAGCGTAAACGCGAAGACGTTGCAGGGTCCAGTTCGAGAGGTAGTTCGGAGTTTGTATATGTTCTCACGGCTGTGGCATACAGAATCTATGTCGATTCCTGACTGTAATTGATGCTGCTGTGCCCCTCGGATGCAAGATGGCAAAACTATGGCTGCTTAACCATATACTAACATGGTTCTTCTACTTCTTCTAGTATATTGTTGACGCACGGCGCGGCAGCGCCGACCAAAAAAATCGGCATTTTTATGCTTTATTTGATGTTTTGATCTGAACTTCCGCATATGTCTGGACTTCATGAGTGCCGATTCTGGTTTCTGAGAGGGTGAAGAAGATTTCTGGGTATTTAATAGGATTTCCGAAGCCTGAGGAAGTAGTACTGCGGCGCGTAGCGCCGCGTCCGAGACTAGAGAAAGCTTTGTGAGTAGCGGAAATCGCCCTGTTGGTACAATGCATTTACCAAATGTTGCTGTGCATGTGTTAGAGTGCCGTAATGTAAATTAGAGAGCTGGGCGGCGCGTAGCGCCGCGAAGCTGAGCTGAGATATGTTCGGTAAGCAATAGAAACCAGTCCTGGAAGGATGTTCCAGGCTGGAAGAAACTGAAAATGCCACCCTGAGGAATTACCAATGTATGTTAGCTATGCTACAAGTTTTATAATTCTGCCTGTGTCTGAGGAATTGCTATCTCCTCTCTTCCTTCTCCTCCCTCTTCGAGTTAATTATTTAATTATAGTTAATTTCGACAAAGTCCACACCTATAGTATATGAGCCGTCTGAAACCCAAGGAAGCACGGAACTGATGCAGATGCAGATGCGTTCAACGGTTCTCTCCGCCTCTCGGCTCCGCACAGCGAGAAGGAATGAATTCTGCCGTAGGCTGCATTAATTATGCTATGGCAGCAAAGGCCCAGTCGTCGCCGTGCAGCATCAAGCTTCGCAGTGCGAGTAGCAGCACGAGTACTAGGCTTCGAGCTGTTGCCACAGTCTGCATCGAAACAAGGATCACGCCGGATGGACCGCTCTCGCTCCTGCGGCGACTTGGGCGGAACTGTCCTGCAAGGTATCCAGAGACACAGGAAGTTCACAACGTGCTGGGAGCTGTGAGAGCAGCAGCAGCGCATCGACACAATATTTTCCCGACGTGGGGAATTCATTACTGATGCAGGATTAAGCGTCACCAACCGCTGATACTCTGAAGGAATGGTGACCTAGTAATAGCATCACTGACGTCCTTCTGATTGATCGTGGACTCGCTGGCGATTTTTTTTCTCGCGTGGTGACCCGACCCTGGCCTTCCGCTGATTTTTCCAAGCTGATAGGCACGACTGCCAATGGGTATCACCTAGCCGATTTTCAAGTCTATCCAAAGGTCAGCACTTTCCTTAATCCGCTTATGCACATTTTGCTACCTTGCTAATTGATATGGGTAGCGGCTGCTCTCCGGCTCCGTCTGCGTGGCCTTCGCGCAATATAGTCCTATGGAAAGGGTGCGGTCCGAGATGGCCAACCGTGTATCGACCTTGCCTGTCCTGAATGGTTCTCTGGCACCGTTGTCGTTACAAAATGACATTGTTACCGTTCGCTGGAATAACCTACGGAGGATGGACAAAATTGCCAAATCCTGGTAACCGATGCCCTAATTTCCCGACTCTCTCACTGATCCTGTCCATTTACCCTGTGAATGACAGTGACCATGCCGTTGGCGTTCCAGAAACAACGTCAATGGCATGGTCCGTGGTTCGCTGGGACGACGAAGAAATTGGTCAGCGTTTTCAGGCATTCCCAGCAGAGCTGTGGCCTGTGGGTGGGTGCTATTTACTACGACTACCAATTAAATGGACAGCACTAAGTTGGGCTCGGCTTCTACATTGCATCGTATTTGCGTGGATCCGGGTGCTTCCCGCTCCTGTACTATGTCCCCCGCGGGCTCTCACGTCAAGCTGTCGACGTCGCTCAGCTTGGCCTACCGCTTTGGTCGAAGCTTCGAGGATATAGCCGCCACCGCGTAGATGCGAAGCAAACTCACTTCATTCTGGCGCGGAAAACGTATCTATCACCTCGAGGAAAGAGGGGCCCGACAATCCACCACGGCAACCGATAGTCAATACTCGGGTAAACAGGCACTTGCGTCAAACTCGCAGATTGCATCATCACCTTCTTCGCCAATCGATAGGCCCGTATGAATGTCCTCAGCTCCTTGGCCGGACGGGAGCTCTGAAGATCACGTTGTTTGATTGCTGGTATCCTCAGGGTTCCTTGGCCTTGACGTGAGTGCTTATCCGGATCTTTTCGGATCGTTCTTGGGTTAAGAGCTAAGGCCGACTTTCAGAACGGGCGGAGCTCTCGTGGTCAGTTCTTTTCTTGCCGTTCTGACCCCATCAGCAACATTAATGAAGACGCTATGGACATGGGAAACAATGGCTGAAGGAAATCTAGCATCCTATCTCCGCCGCTAGGCCTTGGGTGGAAACATCCCATGCACACGCTCTATGTGCGAGGTTCCAGCGAAGTCATCTCTGCGCTTACAGGCACCTCTTCTCGAGGTGCACCGACTCGCGGTCACCACGGGTCCCAGTGCTCTCGGCTCAGAGTTGAAAGGTCTTCACTTCCTAGAAGCTGCGTCACGGGCTATCTATTGAGATGCGACCTGTCAAGCGGATGATAAAGTGCCTTCGTATATTTTAGATATCCTTTTCAGAAGTACTTCGAAGATTTCGGAGTCGAAGTCGAAGCGAATGTTATACTTGCTGAGAGAGGGAGACCTATAACTGCTCCGAAGCATTTCCTATCCTGTTCAACCAATTGAAGGGTTAGTATACAAAGTCTATTGAGATTTTGCTAACCATGTAAGGGCATTCATGCCAGGCTCGATGGCGTGAGTTCGCACAGACGGGACGATGCCAAGCACCAAACATGCAGTTCCAATTATACTGCCCGGCAGCGTACGGTCGAAAATAGGCTACTGACTTGAAGCAGCTCCTGCCTATTGACCGGAGCATTTTAGCTTCGACAAGGTTGTTTACCTTTGAGGACCTTCATGAACGCCCGCTCGTCAGGTCTCTCAATTCAAGCGGTTAAGTTCCCGCAGGCGATATCGGCACTAGTACTTAATGATTTATTACTACTCATCGTACCGGTAGCGGGGCTCACTCACAATCCTACACTGATATGGTTGCAGTCCCCATAGCGCATAGGTAGAGAGTCTGGTTACAACTCGAGAATCCAGCGCTCAGCGAGCGGCCATGTTGGCCTCCTCGGTCAATTATGGGCGCTTGCGACCCCTTGATCGGCAATAGCCGAAGGCGGGACCATTCCATAAACATACCAGTACAGCCTCGGCGCCTCTCTCAACGGCCAGGAGTAAGTCTTGGAAATGAACATCATTCTGCCACGACGGAGGCGCGCCTTACTGCCAGACGACTACCATGAGCTGCTGTGGGACACCGCGCAAACCTAACGAGGAGGAAGGCAACAGGATTACGCCCTTCAATACTGGCCACATCACTCAACAACCCGGTAGCCATCCTGGTCTACAGTTCAACGAGAAAGGCTTCCAATCCCCTCCTTTGTCGCCACCTCCTGCTGCATTGCAGTTTGGAGCCAATGGGTCATCCAGTTCTCCTCCTCCTCAACCATGGGGCAGCCCTGGCCATTCGCCACCGGCAATGGCCCAGTTCAATCCGTATGCCCAGAATGGCTCCTCGTCCACTGGCTCCCCAGATACCTTCAGTCGACTCTTGACTCCTCAAGTACTGCAGCCAAGCCCCGTGCATGCTTACGCAAGGACGATGACGACTTCACCACCCATGGCATTGTCCAATCCGCAGGTGGTATCACCTCCCCTGGCCCAGGGCGCCTCGTTCTCACCACCTTCAGATGAGGGCAAGATAGTAGTCTCGATAGACTTTGGTACGTCGTAAGCCGCACTTCTCAGCGAATTCGCTTCATGCTCTCGATAGGTACCACCTTTTCTGGTGTCGTAAGTGTGTTTGCCTTATGGAGAGATCTTAACAGAACCTAACTTCTGACAGGCATACGGATCGTCTCGGATAGCATCGGGGAAGGTGCAGCAGATTTTGCAATGGCCGGGCTCGTTCGAGACATTTAGGAAAGTGCCGACTTGTCTCCTGTATGACGAGCAGGGGCAAGTCCTGGCATGGGGGCTTGAGGCCAAAAATGCCAGCCCGATGCCAGGCACCACAAGATGCGAGTGGTATGATGTTTGTCATGCGTACCGCAGTCTATGAGTGACATGTCCTGCATACACAGGTTCAAGCTATTTTTAGAGCCCAAGGCATTACGAGATGATGGGGAGATAGATCCTAGGCTGCCCCAGATACCGGTTTGTGCCCCTTTCTAATATCATCTCAAACTTGTTTCTGACTGTGACTCTTCTCCCCTGGAAAGCCGGGTAAGAGGGCTTTGGACTTGATCGTAGACTTCCTGTCCTGCCTATGGGAATATGCCAAGGAGCAGATAACTCGGGAGATTGGGGCTGTAGCTGATCTAGGTCAGTTTGGAGCGCCTCTCTCGGCGCTTGGATTGAACTGAAGCACGGCTGCAGACTCTGCTGATGTCTGGCTAACTGTACCCGCTGCATGGGATGCCAAGGGCTGTGATATCATGCGAGAGGCTGCCATCGCAGCGGGCTTGGTCCAATCTTCCCGTGCTGGTGACCGAGACTGGAGAGATCGACTCAGGATCATCACGTACGTACTGTATCGAGACTGTCACCGCTCGGTGCTAATTTGTTCTCGCCTTCTGACAGGGAGCCGGAGGCTGCGGCCGTGCACTGCGCGCACTTAACGGATCTACACAGACTGCGACCAAGTCAGAATTTCATTATATGCGACGCCGGAGGCGGTACTGTTGTATGTAATATTTCGTATGACTATTGGCGCTGGCAGGCACGAGACTGATTTTATCTCGCAAAGGACCTCGCCACATACAAGGTAATTGGACAGATGACAAATCTGGAGATCGCTGAGATGTGTGCACGTTCGGGGGCTAACTGTGGCTCCATCTTCCTGGATCTCCGCTTCCGCGAACTCGTAAGGACCCTATTGGGGGACCATCCAGCGCATCTTGATCCCGCTAGCTTGGCATACTTCATGCACGCTTTTAGCGAAACCGATAAGTTGGCGTACATGGGCGAGATCGATGACGGTTCGTGTTTTATTCTGGGACTCGAAGATGGACGGCTACTCACTTATAGCAGATAAACTGTTTTACTTCACGTGCTTCAACGTCGAGGACACGGACGACCCATCTGTCGGCTTAGTCAACGGCGAGCTCGCTATTCCTGGGGTCCTCCTGCGCTCTGAAGTGTTCGATCCGGTTGTAAATCAGGTTGGTGAACTTCTACCACTCACACGTTGTGTATTTGGATGGTGCTAAATTTATTGCTGTTCTCGTTTAGGTGCTGGATCTAATCGAAGAGCAGGTTCGAAAGACAGACCAGCACATTGACGCCCTTCTCCTCGTGGGAGGCTTCTCCGGCAGCGAGTACCTCTTTAAGCGCGTAGAGGTGAGTACATCGACCCGTGGATACTTTGATGATGTTTCAAGCCAAGTCAAATCACCGTGCTGCTTAGGAAAAGTTTAGCTCTCGCATCAAGACAATCGCCCGGCCCGCCGATGCCGATACAGCCACCTGCAGAGGCTCTGCCCAGTATGGACTAGCCCGGAGACCATTAGTCTCCAGCACGATTGTTCCACGATCGTACATCATGAAGGTTCGTACCCCTTTCACGTCTGACTTGCGTAAGTGTCGCTGAGTAAGTCCCGGCGCACAGGTGAAGTTGCCTGCTGAGCCCGAAGACTGGATGAAGCGGCCAGCGTATATCCGGGAGAATGATTCCGGAGTGTCAATATGCGAGAATAGGTACGCTTATGCCGACCGTAGTCTAGCCTTGACATCATTGAAGGTCCGGACAGGATGCAGTACCTGGTCGTTAAAGGAGCGATCCTGCGGAAAGGGTACGTAATCCCTACCTCAGAGAAATAGCGCCATCTCATGGCTAAGCAGGCAACGTGTCAAGACCAAGTTTTGGTGCGTTATCGTGTATGGCAAGTAGTGCGGATCCACTAAACCCTATCGCAGCAAATTCTCTCAATCCGCGCAAGGTTTGAAAGCCGTAGTTCTTTTGAGCCCTGCCTAACGACAATCATTTAGATCACGTCTTCGTGGCCACGCTGTATACATCTGACACGGATAAGGTCATGCGATACACAGACGAAGTAAGTGGCGCGGCAAACGGCTGTTGAGAAGGGCATTCATGAAATGAGCAAACAGGGAGAAACCACGGAGCTGTGCAAATGGACGGTCGACCTCGCCTCGTTGCCAAGTTTCCAGCAAAATGCAAATATGCCTCATGCGAGCGGGTTTTACACAGGTTGGTGTCCAGTCGCTTGAAGGCCGCTGGACGTGACGCTGAGTTGCAATTGACAGAATTCGAGCTTGGGCTCGAATTAGACAGCGCGGAGGTGCGAGGCATTCTCTTGTACCAGGGACAAGAATGGGGCCGGGTGGTCTTCGACTTTTTAGCTTGAGCTTGGTCTTGTTAGTATGGGTACTATTATCTGCGGAGGTTTCTATAGCCATGGTTCCTACGGAACGGTGTACGTACGCACGAGATCTAATGTGGAAGATGAGAGATCTAGGTTATTCTACGTATATCTGACGGGTCAATAGTCGTCGCATAATGCCAACGGAGGTCGGTTGTTCCCGACACAAGCGGAACAGTGGAGAGCTGGATGTCCGGTGGCATCACCCGTGCCCATGCCAGGACTCTGGTCCCCGAATCTGTCCGGCGCCATCTTGCCAGTTTTTATCCTTGTGTCCCGTCGCACGAACCTAGTGGGCGGCAGCGCAGTTCATGCCAGCGTGATTG
Source organism: Heliocybe sulcata (assembly GCA_004369045.1). Taxonomy (NCBI): domain Eukaryota; kingdom Fungi; phylum Basidiomycota; class Agaricomycetes; order Gloeophyllales; family Gloeophyllaceae; genus Heliocybe; species Heliocybe sulcata. Next base: position 370,248 of record ML213525.1, on the reverse strand, counting down.
CCGAAACGCTCATAAACGCTGATGGTTTGTGGTGGGTAGTCTGACAGTACGGCAGACCGGACCTTTCGGAATGCGAGGTTTGCGTGGGATCATGGAGGACATTAAGCGTGCAATAGGTATAGTGTGGCATGCTAGCTGGAGGAGCAGGTTCTTCCGTGGCCGTGAGGAGAATCGATACATTCTGAGCTGCCGAACACGTATCCTTCTGAGAAAGTGAGCGGCAGTTGCGTGAAATTCCGGAACAGGAGTTGAGCTGCAAATACTTGTAAGGAATTGCAGCACATGGGCGCGATGGCATCGACGCCATAGATTTGCAGGCGTGTTCCTGGACGTGCCACCGCCACATCGAAGGCAGGTATCACCGAGAGAACGATCCCTCCCGAAGCGCTGCCATGACAAGAGCATCCCGCAGTATTTTCGCCGCTGACGCCTCACTTGCATTCTTCCGATAATTCAGCAACTGCGCCAACAATTGGCAAAATTACGACGCCACTGGTGCAGGATTCGTGCCTTTATATTTCCGCATAAAGGATCCCGCACTCGGCTATGAGGACGGTAGCCCCTCCGAGAGGATTCAGAGTGTTTTGCGCGGTAGATAGCGACGGCCGGGGATCTCCTCGGTAGTCTCGGCGGCTCCCGAGCCTGGCTGAGCTGAGCACTCGCGATCGGCTGGGATTTCTCCAGCCATCACCATCACATCCGCCACAACCGCACTGGTATAAGAGTCTGTGTTTCTGGTCTGTCTGCGTGCTAACTTATTTTTCGCCATGTCTCACTCACTTGCAATCCAGCGGCTTCCCGACATACCTCTACCTGTCCTTTATAATCTTCTCGAGCCAATTACCATCCCTCTGGCCTCGCCACGCTCGCGCTTCCACAACTGGGCAAGGACCTACACCTGTGTACCTGTCACCGTCTTCGAGCCAGAGACGGACTACCAATGCGAACTCATACTCGAGCTGGCACGTCGCGAGGGCAAGACGGTGCGCGCAGCTGGGGTCGGGCACAGTCCCAGCGACCTGGCGTGCACGAGCGGGTACATGGTGCGGACCGATAAACTTTGCCGTGTTCTCGAGGTACGCGTGTTTGCCCCTGCTTGCTGTGCTGCATCTCTGCAGTTTGTGGACGGTTCCGCGTCTCCGATCGCCCGAATTTTATCTTATCATCCGATTTTATTCCGTCTTCTGATGCATCTCGGCATCCGCCGCACAGGTTGACTACGAGAAACGCTATGTCGTGGCGCAAGCCGGCATCACCCTCAACTCGCTGCACGATGAACTCGCCGCGCATGGACTTGCCATGATAAATGTCGGCTCCATATCCGATCAGACTCTCGCAGGCATAATTACAACCGCCACCCATGGCTCAGGCATCACATATGGCGTTATGTCGACGCATGTCCTGTCCCTGACTCTCCTCTTGGCCGATGGCTCTCGTGTGCGCTGTTCCCGGCAGGAACGCTCCGATTTATTTATAGCGTCGATATGCGGCCTCGGGACGACTGGCCTGATACTCGCTATCCAGCTCGAGGTCGAGCCCGCCTTCAGACTCAAGGAGACGCAGTACACCATCGGCTTTGATGAGGGCCTCCGGACCCTTGATGAGCTGGTGCCTTCTGCGGAGCACGTCCGCCTGTGGTGGTTCCCGCAGGCCGATACCTTGCGAGTGAGCGCGGCGAACCGCACCTCTGAGGTAAAATCCCATCATCCTTCGTCTTCTTTGCGGATACTCACCATGTGCTCAGCCTAAAACCGCAGCAACGAGTTGGTTCTGGAATACGCTCCTCGGGTACCATCTGATCCAATTCATGATGTTCATCGGCCGGTATATTGCACCTGTGAACATCTGGACGGGCAAGTTTGCATCCTGGCTGAGTAGCGAGACGACCGTCGCCATTGATGACAGCTACCGGATTTTCAACCTCGATTGCAAGGCGAGCTTATCCGGATATTTGTATGCTCCATTGGCTGACGGCTTCGCAGTATCTCCAATACACCACTGAATGGGCTGTCCCTTATGACCAGGCGAAGACGTGCCTATCCGACTTGCGCTCCTGGTTACAAGACGAGCATAGTAACCCGAGAGGTCTGCGACCCCACTTCCCAATCGAGATTCGATTCACGGAGGCAGATGATATATGGCTCTCTCCCAGTAACGGGCAGCGAACATGCTGGATCGGCATTATACAATACAAGTGAGCACCTCTCGTTCCACATTCAGTTGTCCTCTAACTCGGTATCCAGACCCTACAATCTAAAAGTACCTTATCGCAAACTATTCGAGCGATTCGAGAACATCCTGAGGAGGCATGGTGGCCGGCCCCACTGGGCAAAGGCCCACCCACTGCGCCCTGAGGATCTCCGGCAACTATATCCTCGTTTCCATGACTTCATCGGCGTACTCGAAACAGTTGATCCGTATGGTATGTTCAGGAACGAGTACGCCCAGCGGCACCTGTTCGGAAGGCGGGGCCCAGAGGTCGACGCCAGGGTCTTCAAATCTTCGCAATTAGCCGCACGCTAGGGACTGGACGACCCCTTCAATCTGGATTACTGTAAATTAATTGGTATCGAAGATTCATATCTCTATATAGCATCATAAATAGTTTAGCTCTGTTGTAATAGCATGGTGGCACGGTGGTTGCGTCGGTTCTCTTCGCGTAGGTTGGAGGAGGCCATACACGGAGCCGTCCAAGTTGGTTATTAGGGCAGTTCAATGTACGAATGCAGCACTAGTGGTACACGTGATGATAAATCTGCTTTAATGTGACTACAAACCAAGTTGTTCCTTGATGCTTTCCCTCACTATCCGTTCATACTCCTGTGAATCGGGCATTGATTAGGTTGAGGGGGTGACCCATGCGCTGTGTGCTTACCGCCCGATTATCCCGATACAGCTTGCAGCAGTCGATGTTCGCCCCACTCTCCAAGTTCGGCTCTGTCCGAGGGATTCGCAGTGTCAGGTCGTTCGGTGCGCGCACAGGAATCACGATCATACCGGCTAGCATGGATACGACGCTGAGGATCACCTTTTCGACGCTCTGCACGGGGCTCCAGCGCTCGGAAGCGGACTCGTACTGCGTCGGATCGTCGCCCGGTGTGTGCAGAATGGAAATACAAACCGTGCCGTCGGGATAGACTAGGAAAATTTGAGCAGGTGGTTACGGCAGAGGGAGATTTGATGCTTACTGTTAGGGTGGAACAAGGGTGGGTCGAACTTCATCTTGAATGGAGACAACGGATAGTCGGAGGGCTGTCATATCCGAGTGACAAGCCGGTCCTGAACCCGAGCAGGCCGAAGTACGTACGAACGTCAACTTCGCAACAAAAACCCCTCCTTCCTTCGCAGACGCACTGTCGTTTCAGTATCTGCGTTTCTCGTTCCAAGGGACTGTGTGGCGCTCACGAACGGTGTGTCCTCTGGTCCGACAATAAGGGCCTCCCAGGTAAAGAAATCGGATTCTGACACCGGGCCTAGGCGACGGAAGAGAAGGGTGAGCCCAGTGTCAACTGACACGAACTCATCCGATACACCGACCGGCAGTAAACATGCCATCCGGCGAGCCTAAGAGGTGGAACAGGTATCACATAACAGGAGCTATAACCCGGAGGCCCAGCAACGTACCCTGAGAAGTCAGTTGCTTGTATTCTGTCATTAGCCGTCTCAGTGCGGTGGCGCTTCCGGATCCTCGAGCAGACATGATGATAGCGATTAGAACAGTAACCCCAGCAATGTAAGGAAGGGCTCGTCGATGTAAGAGCAAGTGCAAGCGAACGCCGGTGCCGAGTTTCTGGCTGCCATTCCCCGGTCACGGGGAATATTCGAGTGCCCGATCCAGAAGCGCTCAACATTTACTGCCGTGTGATAATAAGTACGCCGAGCTCAGCGGAACAAGAGAGCTAAGTACTGCACGACATCGAAACCAGTTTCTCTCGGCCGAGTGTCGGGTCCCAGGACAAGCAAATCGAGACAACAACTCGGACCCATTACAAAGCCATTACCGAGGTTATGTGCACCTCGGTTCCTTTGATCCAACTTCTGACGCCCTCCAACACCCACCGCGTCGCAACTGCGAGTCATAACAGTGATATCCTACCTTCTAATGATACCCAAGGGCGGTTGTCTGCCAATCATGGTATTCGGGCGTTTCAAGTCTTGCCCGAGAGTGGGTCCCAGAGAGCGATATCAGTTGACCGCCGACACAACGGGGATTGTTCGCTGTGTCAGGAGTTGCTCCATAGTGGTACACGAGAAATACATTAGATGATCAATTGATTAGACAGCAATACGATGGCAATAAAAATACAATGATCTGTACCTTCCTGACACACCTCAAGCATCATCCAGCACCAGCCGAGGAACGACATTCATAGCCATCAACTGTACGCACAATGTCAATCAGCACACAGCCTTTAGCATGAAGATATTTCCGAGATACGTACTTCCTGGAACAACAACTTTGCAGCATAAGGGATAGTGAGTTGCGCCATCTTCTTCGAGCTCTTGCAGTAGGTGCACCAGCCATTGTATCCCATCAATCCGCACTCCTCGCACGCATTGACCTCGAACTGATCAGAAGATATCATGAGCCGCTCCAGCAAAAGTTGGGTAGCGCCGTATCCGATCAGGCAATCGCGTTCCATCTCTCCTAGACGCAACCCGCCTTCCCTCGAGCGACCCTCAGTGGGTTGACGCGTTAGCGTAGCACGAGGACCTCTGATCTCGATATCAGCACGATCGTAGGTGGCGTACTAGTACGTCCGACAGATCTCGGATGTACAGGACTTACCTCGCTCGCGCATGCATCTTGTCCATCACCATGTGCTCTGTGCGAATATGTCTCAGTCTATATGCAGCAAGTGGCGATACGGGCGGTTCTTACTTAGTTTCTGTAGTAAAGCATCGTAAGTGCATACCGGTACGGACCTTGGAGAATGGAGCAGAATGCCTACCTGGTAATAGATAGGCCCGAAGTACACGTAGGCTTCCATAGGCTCGCCGGTAATCCCACTCGTCAGCATGTCCTTACCAGAGTAGCTAAATCCATTCTCAATGAGGATTCGAGACATGTCTTCGACCTATTTTAGTTAGTCAGGCCGGGTCTATCTATTCCGGAGATAGACTCTCTTACCTTGGAACCACCAAATGCAGTGCCGTACTGTAATTTTCCAGACAGAACTCCGGCCTGAGCTGATTCTGTTAGTTTGACATACACGTTGTGATAGCAGCGGACCGACCTTGCCAGCCAAAAGCTCTATCATCTTCCCGACCGTCATGCGCGAGGGGAAGCCATGCGGATTCATGATTGTATCTAAAGTTAAGTTCAGCACGCAATGTGCAGTTCCTGGCAAGCGGTACTATTAACGTACCAGGAACGATCCCTTGGTCATTGAAAGGCATGTCCTCCTGGTTGACGATCAATCCACAGACACCTTTCTGTCCATGCCTCGATGAGAACTTGTCCCCAAGCTCAGGCCTCCGGGTTTGGCGGATCAGGACTTTGATGAGCGTCTGCTCATTTTCGGTGTCTGTGATCATCACCTTATCGATGTTTCCAGCCACGGGTGACTTGTAAGTCAAGGGCGAGTTCTTGTACGGTACCGTAGCCGCCTGCCCGGAGAAGGTATTATCGTTGGCGTTCGTGGGCATCTGCTTGTTGACATAGACGTCGCCCGGATCAACACGTTCGCCGACCCCCGCTAGCCCGTCTAATTGGATGATATCAAATTTCTTTTGTACCTGTCCGTTCTCGTCTAGAGGGGCATCGGCAAGACGATCAAATCTGAGGAATCAATATCAAGATCAGCACTGTGCGTCGTGGCAGAACCGCCGGGATTCCCACTCACGTGCCGTTGGGGTATTTGCGGATCAGCGCGGTATTCTTGCGAAGCACTTGACACCGTCCGTAGCCTCGATCCAAACTAGCCTTTTACAAGTACTGCGATCAGAATCGAGACAAGGTACCGCCACCACGAAGGGACCGACCTTGTTAAGGATGAGGGCATCCTCGATATCGTAGCCGGAGTAACTCATCACGGCAACGGTAGCATTCTGGCCGGCTGGCAGTCGGTCGTAGCCCACCAGGTCGATGGTCTTTGTCTTCACCATTGGTTGCTGCGGATAGACCAGGAGATAAAGCAAGGTATCGATCCGGTTTAGCTGGTTATATCCGATCGCTCCGATGGCCTGTTTACCCATAGCGCATTGATATGTGTTCCGAGGGGACTGATTGTGATGAGGATAGGGTATGAGACCGGCTACGGCTCCTAGAAGGGTGAACGGCTCGATCTCGAGGTGTGTCGTGGTCGGCACAATGTCCGGCTCGTATAGGGCAATGTAAGAGTCATTTTCTTCGTTCACATCAAGGTACTCAACGAGTCCGCGATGCAGGAAGTCGTCAAAGGTCATCTCTCCCTTTTTCAACATCTGCCCAATCAAGGTAAGAAATCTGCAGCTCGCAATACTATCGCAACTTGGACGTACCGAGATATGCTCAGAGTTCACCCTGGGCTTGCCGTTCTCGATGATGATCATAGGGCGGCAGATACGACCTCCATCCGTAGCAATCTGCACTGTACGATGGTGATGATTAATGTACACGCTGACGAATTCGCTGAATTTTCCTGCCCGACGCAGTTTCCTGAAGTTGCTGACGAAGCGTGCCGGATACCGGGTCAAACCAATGATGGTGCCGTTCACATGCACAACAAACGTGTTTGCTCCATAGATCTCTGTGCCGGTGGCCAAGCTGATGTCTGCATTGCACGTCAAATATGCACTTACTGGAGTATCAAGCCGGTCAGCACCCACCTTCCACTCCCAGCATATAGGCTATACGGACTATAGGTTCTTCCTCCACGTCGGTCGTGATATGGGTCATTAGCGCAAGATTCTTCACCAATCCGCACGCCTCGCCTTCGGGAGTATCACTGGGACATAGCATACCCCATTGGCTGGGCTGGAGTGCTCGGGGACCGCTGACTTTTCTGGTCTTTTCGAACTGGGATGATATTCGCGTCATCATACCTAATGCCGAGATATAGCTGAATCTGCTCAAGACGTGCGTGACTCCGGCGCGCTCCATCTTGAACCGCTTCAGCGACCAGTTGCCCGTGGAGATGGCGCGCACAAAGCCCGAGGTAATGTGATCGCCTTGGAATTGCATCGTATTGAAGGCGTCAAACTCGTTCGTCCGGGAAGGCTTCTTGAGGACCTTGTCGATGGAGGCCTTCAGGTTGGTATTGAACGTCTTGAACAGGTCTTCGAACAGCAGCGCAAGAAGCTGACCGGCACTAGAAAGGAGGTCTCCACATGGATTACATAGGATATAGAAGAGGTGATGACACCCACAGCTCGAGACGTTTATTGCCGACGTAATCGCGGTCATCGACCATCTTCTCATCGTGCATCGCCATAAGTACACGCCGTGTCATGGTCGCGACGAAAATTGCTTTCGACCGGAAGTCGAGTCCAACGACGGGCACATGAGCTAGGACAATGGTGGCTAGTGCCTCGAGTGCCTCTTCCCAGGCAGGACGCCTCGGACCGACGACCTTGCGGTTTATCTTGACTCGGGCGCCTATATACTCCAGGGCTTGATGGCGAGTAAGGACCCCTAGTTTGGCGGCCTCTTCGAGGTTGGCGGAGAACGTCACTTTGTAAGCCTCAGAATTCCCCGCGGTCAACAAGAGAATCTCCTTGTCGGACTGGATGCCAAGGGCTTTGAGTGCAATGACAATCGGGACATCTTCATGAATAGAGTTATGACGGAGGTAAATCTTCCCTTTCTTCGTGGCGACATACGTCTTCGACTTCAAGCCACCGTGGGTAGACCTGGATAATGTCAGGGGACAACCTCATTAAAAGGGTATATGACTCACGATGTACAGGATGCTTGAACTACACCTTTGGTCGGATCCGTTTCCACGATGATACGATTTTTACTGAGCTGCTCCTGAACAAGGATGACCTTCTCCGTGCCTTTGACAATAAAATAGCCGCCAGGATCCAGCGGGCACTCGGTCATGCGCGCCATCTGCGCCTCATTTCGGCCGGTGAGAACGCACTTGTTACTTCGCAGCATGATAGGCAGTCGTCCAATATTCACATTCGCCCTCCGAATAATATTCTTGCCTCGAGTGTATTGAATTGTAACGAGGATCGGCGCGCCATAAGTCGTGTCTCGCAGACGGCATTCGTGGGGTGTGACACTCTTGTCTATGGCATCTGCGTCCGTCCGATCCGGAAAGCCCACAGCAATGTCGGTATATTTCAGCCAGAAGCGAGGATCGACATCGGAGGTGATCTTGTTATTCGCCTTGACAATGTTCTTGATGTCCACGTCTACGAAGTAATTGAAAGAATCGATGTGCTGCTTTACCAAGCCTTTTACTTTCAGAAAAGCGGGCAGCAATAGCCATTTGTCCTGTAGAGATGCCTGAGGATCGAAGTAAACGGAGTGACTCACATGAGACGAACCTCTATGCTCTTCACGGGGTCTGTGAGGCCCAGTCCCTTCCAGTGAGCCGCATCCGGGTTCTGCCAGTCGTCTTCCTCCATGGCGTAAGGCCCCATTTCGATGTGCGGTCGTCACGGTCGCCGACGAGGACGCAAGAGGCGCATATAGCCTTCCCCGATCGCAACTTTTATGCGTCACGTGATACGGGGTATATAACGGGGCAAAGGAAGGCGCCGAGGCTACAGGCGCCCATCAGCTCCCGTACTTACAACCGACGGTTCTTTGTGCACATCGTCTAACATCGGATATCCCTGGCATCAATGGCGTCGTCTTCGAGTACAACGGGTACACCGTCGAACACGCTGCTGCTCCGGCGGCAGCTTACGGAGCTCATGAAGCATCCCGTGGAGGGGTTCTCCGCAGGTCGGTATTCCACTCTCGTGCAGTGACTATCTTCAAATGGTCCCTGACAGATTGACGTCGAATAAGGGCTTGTTGATGAGAACAATCTGTATGAGTGGGAGGTCATGATTATCGGGTGAGTTCAGCCTCTGTCGGTCTGCTTGGAGCGCCACTCATCGGATGTATGTCAGGCCACCGGATACGCTCTAGTGAGTTTACTATCGGTACGGCGATAGTCGGATGCGTAATCCTTTGACCTGCAGCGAAGGTGGATTCTTCAAAGCGCGGTTATCCTTTCCACCCGATTTCCCTATCCAGCCACCGAAGATGAAATTCATTACTCCAATGTGGCATCCAAACAGTGAGTTGTATCCGTACCCAACATTTATAGATGCTAACAAGGAGGACAGTTTACTCCGATGGAGTCGTCTGCATTTCGATCCTGGTAAGTTCTGTTCACTCGTTGCTATCCTTTGTTATCAGATCATTGATCCCGCCCCAGCACCCACCCGGTGAGGACCAGTACGGTTACGAGGACTCTGGAGAGAGGTGGCTGCCAGTGCACACTATAGAATCGATTGTGCGTGTTTCCCGCAATCCATGATCAACATACGCGCTGATGCACTTCGTTTGTGTAGCTCCTGAGCGTCATCTCTCTTCTTTCGTCGGACAAACCTAACCTCGACAGTCCCGCCAATGTCGACGCGGCGAAGGAAGTTCGCGAGAACTTCCCAGGTATGCACATCCTCCTTTCATACCAGCTCCCTCAGGTACTCACTGTGTGGCGTTCGCTTATCAGCGTATAAGAAGAAGGTCAGGCGTCTGGTGCGACAGAGTGCAGAAGAGGCTTTCGATTAGGCAGCTGCATTTCTTTACCCTGGTCCTCTTGGTGTTGTCTTTGGTCACTCGTCATGTACTGGATCAGCTCAATTTACGAGTTTGTTCAGACTTTATTCACGATGTCTTCACGTATATCGGCTTATTTCATCCATTGTAGTCCCTTCGTCGTGTTCATTTTCAAGTATGTCATGGCAATCGAAGCGTTTCCCTGGGCTTGAGTATATCGTCGTCAATGCATCCTTGGAGTATAATTGTGCAAGAGCGCTACATGGCATTGCGATCGTCAAGTGCTTGCCATCCTGGTCCCTTCAAAGGTCGAGGACCTTGCTCAGACCTCACCGTATACTTACTGCCTTCCCGTGCAGTCGGGTAGTGACGCCCGCAGATCTGGTGTCGCCACCGAATGCCACACGCAGGAAGCGAAGCTAAGATCTGTGCTGGTGACGGCACGGAGATAACCCGTTTACCACCTAGAATCGGTGGATCTGGCCATCGGAACCGAACACAACTTGCCAGCTGCAAGTATCTGGTGGGCATCTGGGTGTCAGAGGCGGTATCCGGACTGCACTCCGGATTTCGCTGGGTGGTGGCATGATGTGCAAGATAATGGTTTGAAAGCACACTGTCCGCCGCAGCTATACGGTTGCGCTCCTTCGATAAATGAGCGGCTTGGGCGAACCGAACGATCTGAGCCACAATCACCGCCCATGGAGTGCCTGCGCCTGGAGATTCTCCGGAATAATGTGACTCGGAATTACACGATGCGAATGCCAGGACAATTTGCATGGAGCTCCTAGTGCGATGGTTGACGTTATTGACAGCAGCCCCCGTCCGGTCGGATCGCAAACTTCCTATCGGAGTGCCGCTGAGCTCTGAATTGCCGTGACGCAAATTCGCAACCGGAAGACGGAACGCACTGCATCAGTGGTGGTGGGTATACCGTCTGTCAGCTGCTGTCAAACGCCCCGGGCCCATACACAGTTAGTTTCAAGAGCATGCGTCGAATCTGACAGTAGAAATGAGGGCTCACACTCGAATGTGCGACCCCGTTTCTTGACATGGATCTGATATATTGTCCCGAATATTCAAAAACGGGAGGACTTGAGAAAATAAAAGCTGAATCGTACTAGCATGATCACGCACCACGCACTTGGTATACGGCGAACATATCCAACCGCACCTATTTGCTGCAGATGCGGGACTACAGTACTTGCGAGACCCTCTCGGCGAGTAGTTTGAATCCACGCGGACGCCACCAGGGCAAGCATCGATGGATCCCTGGATCATCAACTTCGTGAGTTTCAACCCTCAGCATGGGCCAACCTGGAGAATGAGGTAAAACTTCCAAAACTTGGAGACTTTTCGGGGCCAGTTTCATCCGCAAATTTTGAGACTAGAGCAGGCAGCGCCGTAGTGTAACGAGCCTAAGTTTAGCTTTTGGGATTGTTTGTAGTACTCGAGTACATCGAATTTGCGAAGAAGCACTTACTCAGCACAGCCACCAAAATTGATCTAGATCCCATAGCGAGCGGTCCCGCCGGATTATTCCTTCAAGTTTAATTTGCTGCAACTCCCAGCGTGACTTCTACTCGTAGCGTCCTGTGACCGGTCAATGTCTATGCCAACCAGACGCGATTTTGGTGTTGACCGGGGACCACTCGAAGGTCGCGGCTGGATGCTAGAAATGACCTATCTGCCAGCCATGTTGGCTGACAATTCCACCCATCCATTATAACTCTGTCTGGCATGTTCTTCTGCTGCTTTTCACCTCGCCGATACTGCATTCACGCCGTGCACCGACAACTACTGCCGACGTGAACATCCCTTGTCGCCAACCATGGCCGAGAGTATCGATCCATACGTGTGGCTTCTGTATATCTTCGTCACTGGGTTCTTCGTTCTCTGCGTCGGCACGGTCTTCTACTACCGGGGGATCCTTCCTCTCATGGGCTCCATTGCCCTGGTCCAGACGGTATTCAGCAGGATTTCTTCGGTCGAGACGGAGATCCTGCCTCAGGTCAATGGCAATGTAAGTCACGTCTATCTCTCATACCGGAATTGGTGACTGACGTATACACTCTGAAGGATCGCCAGGTGGGTGTCTCGCATGTTGGGAATAAATACTGGATGGGTCTAAAAGAGTGGGCCAAGGGGAAGGTACGTCCAATGTATCCGCGTGTCCTACCAGTTAACTGACATTGTGTGATGTAGCGTGCGGCCTTGATGCTCTCGATCCTCAGCGTGCTCAAGACTCGGTCTCCCCTCACCGCTTCGCAACCTGCTAGTGGTCTTCCTCTTCCCACCTGCATCGCACCCAACGTACAAGGCTCCAAGCCCACGAAGTCCTTTGTCTCAAAGTGTGCCAGTCTCAACTCATGGCTCGGTCGCTCATCGGCAGTCACTTCGGACAACGACATTGGGAAACTGTCAGCCACCTCCGTCCTTGCTCGCCTTGCTTCCTGGCGCACACCACCTCCGGTCAAAGCTGCTCCCCGCCCGTTGACACTCCTCACTGGTTCTCCTATCACCGGCCGCTCAGCAAACCGAGCCACCTGGTCGCCCACCCACGCACCCTGCAGGATCATTGGCGGACGGCGGTACTCTCTGCCGACCTCTAGGGAGATCAAGCCAGTCGACCGCGTGCAGGAGACGGGAAGGAACAAGAGCAAGAGGAAGTCTGGCATTACGTTCTATCGGCGCGACTGTGACTGCGGTATCCCCACCCCACCGACGTCGCCTGACTTTGCCGGGCCCAGTCAGGTTCTCTTTGCTGCTGATGACGAAGATACTCCCTCCGGGACTGTGGACCCCACGCAGCCCATCGCCAACGAGGACAGGACGACGTCCGAGTCTGCCAACATTGATAACAACCAGGCCAGTGCCATCCATGTATCTCCCAGCGGCGACAGAAACGAGCCTGAGACGATCAGCGAGTCTCCCAGCGGTGACAACAGCGATATCATTTCCTTGTACACGGACACGGACACTGCCTCGGTATACTCGGGATACACCAGCCCCAGCGAAGAAGACATGATTTGCGAGTCTCCGAGCGGCGACAACAGCAATCTCATCTCCCTGTACGCCGGTCTGCCCAGCGTGACGTCTGTTCCTGAGCTCCTCTGCACCCCACCCGCGCCGACCCCTCCTGCAAGTCCTCTTCTCGATGTCCAGCCGATCGACGGCTGTCTTCCTGTACCTCAGGCTTGCCAGCTCCAGCACCGATCCGTCATCGTCAAGGATGAACAGCCTGCGATCGTTCCCGTCGTCGACGAGCGGACGCCTGGGCCTATCCCCTTTCTGGGCAAGTTGAAGCAGAAGGCTCTGACTCTTCTTGTCGTCGCTGAAGAAGAAGAAGAAGAAGAAGAAGAAGAAGAAGAGTCTACTATCGTCCCTATCATTGCCATTGAAGAGCCTCTTGTTGCTCCCGTCGTCACTGTTGATTCCGGGGAGCCCGCCGAAGCCGAAGTGGCTGCTCCCGTTCTCGTCACCATCTCGGAGGAACATGTCCAAGCTCCCACCATCCCCACCGACGAGTCTATCCCTGCTCGTATCACCACCTCAGAAGAGCCTGTTCTTGCTATCAAGACGACGAAGGACGCTAAGCGCACCCGCCGTCAACAGACTCTCCACGGCAAGCCCGCGTCCTTCACGCTGTCTGGCAACCCGCCGTTCTCGTCCAAGAGCAAGAAGCCCGCTACCCCTCATCCCAGGCGCGGAGCGGTCAAACAGTCAAGTGTAGGCACGACTACGCCCGGTATGAAGAGCGAAGACGCGGATGCTGCTCTTGGCTCGCCGTCTCCCCGGGCTGTCACCAAGCAGGCTCTCGCTGCGAGGCGGCACGGCATTGTGGGCGGTGCTCCCGTCAGGGCGAAGAGGGAGTCTGGCAAGGAGAACGTCGCCGGCTGGCGTTGATCTCTCACGAAGACGATAGAAGAAGAAAACGAAAACCCCAAAAAAATAAGAAAAGCAACAAAACCCAAAAAAGAAGAATAAAAGAACAAAATCTCATATCAAGTCTCTCGAGTTTCGGTATTTCTTGGTGCTCGGCGCGTATTCCCTTCACCTTCATCGCGCGTCGCAGCTTTCTTTTGGAATCACTCTTCACCTTCAGCTTGGATAGTTCCTTTGCAGTCGACGCACATTCCTGTTCAACGTGCGTTGTACTTTCTCTTTCTTGGACTTTTGTGTGTCATCGGTGGAGTCACTGCCTATGCTCGTTTCGACGGTCGTCTAGCCGCCTATGAGCGGTCTACTCCTCCGCGATGCGACCACCTTACCTTCCCAGCGCGTTGTCCCATTCTTCCCTGTCCTTCGGCAACCATGCAGCGACCGTCCCTCTACGAGCTGGAAGAAAGCCCATCCACGCTGTATCCCTCGACAGTCGCGCATCAAGCCGCTCGTTCTCAACGCTCAAGCGAGCTCGCCTCCCGCAGGGCGCAGCCAGCCATCCACGGACAGCCAGGGTGACGCTATCAGGGATACGATGAGGGTCTGATCAACCTTCTCGTGTCGAGGTGGGGACTTGATCACCCCCACCTCCCTAGCCTGCGTCGCGGTACCCCTCCATAGGCTGCCTATGGACCCCGGGAGCTGATGGCCGTGGAGGCTCGAAGGGAGACGTCCCCAAGAGCTTCTGCTCTCCTCTGCCATTGCCCCAAGCTGCGACCTCTTGAACGCGTTGTTCGTCGAGGCAGGAGCAGGAACGTTCTGGCGTCAAGGAAGTCCCCGCATTTTCCGGGATCGATATGTTTCGCGCCGGAGACCCTTGCAGGAGGTGGTGATTCATCCGATGGCTGGCTAGTGTACGGACACCGCATTATTTTATTTCTTGGTATCGTATGACAAGCATATAACAACGACTTCTGTGAGCTGGTTATTTCTATAAGATACAAATTCGCGACAAGGACTTAAGGTATGAGGTCGTACCCTTTGCTTACTGGGAGGGCCCTACAGGAAACCACATCACCAGCCGGCGCACTGGAAGACAGGGCCAGGACGCCATCACAAGGCAAGTGCGGTCCCAGTCCTTCAAACCTTTTCACTCTTGCAAAATTCCTGCCTGCGAACTTGGATTTTCGGCTTCAAGTACCAGTCTCTGACCAGTTGGCATTTGTGGCATATATATCAGATAGTCCCTGTCGCAAGAAGCACGTAATACCACGATTCAGAATTTACCACCATGCTGTAGAGAACGTCGCTGGCCCGTATCGAAACACCGTCGTCTTGGTTAGACTTACGACGACTCAGACGTCTCGCAAAATGCGTGCTTTCAGCAGGATAGCGCCATAAGCACAGGGGAGAGATTGCCGCCGCCGAAGCGGTTTGTTGTAGAGGCACGGTCCGTGCCCCGGGCTGTCTCCAATGCATACGCCAGGTCGTGCTTGGATTCCTCGGGATCTCTGACAACAAGAGAAGAAGTAACTGAAGCTCGTCCTCTGAGGTCGATATGGTAGCTAGGATCTGCGAGGCCTGACGGAGAATTGGTGAACACATTGCAAGGACGGTTTATCTTGATTGTTCAAAGCGTATGCCACCTCGTACCTTATACAGTCGGGGCCATGATCATCCGCATCATAGTGGTTTGACAGACGCTTCAGCCTTCAGGCACATTAACCCACCATTGTAGAGATACGTGCACCAGATCACGAGGCACGGTGTCCGTGAATATCGACGACCTAGCAAAGCCAGTCATACTGCCGAGAACCCTGACGATATTGCTCGAAAGTCAGTCTGAAGGATTTTCACGTCGAGGAGCAGGGGAGGATGAAGTGGCTAGGGCTCCCTGAATCGTCGTCGGCAGCAGGTTCAGATTGACTCTCGGGATTGTGGCCTTGAGATGCTTGATGAATGGATCATTACTCCAGACTCAAGTGATGAAACATCCATCAAGCATCTGCACGCGGTCAAGCTTCAGACGAGTACGAAGTCTTACGCATTGACACTGATGGCTTGCAGATGTCAACTAGCAGGTCGACTAACGGCCCCAGGAAGATCAGCCACGCAATTCCGCTAAGCACAGACGGGGGTCACAAGTACCTGAGATGTACACCTGTTGATTGAGTGAGCAGAGAAGGCTAAGTGGGAACACTAAATTGAGTTCCGCGTCCAAGGACCAGGGACGCATGAGATGCTGTGTCTCCTACGCCATTCCGAGCTAGGCTTTGGCATACTGGACTTTAAAGCTTCATCCTCGTCCTGCAGAGGCCCTTGATCCAGGAATAATTCGCCACAGCTCCCGCAGACGATGAAACAGGTGGAGATGCGCAGCGACAGTGATTATGAATATCATTCCGAGCGGAGAGAAAGGCGCGCAGAGTCCCATACCCAAGCCCTGTGATAGTGAATCTGACAGCTGAGTATTGATGAAGTGGTCCGGAAGTAATTCGTAGTACTTGGCGCACCGATACGACGCGTCTGCCTTCCTCTTCCCATGTACCGCACCCGGCATGATTGCTCTCGGGTTGCATCTCACGACAAGAGATATAACCAGCTGTATGCAAGATATTCCTGCACGGGGCGGACGGGAGGAGGTCCAAGGAGACGGCGGGTGAGAAGAAGCAGTGCCGACATATGATGGTCGGTTGTGCCTGTGCGACGTTCCTGGATCCTCTGCGGCCTGCTCTACAGTCTCTCTAAGTCTCATGGTCCTGCACTGGGCATGCCAATAGCAACCACCCTGCTTCTCACACTTGCCTGCCGACCCTCATTAATCATTAATCCTACACGCCCCCCGCTATAAATTGTCTCCAGCCCAACACACAAAAGCACCCACCCAGCCTTGTCATATCAGCCGCGATCCGTACATAGACCCTCTATTTATCCACCATGTCCGGTACCCTGAACCTCACAGCGCTCACCGCACACAACGGGGCCTCTGTATTCGAGTGCTGGGCCCTCCAACCCGGGTTCACGTCCTCCACGCAGTCGGGTACAGCTGGGGCACTTAGTCTGCAGCTGGGCAATCTCGCAAACGCCAGCTACTCGATCCTGCCGGCAGAGTTCGACGCAGGCAGGCATAACGCGCCGAACGTCCAGTGAGCGCCTTGTTCTAGTCTTCCCTCGTTACCACTGCTCACAGTCAATGGATAGATACGTCGTCTTCCTATCCGGCTTGGCACACATTACCCTTCCCAATTCGACCGCGGAGGCGTGGGTCGTCGGAGGCGAGAACGGCATGATCATCGCAGCAGACACCGCTGCTGTCAGTACTTACGGCCATATCACTACCTATCCCTCCACCATGCAGACCGTAGCGCTGCAAATACCTACCGAGGGCGGCATCGTCCCGAACCACACCGTGTTGCACAGCGGGCCCTGTACGACGGCGGAGCAACTCCGGAAGAGGATGATGGAGTTGGATTAACTTATCTTTATTTGTTAAAAGAGGTCGTGTTGCTGTTGGATGGCTTTGTTTGTCTTCAACAACGCAAAATTGGGCCTTTCAAGTGAGTGGTCCTCGAGTACCAATCATGAGCATGACTGAGCGGCTTCCAAGGTGTATAGACTGGACTTGCTTATGCCTCGGACATCATCCTACCATACTACTCTGGGCGGTCACGCACTGTAATCTCATCTGCATCATTCGCTCTATATGTAATTCAGGCCCCGCTGCTCGATGTTTCTGGCTGTCAATGTTATGCCCTGTCCACTGGGATCATCATCGTATGCTTCTAGCGTTGACGGCTTTCGTCTGCATTCTTGTTTGCCCTTCTGAGCCAGAAATAACGCAAACATATTCTGACCCTACAGGCACACATACAATACCATCCTACAAGAATGGTACATCAATTATAATAGCGCACGAGCATCACAGAGAGCTGCAACAACTGACGACAGGGACATGATACAAGGCAGGGTAGGATGAGGCGAGAGGTCCGTATGACGAATAAAATTACAATTATAAGATATCTTCTCTCACCACCGCCTAGATCATAACTTGAATTATCGAGGCAAATGACAACGCGTTCGAACCGTCATGAACTAGAGTCCACAAAACCCTCCGTCTCCGCACTCACTTTCACACCCTCCGGCGCTTCTCTCTGCCTCTCATCCGACGCAGCAAAGATCATACTGGCTAGGCTGACCACCTGGCCATCCGCATCCTCATCATATCCCGCTGTCTTCATCGGCGTACAGTACTCGTCCTTCATGTATGGCGTTGCTGGTGACCGCTCCCGAGCTGGAACTCGACTGTCCTCACCCCTTCGTATAATCCGAGATGTTCAGCCCGTCTCGACCGCCTTCCACCTCCACCGTCGTCATCGTCTGTTCAGTCCTAACGTCGTCGACCCGCCGTACGCAAACCCCGTCGTCGTCTTCCCACTATGCCGTTCCCCCGACATTCCTATAGGGGTGGAGAATCGCGACTTGTTGAACCCAAACAACGTCATCTTAAACCGTGGTCCCCCGTCGTTCCATCTGCGTATGAGTCGTCTTGCGCGCGACCTCCGTAGATGCCCAAGAGGCGCAGCAAGGCGGTCACCGTGATCGCTCAGCACGTGGATGATCGATCGGCGCTGCCACACCAATCGACGATGGAGGGTGATGTTTAGTGAGTGGCATGGACAGGTAGATGGACTTACTGCTGGTGGAGCACATGAGCATGAGCCGGCCCTGATGCCACGGATGAGACGAATGGGGAGTATGATGAGGAGCAGATCCGAGATCACGTCTGCTAACGCATTTATAGGTGAGTATCCATTCGGATGGAAATTAAGGCAGGAGGCTTACACGCAACCTCCTTGTTCAGCCCGTACTGCGGGCTGCGCGCGTCCTTCCACCCAGGCTCGGGGTTGCGGACCCAACCCTTAGAGCTGCGCGATGAAGAAGAATATGGCCGCGACGAACCCCCGCGACCCATTTCAGCTTGTAGCTGACGGGGTTTGGGTCAAGGCGGATGATGGAGAACAGGATCGCAAGGCGCGCGGACCAGATGATGGTGTAGAACGTGACGGCCATGAGGTAGTACGCGGCGATGCAGCTTGTTTTGGAGATTTCGGTGGGGTCTTCGACGTGCATGAAGACGGCGGCGAATTGGATGAACAAGCTGGGCGGACTGTGTCAGCGAGGTAGACTGGAGCTCTGGAGGCGCTCACTTTATTAGTGAGAAGAATACCCAGGCGTCGTCCCACCAGTAGCGTCCCCGCCGTAGCCATAGCCGCGACACGGTCAGGCATATTGCCACAAAACCGCACACGGACTCGGTGACTGCGCTCAAAACTCAGCAAGACGGACAGTCAAGCGGAAAAAAAACGCGCTCTTTATCGTAACCAAGGGATCGTCCAGGTTGAAGAATGTGGCCCGTTCGTGTCACGTGATGGTGGGATTCAACTTGAATCACATTTATATTAGTTGAATCCCGCCACCTGCCACAAGCACGCTCTAACCTCTGTCATCCCATCTCATCCCTACTATGCCTGCTCAAACCATCAGAAGGTCTCAACGCATCCTTGCACGATCTGCTGCTGCAGATGAGCAAGCTCTTCCTCGATCGCGAAAGGCGCGTCCTGCTGAACCTGCGAAGTCATCCGGCCTTCGCTGCAAGAGGAAGGCACCCGCTACCCAGTCTATTGCGGCTTCGAAAGAGGTAGTACGACCTTGCAAGAAAATATGCATGGACGCTAGCATATACACAGTTCGCTCACAGCCCGATCCCCAGTATCTGGAACCTGCCGCTCTTGCCAAGGCACGGGAGGAGTACCTCAAAAACGGCCTGCTCAACCCATGTCATAGCCTTCCAATCTGGGGCAATAACCCGTACGCCAAGATTTGGGAGGGTTTCAAGACTCCGGATCCAAAGATACACACTTTGCCGCCCATGGATCCTGTGGCCCCACTGAAGGAGTTGGCTGTTCGTTATAGTGAGCTGACTTGTGTCCAAGCCATTCGTGATGCGGACGACGGAGGAGACCCAGATACATCTATATTTAAAGTTAGGTACAAGAACCAACTTCACATCCTTAAGCTTGTATGTCCTTGTCCCGACCTGCTCTGTTCTGCCACTGATGACCCATTCCCCAGTTTCGCTCTTGCGCTGCTCCAGATGGAGGAAGAGGCGGATATCAGCAGTATTTGTGCGAGAGGAAAGCGTACGAGCGTCTTCTCCACCACGGCGTCTGCGCAGACGGATTCGTGCCCATGTGCTATGGTTGGTTCAAGCTTCGCGTTCCTAAAAGAGCTGGATGGCTAGGGTCGTATGCTGAAGACAAGATACCGCCGTATGCTCTGCTGATTGAATACATTCCGGACGCCGTCCAGGTTGATGTACTGAATATCTGGGTTCCTATAGCCGAACAAGCGATGTTGGCTGTGGAATACATGCACGGGGCCGGGGTCTACCACCGGGACCTATATCCGCGCAATACGCTTGTCCGTCGTGATGGCCATGTGGTCATAATTGACTTTGATATGTCAAGGACTTGGCCACAGAAGGACGTGAATCGTCTCTCGCTGAAGAGAGAGAAGGAGCTCTGCTGGTCGATATATTACCAATGCATGGCAAGTGCCTTTCCTGCTAGATCATCATCGCGGTAGTTGACGCCACATTAGCTGACGGATAAATTGATGGGATTAACGCCGAACCAAGTCCGCTACGGGTGCTGGTAGCCCTGGCTGCCTCGGGTACGCAGGTGCGGCGTACCATGGGAGCCGCCCGTTTGTCGTTTCCGCGCCATGAGTGGATCTAGTATCTCAGAGCCAGCTGGAGTGCAGTTCAGAGCGTCGCCTTCCCGGATTCAATACCAAGATCCTACCGCACAGGTCTCTCCAGAGGGTTCTTATGGGTCGTCCACAGAGATAGTATATAGCTAGAGGGGATCAATATACAAGCGCAACATAGAAAGACGGTCGTTCTCATGTTGTCCTAGTATCTAACTTGCTCCGGTGTGAGGTCCATTAACTGATCTGTCAGCTGAGAAGACGTCGCTCAGCGTAGTGAAGATAAGTAAAGGAACGGGCACTTACCATACAGGAGAAATAGAGGCACCAGCAAAGCTGCATCTCCTTCTTCAGGGAAAGGAGGTTGACACCCTTGTGCGGCCAAGTACTTGCTTTGTCGAAGTCGATGATAACGACCGTGCCATCGGAACGGACAAGGGTGTTGCGCGGCTGAAGATCACGATGCAGTACGCCTGCTTCGTGCATCTGGTCCGCGGCCAATAGTGCTTGCCCCGCTATAGACGGCGAGATGTTCAAGACGGAGAGTGTCACTCCGTCGAAAATATCCTCAAGTAACAGCGCGTTCGGTGGCTTCTCGTCGGACGCGAAAGAGTGCAGCCACGTAGAGCCCTTGGGTACGCGTAGCTCGAACCAGCCATGGCACATAGGCACAAATCCTTGCGAACATACGCCGTGGTGCAAAAGACGCTCGTAAGCACATTTTTCCCTGTCAAATTTGTGCGGGCCACTTTCAACGAGCGGGGATGGGTATGTCGATGAATGGAACTGACGAGCACAGAGTCAGTTGCAGTATATAGCAGACGCGCCACAGGAACGTACAAGTTTGAGTATATAGCCTTTTCTTTTGTACCTGACTCGGAAAATGGAGGTAAAGTCTACACCCTCTTCGTCTCCATCACGTATAACCTCCATGCAAGTCAACTCCTTATATCGAACATCATCCAGTTGCTTCAATGGATCCACGGGCTCCATCGGAGGCAAGGTGTGTATCTTTGGATCGGGGACCCTATACTCCTTCCATATCTCTCTGTACGGATTCTCACCCCAGATTGGTAGGCATTGTAGAGGATTCGATACGCTGGTGAGGTAGTACTCCCGCGCCTGGGCGACGGGAACAGGATCCAGATACTGAGGGTCGGGTTCGGAACGAACAATGTATGCACTAGCGTCTATGCGTCTCCTTTTCGACGCATGGGATAGATCCTTCCCAGCTGAAGTGCTAGGCTCGGCCGGCGGAGCCTTCCTCTTGAGGCGCCGAGTCGAAGTCGATGTGGAAGGTTTAGATGAGCCTGTCGGCCGCGACGAAGGGCCTGCTTGTTTGTTTGCTGCCGTAGACAGAGCGAGAATGCGAGCAGATCGTCTTATTGGTTGAGATGCCATGCTAGAGACGGGTCTCGATGGTGGTGGAAGGACGAGATAAACGAACAGCACCAGCACGCTGGTATTGCTTCTGAATCATGATCACAAGACGGCCGTTGCGGCGACGCGCTTGTGGCGCGCTAGTGGGCCACCGCGTTCGGAGTCGTTCGCTTCCTCTCCGTTCCGCTCCCACCTATCCTTGTCCTACCATAATGGCGATGGCCTCTCAGACGTCAAAGAAGGGGTCTCTTGTCCTCGCTGCTCTTGAAAATTCTTTCAGTGCTGCACAGTCATCTCTGGCTGATGGAACCCTCAACCTCATCCAGACACCTGAAATCTCCAATGGAAAGAGACCTTCGAGCAGTCAGGAGGTGTCTGTCGGGGGTGGCGGTAAGAGGAGGGCAGTCGGACGGGATCGAGGCAATATAACAGCGACACCAGTGCCTGCCGGGAGTAAGTCGACGGCTCTTTACAGGAGTACGAGACCTTGACTTCCTGTACGCCCCGGAGGTCACGACTCTAGCAACCAAGCAGGACCCTCTTCTCCGTCGAAAGGAACGAACTACGCCCGCGTCCTGACTGGATTCAGCTTACACTATGATGACGAGGCTCCTATCTCCCATATTGACAGAGGAGGGCCCGACCAGGCTCAGAGGTGCGTACTTGAGAGGTGGCGAAAACAATCTCAGCTAACTGTTGGATGTCTCAGAATGGCTGAGTTTGTGACTCGATCTATTGATAATCTGAGCCAAGGCATAACGGTGCGGGGAGCGATGGAAAAGCTCGGCCTTAAGAAGTAAGACAATATGTCATTTCTTGCCTTCCTCTCTCATCGCGTCCATAGCAAAAGGGACCTTATTCCTGGGCTTGAAGTCCGTCTTCTGCCCCACCAAGTTATTGGTGTAGCCTGGATGGTGGAGCAAGAGCTCAAGTCACCTCATAAAGGGGGTGTTCTCGCGTATGTTTAAATCGCCTTTGCCTTTCCATGACTGCTAAGCACTAGTCGTGATCAGCGACGAGATGGGTCTTGGTAGGTTGACGTCTTTTCCGCGTTAACCCACTCAAAGTTCTATCTTCTGTCTCCCCGCTTCAGGCAAGACCGTGCAGATGATTGCCACAATGGTCAAGAATCTGCCAGAACCGCACGACAAGCACCGGGCGACTCTCATTGTCGTGCCTGCAGCTCTGTTGCTTCAGGTACGCGGGTATCATCTCTCCTCGCGCCCGTCTTGTCTCACCGATTGGTGGAATGACAGTGGAAAGAAGAAATCGAATCGAAGACCAACGATGTCTTTTCGATTCACATCCATCACGGCAGGGACAAGATCAAGAAACTCTCAGCCATGCGCGGGTTTGACGTAAGCAGCATACCTGCATATCTGACAGCCTTTGGAATAATCGTCTCCGTGAATAGGTGATCATCACGACTTACCAAACATTGAACCAAGACTTCAACATTCCAAGTGACATCCCAGAGGAGGAAGAGTTAGATTGGCTCGCTGAGAATGGGTATGTGTCTAGCGGGACGCGGGATCTTGCGTTGATCGTTGTCTCGTTTGCCTTCTTGCCTTCTTACAGAGGAATTCCGTCGCGTATGCACTGGTACAGGGTAATTCTAGATGAGGCTCAGTTCATTCGGAACAGGTTAGTAACAGTCACAGTCTGTTATATCTCTTTAGCATTGTCTTCTAGGACTACGCGCTCGAGCAAGAGCGTTGCAATGTTGCGGTCGAAGTATCGATGGATGCTGACGGGAACTCCTGTCACTAATTCTTTGTGCGTCCAATTCCAATTTATTGCCAATGCTCGATCCTCACTGAGGTCCATCGAACTGCGTGCGCTTATAGGGCGGATATATATGGCCTTATACGTTTCGGTCGTTTCCGGCCATGGAATGATTGGCAAGACTTCAACGAGTACATCGTACGCGCCCTCGTTCCTCATTACGCGTTTGGACTAATGTCTTGACAGGCTAAAGTGCAATTGGAAGACGCTGTACTCGCTGGTAGCCTATGTCATCTGCGCTGTAGACTTTTGCTAACATTCGTTCGGCTTTATAGGAATGCGCGCGCAAGAAATTCTGAAGCCGGTACTCCTCCGGCGAACGAAGGATGCAGAGCTCGTGCGTTACCCTGTGATTATCTCTTTCTGACGGCCCTTCTGAATGTCTATATAGGAAGGAGAGCCGTTGCTGCAGCTGCCGAAGAAGAATGTGGATGTCGTCGAGCTCGAGTTCTCCTCTGAGGAACGAGACGTGGGTCTATTCCGATCTGAGGTGCCTGTCACATGCTCAGTGCCTGCACAATAGCTCTATGACTCCTTTGAGAAGAGGGTGTCGTTCAGAATCAACAAGTTCTACAGAGAAGGAACCATTCTGAAGAAGTATGCTGCTTCGTTCATAGCCGGTCACGTGTTGAGTCTAATAAGTTGCCTTTCCCGCCGTGCAGCCACCATTATATCCTTGTTTGTCTCATCCGCTTGCTTTCGATAACAGCGAGCCGACATTGATGACTTTCCGTTAGGCCATGATCCTGCGTTTGCGACAGCTCTCTTGTCACCCACATCTCATCCTGGTACGGAAATTCATACTCTCAATTATGTGTAAGTGGTGACTAGATAGATCTTCTGCACAGAGTTTGGCTGAGCCCTACTCGGACCCCACGTTGCTCGTGGCAAGCGATGCAGATAAGGAAAGAGCTCGTGCTATGCAAGTGATGGGACATAGCTGGGTCGCTGAGGTGAGTTCTGTCGTGTTGGCTCGGACACATGCAGTTAAGGAAGGTCGTGCTGTTCAGGTCAAGAAAAGGTACAGCATCCTCATCCATGAGGTTAATCGCGCGTGACATATTAGCTAGCTTCATGTCGCGAGCCCGTATGATGGCCCTCGAGTTCGAGGACGAGGACGAGGGTCCGGACACATTCTGTCCCGTCTGTGGTGATTGTACGTGTTCTAGTCTCTAAGTGACTACTGACTGTTGACATCTATCCTAGTGTACGTAAATGATAGTGGAAGAGTGTTAACTTGCAAGCATCAAATCTGCTTCGGTAAGGCGAATTTCCTCCGCGTTCTACTCTGCCGATTATACCCGTATGTTTGCTGTCAGATTGTGCATTGGGCTTGAGAACTGCTCCCGTCGCCCACGATGGAAACTTGTAAGACGTGATGTCTATATCCTGGTGGCTGAGATACTGAGGGCTGTCTCTCATGGCCAGCGGCGAAGGCAGTGAAGCCGAGAACCTCAAAGCTGAGAAGGAGTACGAAGCGGCGGTGGCCAAGGGCTGGCGACCCTGTCCTACCTGCAAGAAGATGTGCGACATGAACGAGAAGATGTTCCGCTCCTCAGCGTTCGAGCCGACGACAGAGGAGATGGAGAAGATCGAGCGCGAGAAGAAGGACGCGAGGAGGAAGAAGCAGGGAAAGAAAGCGTCGCCTGAACCGATGCCCAGCGTGACTGACTTCGACGCTGACCTGGAGGATTCGGATGATGATCTCCCTGATGTGTCGACGTTGATTTCGCAGGGGTTGTCGCCGAAGAAGAAAGAGGTATGCTGAAGTTTAGCGATGCAGGAATACTCATAGTATGAACTGATTATTTGGTTGGTCGTAGGAGGAAGATTCGGATGTGGAGGTGGACAACAAGAGCAAGGGCAAGCAGAAGGCCAAGGCTGGAGATGATAGCGACGATGAGGACGATGCGCCCGTCTCACAGTCACTCATTGACACCTGGGCAAAAGGTGGTTCAAACGTGGAGCCGAGCACGAAGATGCTGGCTCTTGTCAAGGAGCTGAAGGAGGCTGACGTGGCTGGTGACAAGACCATTTGTTATTCGCAATGTGTGCTCTTTACCTTTCTGACCTTGGACTCTGCTGATTGGTTCATCGACTTCTCGCTTTATCAGGGACGTCCATGCTTGATCTTGTCGAGAATGTGTTCTTCCGCTACGGTATTCGCTCGTTGCGGTACGACGGGAAGATGGATAGGGAGTCGCGCGAGAAAGCGTTGAGCACGTTCAAGAAGAACGGTGGTCCGAAGGTGATGCTCATCAGGTAAGCTTCACCAAATGCTCGTGGTCACCGCCGCTTATGCCGTGCTTCGACAGCACGAAGTGCGGTGGTGTCGGATTGAACTTGGTCTCTGCAAATAGGGTCGTCAAGTGCGTTCTTCCTTGTTGTCTCTCGCCCAATAACGCCATTGAACGATGGCCCTACAGCTTGGATCTGTCGTGGAACTTTGCGACCGAGTCGCAGGCGTACGACCGTGTGCACCGGCTGGGCCAGGAGAAGGAAGTCTTTGTGAAGAGGCTGATTGTGAAGAATACGATTGAAGAGAGGTCAGGGCCCGCTCATACCTGTCTGATGGCGTACTGACGCCTCTGAATTAGGATGTTGAAGCTGCAAGCTCTGAAGACAGGTATGTTCTTCGAACGTGGACGGTAGGGTGCAGATGGCTGAGATGCTCCGGTAGATCTGGCGAATGCTGCGCTCGGTGAGGGAACTGGGAACTTGCACAAGCTGAGCGTGAAGGACATTGTCAATGTGAGTTGCTCCATGGTTCAATAGCACATCTTCTGCTAATGTATTGACGACTCTGCAGCTATTTGGCGTCAGACCTGACAACTAAGGTTCGCCACTGGCGCTGCTTCCTTATCATCTCTTTAGAGCATTCCGATTCTCTCTAGTGCTACTGTATCTTCGCCGTTGCCCAGTCGATGGCCCTACTTCGTACCAGCAAGCAATTTCTTAATGTTGACTAGCATCGTATAATACAGTTATGGTACTACACGCATGCTGTACGATATGCTCCCTCGTTATTCAAACATTTTCCCCTTCGTAGATGGCACGACCTGACAGGCTATATTCCGACCAGATTCGCCGATGATTTCAGAACAATGCGGCCAAAAGACCGGCACCCGCTGCAGCCCACACTGCATGGTCGGATTGGACGCCTCCCACTGCTGCACCGGTGCTAGTGGTAGGAGAGGGCGAAGTTGCAGGGCTGGTACTGGACGCGGATGGAATGGACCGGGAGGATAGTGTGCCTCCGGGGATGGAAGAGACTCCGCTTCCCGAGATCGTCGTTGGGACCGACCCGGTTCCTGTCCCAGTCGCACTCGTCTGTATCGTGATGCTGCTTGTAGTGGTGGTCACGCTTCCCGAGGAACTGGGAGTAGTAGTGGTTTCGGATGTACTGGGCGCTGTAGAAGTAGTGGGAGCGGATACGGTACTGAGCGGCATGGACGTCTGGATTGCACTTGATCTGTGAGGAATAAGAGGATCAGAATTCCTGTCGGCGTCCTTGAGGCAAGACGCACACTTACCCTGGGACTCCGCTAGGTCGGATTATGGTACTGCCAGTGCTGCCCGTGGCAGTGGAGATAGTCACGGGAGGCGGCACGAGCGTCTGAGCGCTGACACTGGCGACGACGACGGCGAGGATGGCGAGGACCTTCATGATGGTGGCGGCGATGAAGAGGTGGTGTGCCGTGTTGCAGCCTCGCAGGCGCCATTATATATGTTCCGTGCCTTTACGGTCACGGAGCGTGTGGGGGCGGCTATTTTTGTGATCGAAGGAAGATCGAGATCGGCTGTGGCTGTACATGTCTTCAAAGGCCACAAGTCGCTATGAAACTCTCCATCAATGCGTGTTGTTGCAGCACTGCGCTAGCTGCAGCATTGTACCGCAAAAGGACGGTCATACTCCCATTGGTATGCAAAATTACGTCTTGCAGGAGCAGCAGCTACGAAGAGGAGAGCCGCCATGTAAGCACTTTCGAATGACGTCTTGGATTTAATTTGGCTGTGTAATACGGAATAATGCTCCTCAAAACAAGTTGATAGTAGGGACTGCAGTAGCTGTATGGTCCGTTGCGATTCCAGCACTTCGTGCCTCAAGATCCTGCTCGACGCAGAATTAATATTGTTCTGTTTCGTGGTATCCGTTGACCTCTGGCAGAGATTTGCATGCGGACTGATTGAGATTGGTGACACTATCCCATTATTTCTTCTCTTTGACTTCTTCCGGGGTCAATATTGACTCCAAACGGGCAGACTCTGAATCCTTCGACGTCTCATAATTGATGCATGATGACCCACTCCTTCCACTGGTATGCATAGTGGTATAGTATATAAGATCTCTAGCAAGTAATGAGGATTCTGCTCTTTTTTCCATTATCTACTTTCCTAGCTAGCATTTTGCACTGAGTGACGTGTCGAACGCGTTCGAATTCGCAGGCTAGCCGCGGTGTACCCTGGGAACGGCAGCGCTTCGCCTCGTTACTTGATCGAGATTGACTCGGAAAAGTTGCATCTTGATTCTGTATACCAAAGGCTGCATCGATACAGGCTCACTCGTCCGTCCAGTCTGACTCACAGCAGCCGGCAAGATTCTGGTGCTCCGGCGAGCTGCGAGGCGCCCTTCTCCTTCCTGTACTATACTCTCCTTTCCTCGGCGTACGATGTCGTCTGCAAACGTTCTGGAGCTCGCTCAGGTATGTACAATCTGCGACGTCCTGAGCACAGTTACATAGTCCTGACTTGTGCATCTCTCCTTAGACTGGCAAGCGTGACTTTTTGAAGGAGCTGGAGGTCAAGTACCAGAAAAGATGGGCTGAGGAGCATCTGTTCGAGGTCGATGCACCGACACCAGAGGAAACAGCAGGTCTCTCCACAGTGGACATCCGGCAAAAGTTTCCCAAGTGGTTTGGTAACTTCCCATACCCGTACATGAACGGCTCGCTGCATCTCGGACATGCCTTCACCATCTCCAAGATCGAGTTCGCCGCAGGCTTCCAGAGGATGCAGGGCAAGCGCGTCCTCTTCCCTCACGGCTTCCACGTAACCGGAATGCCCATCAAGGTGTGTTGCCCGCCACCACTGACTGCGGACACGATATATGATTCTCCAGGCATGCGCAGACAAACTGATCCGAGAGATGGAAATGTTCGGCCCAGACTTCGAGAACTACAAACCGGAGGAGGAGCCTGAGGCCCCCGCACCTGTTCAGGGCGCACCCAATAGCACTAATCCTGCAAAGGGGACCAAGGGCAAGGTCGCTGCCAAAAAGACTGGTCTTACGTACCAGTTCCAGATCATGGAGTCGATAGGCGTCCCCCGTGCTGAGATCAAGAAGTTCGCGGACCCATACTACTGGCTGGAATACTTCCCTCCCATCGCTGTGGTGCGCTTTGTTTCATTGCCCACTCTGTGCCGTTATATGATGAGCGTCTCTCCAGGAAGACAACAACCGCATGGGCAACCGCATCGACTGGCGTCGGTCGTTCATGACCACGGACGCAAATCCCTACTATGACGCATTTGTTCGTTGGCAGATCAACAAGCTCTACAAGCTCGGGAAGATCAAGTTCGGCGAGCGCTATACAATCTACAGTCCAAAGGACGGCCAGCCGTGTATGGACCATGACCGTGCGGAGGGCGAGGCGCTCGGGCCGCAGGAGTACACGGGAATCAAGATGGAGGTAGTACAGTGGAGTGAGGCGGCAGCAAAGGAGATTGAGGGCAAGGTCGGTGGGCGGAAGGTCTACCTTGTCGCGGCTACGCTGCGCCCAGAGACAATGTGAGCATCTGGCCCTGCCGTCTCCATTGCGAATTAACTCTGGCATAGGTATGGTCAGACCAACTGCTTTGTCGGTACTCAGATCAAGTACGGTGTGTTCGCTGCGAACGACAAGGAGGCGTATGTCTGCACGTACCGAGGCGCGCGCAACATGACCTTCCAGGGCATCTTCGACGTGCGCGGGCAGGTCAACCAGCTGCTCGAGATCGACGGGACGAAGATTGTCGGCACGAAGATCAAGGCGCCGTTCTCCGTCTACCCTGAAGTGTACGTCCTGCCTATGGACAACGTGCTCGCAACCAAGGGCACTGGCGTCGTCACCTCCGTCCCGTCCGATTCACCCGACGACTACGCGACGCTCATGGATCTGCGGAAGAAGGCCGAGTTTTACAAGATCCAGCCAGAGTGGGCGGCGTTTGAACCTGTGCCGGTGCTGAGCACGCCGACTTATGGTGACATGACGGCACCCGCGCTCGTAAAGCAGCTGAAGATCCAGAGCCAGAAGGACATCAAGCAGCTTGCGGAGGCGAAGGAGATCGCATATAAGGAGGGCTTCTATAGCGGCACGATGGTCATTGGCGAGTTCAAGGGCCAGAGCGTGCAGGAAGCGAAGGCAAAGGTGCGGGATAGTATGGTTAGTCAGGGTTTAGCGTTTGCGTATGCGGAGCCGGAGGGGCTGGTGATTTCGAGGAGTAGTGATGAGTGCGTGGTCGCCTTGATGGACCAGTGGTATTTGGACTATGGTGAGCCGGAGTGGAGGAAGCAGGCGGAGAAGTGAGTTTGATTGGTCATGACGTTACTTGGGTGAGCTGAGGCTGTTCATAGGGCGCTGGCAAAGATGCAGACGTACAACCAGGAGACGAGGAACGCGTTCGAGGGGACACTGGCGTGGCTGAACCAATGGGCGTGCGCGAGGACGTACGGGCTGGGCAGTAAGATGCCCTGGGATCCGCAATTCCTTGTCGAGAGTTTGAGTGACTCGACGATTTACATGAGTTATTACACTATTGCCCATTTGTTACAAGGTGCGCGCATATATGGACTGCTGTCCGTGCAAATTCTCACCGTCTGTAGGTGGTGTCATCAACGGCAGTAAACCCGGACCTCTGGGTGTCACGCCAGAGCAAATGACCGACGAAGTCTTTGAATACATCTTCTGCAACGCACCCTTCCCCGACCCTGCTCCCCTGCCCAAAGAGAAAGCCGACGTCATGAAGCGCGAGTTTGACTACTTTTACCCCTTTGATGTCCGGTCGTCGGGCAAGGACCTGATCCCGAACAACCTGACGTTCGCGCTCTATAACCACTGCGCGATCTTCCCCGAGGACAAGTGGCCCGCGAGCATGCGTGTGAACGGGCACTTGATGCTCAACGGGCAGAAGATGAGCAAGAGCAAGGGCAATACGTTGACTTTGAGGGAGTCGATGGAGAAGTTTGGCGCGGATGCGAGTCGCCTGGCGTTGGCGGATGCGGGGGACGGGATGGAGGATGCGAACTTTGATGAGAAGAATGCGAATGCTAATATTCTGAGGTTGCATACGCTCATTGGGTGGTGCGAGGTGAGCGTCGTTGATGTCTCGTTTCGTCTCTTAGGGTCTAACGGTTTACAGGAGAACGTGAAGGACCAGTCCAAGCTTCGGCAAGGACCTCGTAACTACCACGACAAGGTGTTCGAGGAAGAGATCCACGATCTGACCAACATCACCAAGAAGTACTATGACGAGTAAGCAATGCAAGCCACCCTTCTTTCTGACGCTAATGCTGCTTATAGCATGTGCTTCAAGGACGCCACAAAGTACGGCTTCTACGACTTCCAAAGCGCGCGCGACTGGTACCGCGAGGTCACCGCCGACGTCGGCATGCACGCCGACCTCGTCAAATACTGGGTGCGCGCCAACGCGCTCCTCATCGCGCCCATTGCGCCGCACTACGCCGAGCACATCTGGACCTCCGTCCTCGCCGCGCCGCAGTCCGTGCAGCGCGCGCTTTGGCCGGAGCCCCCGCGCGCCGTCGACCGCAGCGCGATCGACGCGGGCGCGTACATGCGCGGCACGGTCAAGACGATGCGCGACGCGGAGCTCGGGCTGCTCAAGAAGCTGGGCAAGAACAAGGGCGGCAGGGCCCCGTACGACCCCAAGGCGCCAAAGGCCGTGCGCGTGTACGTCGCGCGCGCGTTCCCCGCGTGGCAGGACGCGTGCGTGCAGGCGGTGCAGGACGCGTATGCGCCCGGCGCGGACAAGGTGGACGACGCCAAGGTCAGGCAGGTCTTGACCGAAAAGGGCCTCATCAAGGACAAGCGCGCGATGCCCTTTGTGCAGCTGTTCAAGGTACGTCGGAACTTATACCAAGTCCCCTGGTGGTCTCACAACGTCTGTTAGAAACGAATGGCCGAGTTTGGCGCCCAGACCGCCTTCAAGCGCACGCTCCCCTTCTCCGAAGCCGAGGTCCTCACCGAGCTTCTTCCCTACCTCAAAAAGACGCTCACCCTCGTCGACGCCACCATCTACACCGTCGACGACGCGCTCGCAAACGAAGGCCCCGGCTTCACGCGCGCGATCATCGAGAGCTCCGAGCCCGGCGCGCCCGCGTTCGAGTATTATAACGTGTAATAGATAGCGGACGCGGTAGACTATAGTGTATATCAATCCACATGCTTCTTCTTGTCTTGTCTTGTCTAGCCCCGAGCGTACAATGTCCGGTATGTGTGACTAATACTACTTGGCCACTTCCGTCGTGGTGGTGCTCATGTCGGCAAAGGGCGGGTTGTGCTGGAAGACGTACGCGTCCTCGGTGGGCGGGCTCGCCTTGAACAGCTTCCCCAGCTTCTCGTCTGCACGCACGCGCGTCAGTGGGTATGGATATGGAGAGCGCAAGGGGCGCGACGTACAGGTCGGATCACTGTCCACGTGCGCAAAGTGCTTCAGCTGCCACTTTGTGCCCGCGGCGGCTTCGTCCTTGCGCCGCTGGCGCTGCTCGTTCTGCGGAAATCTCGTCAGCATCTTTCTCTCTCCTCTCCTCTCCCCCCCTCTTTCTCACCACCCCTGCCCCCCTCCCCCGAAT
The DNA here is from genome assembly GCA_004369045.1 of Heliocybe sulcata. Taxonomy (NCBI): domain Eukaryota; kingdom Fungi; phylum Basidiomycota; class Agaricomycetes; order Gloeophyllales; family Gloeophyllaceae; genus Heliocybe; species Heliocybe sulcata. The sequence goes on along the minus strand of ML213525.1, from coordinate 337,879 downwards.
GAAGACCCCACTCACCTCAATCTTACTCTTCTCCCTACTCGCAGTCTCAAAATCCCCCTCCCTAATCCCCCTCGCCACACCCCTCCACAACCTCCGGCTCTCCCACTCCCCCTGCGCCTCCACGTCCGCCACCGTCGCTTCCTCCTTTACCCCATTTTCTCTCCTCAGAATCGAGTTTCACAGGGGAGGGGAGGAAGCACGCACCTTTGCCCCCGTGACATCGTGAAACGCCCGCCCTGTCTTGACGTCTTTGCTCGTCTGGTGCCATGTGCCTTCGACGGTGTGCGCGGGCGAGGACGAGCCTGGGGGAGTTACGAGTGCTTTGAAGGAGTGGGATTTGCCGGAGAAGTAGCCTTTGCCTTTGTATTCGATCTGTGGGGGGGGGGTGAGTGGTGTGGGGTGAGGGGGGAGGGGGAATTGAAGGAGACGGAGAAGGGGAGGGAGGGAGGAGGAAGGGAAGGGAAAGGGAAGGCGGCAGGAACTCACCGTACTCAACCACCCGCTCGAGCTCTGTATATAGCTGCTCTCGGTGAGCTCGATGTAGGGACTGCCGTACCACAGCCCGTCGATGCGCAGGCGCGGGAGGGTGATGAGGAACTCTTCGGTGCCGCCAGAGGGGAGGAGGACGCTGAGCGTCGCGTGGCCGACTTGTTTCACGATGATCGAGCCGCCTAAGTCGGGTTAGTCGGGTGCGCATGTGGGGTGGAGGGGGAGAAGAGGGACAAGCGCACCTGAGAAACTCGTCTTCTGCGCGTTGTGGCCCTGGAGGCTGAGGCCCTTGCTGGGGTTGGAGATGTAGTAGGCGGTGATGGGCGGGTGGTGCGAGACTTGCTCGACGAGGAGGTTCGTCTTGCCGCGGTTGTTCTTGTCGGGCCAGTATGCGTAGAAGAGTCTGTTGTAGGGGGGTGTTTGGGAGGGAGGAGGGATAGGAAGGGAGGGGACTTACTCGCCGAGGACGGGGTTGAGGGGTCTAGGAGGGTAGGGGTGAGTAAGGCAGAGGAGAGGAGAGGGGCAGACGCACTTTTTCTCCGAGCCCATGGACTCGTTGCGCGAGGTGTACTGGTCTTTCAGCGTGCTCTAGAGCGAGATGTAGAGCACCGTGGTATTATGAAATAAGCGACACGCACGATGAACCACTTGAGCACCGCCAGCATCCGATCCTCGTCCGTCTTCGCATCGGCGATGGCAGCAAACAGCTCGGGGCGCTCGCACCAGTACGCTGCACGGGATCAGCAGCGCGCCACCACACCACTTGGAAAGGGAGGGCGCACCAGGGAACTCGGTGAGCGAGATGGGGGAGAGGATGAAGGGCGGGGCGGTGAGCGAGGAGAGGTCGCCCGAGAAGGAGGCGATGCTAAGGAGGGTCAGCGGGGTCGAGGAGAGGGGAGGGCACGCACGATTTGAGGAAGGAGGACCAGGAGCCGCGCTGGGTGGCGGGGACGGCCTGTGAGCAGTGTCAGCGCGGGCGGGGTGGGTACGTTGAACGAGGACGACTTGCCTCGCCGACGGTGGGTGTGTCTGTCATGGTAGTTGTGATGATGAGTGGAGGGCGCTAGGGGCAGGAGCAACGCCGTCGTCCCCGCCCACGTGCCGATGACGTTCTGATCAGTGGCAGTCTCTACATCCCATCGCATACATCCCATCGCACCACTTCTCTGCGCGCCTTATTGCTCGCGAATGCGCAGCCATGTTAACCATTGATACTGTGCTTAATTCTAGGAACGTTCCCAGGTCAGCTAAACTAGGGGAAGCTGGCGCGTATCTCTTCTCTGCCTCCGATATCACGTCAAAGGACAAGCAATGGCCATCTCTGGGTGCTGTATGGCCCTATAACACAATTCAAGCTTGCGAGCGGCATCGAGCTGGCCCCGAAATCATACTCTCCAGAGGAACCCGAGGGCACCATCCCCAAGTCGCCCCGCGGGCTCTCTTCCATACTATCCTCCTCTCTTGGATACATCACTAGAGGCTTAACACCGTCCTTCCCTGGCCTCGCACCCGCATGAAAGCCCCCATGCATCCGCAAGAGCACTACCCAGGCTGAGCCGGTCAAATCGCCTAGTCTGAATGACGCTGTTATACTCGTCTCGGCCACCAGATACCCTCGCCTCCGACGAAGAGTCAGCCGTCCGCTCACTTATCTTTTGAAACACCCTACTCCGACCACAGCGCGTGTACGTCCAATCCCGGCTACACAGCACTCCCGACTATGTCTTCAGAAAGCGCGCTAGGGAGCCGCGGAACATTCAAGAGCCGGTATGACTTCACGGCGCTCTCCAGCATCCCCCTCTGAAGTTTCCCTATCAAAGCTGCGCAGACCTCCCACGAATAGAGCGTCCCCTCCTCCCCATCTCCGCTCAGGTCTTTTGTACTGGACGCCTCGCCATCCTCGTGTCTTTCCCTGTCCCTACGTGGTCTCATGGCAAACGGGGATACTACGGTGCTCTTCTTGCCCTTGTAGTTCAGCAGAGCAACCGGAAAAGACGCTCTGACGACACAGGTCCATCACTCACGATCCCGGGACAGCCATCCTCATGATTTTGCTTCCCCTCTCGCTGGTCAAATCAGGAGCGCCCGGTCTCAGAGCTCTAACATGGTGGCCGTGACCTCCAGGCTTCCCGCTCCCTTTTTCGGGCTCCGTGCAGTTTAAAAGCCCATGCTCCCACGATCCGCCCCGTGGCTTCTCCCCCCACCTTGTCAGTGTACATTCCAGGCATGCGTGCGGCGCGGGGAAGCTTTGTATCTGAATGCGCATCCCGCTCTGACGAGGCCATAATGTCGCTGCGCATCTATACGAAACCGCCATTCTCTCATCTACTCGCAGTAGGCGTGGCTAGGGCCTCAGACTCGTCGTACCCGCTCCCCCATAGCCCGGGAACAAGACTACTTCTCGTCGTCCGTGCCCAAGTCGAGCCGCCAGGATCCGTTTCGCTTCGAGGTCGGATAGGCAGGATCCCCCAATTAACATGGTACAAAAGGATTCTGCGGAGCAAACAGATGCGACAGAGAGGCCGCCCTGACGATACACAAGGCCGCCGCTGTGTGATGCCAAGCAGCCATCCTCGCCAGCAGTGTCGCTGGTGTGGTGGCAGTCTCCGAGCTCTGACATGGTGGTGACGTCCAGGCTGTCCGCTCGGCGTCACTCTCACGCCGCACGCTCTCTCGAAGTCTCGTGACCTGTGTCGACATGCCCTCCGTCCGAAGATCTCTCGCATCCCGCTCGTCCGAGGCCATGATGTCGCTGCGCGTCTGTATCAAAGCTCATTCGCTTCCCTACCTGCACTAGGGTAGGAACGTCTACATGCGGTCAGGGCGGTCTGATACATGTCTCGGTGATACGGTGCTCTACAAGTCTCATATTGTCCATTCCTTCCGCCGCTCATCGAGGAGGCGACGCTCACAAGGTCTCTCTTTCCCCGGCCCGTCACGAGCTCAATTTGGATCACATATTCTTGTACACCTGTGCGTCTTAAGTAGAATGTATATGCATGACTGTTCTAAATGCACTTCCTCGGTCATTCACGAGACCCAAACCTTCATTTACCTCCGCCCTGGAGTGCACCGGGTGCAGTGCTAGCTCCATATCTCCCGGCTGGTCTATATCAATAGTCTTTCTATCATGCTCGGCCCCACTCCCCGATCTTGCTCACTGGACGGAACTGCAACCTAGAGGCTCACAGCACGGGGAAGAGAGAGGGCGAGCGCCGTGTACGATCCCTATCCCTCAAAACATGCAGCAAGTCTCGCGCATAGCACAGCATCAATAAATACATGCCACGCCTATGGGCTAATTATTTATAATTACATGTAGTCTGCCAGCGGAATAAAGTCCAGAGGACTACGCGGGGTAATGGGTAACAAGGCGAGCAGGAGTATTTGACGCGTACACACACAGTAAGCCGATCAGGGAGGAGAACAGGGAGTAACGTCAGCACGGACAGGGTACGCGAATAATAAAGCACTGAGAGCAAACGAGAAGCGCGGAGAACGAGACGAATGTGATTGATGGTTCAGAGTACAGTAGAGGAGCGAGGAGGACTTGCGATGCGGCAAGAGGGAAGGGGGGGCGACTACTCGTCATCTTCGTCCCCACCGGACCCGCTGGCGTCGGCTTTCTTATTCTGCAGAATCCATTGTTAGCCGAGTCGAGTAGAAAGGTTGGAAAGCAAAGGCATACGTCGTAGGCAGCCTTTTCTTCTTCAGCCCGCTCCTTGTCTTTGGCAGCCTGTTCGACATAAGGCTAGGAGCACCGTCAGCGACACGTCCACGATAGTGCATACAACCACGGCAGGCACGGCAAAGCATCGACGCGAACGCGACACTCGCTATATGCGCATGCGGGGGCGCATACACTCACCTTCTTCTCCGAGTCGTCCATCTCTTTCCACTTGGCGCCTAACAGCTTGCCCACCTCGCCTAACAACGCAGCATGAGCGCACACAGCCAGCAGAGACGCTGCAGATACCCACCGAAACCGGCATCAGGGTTTTCGGCCTTGATCCTCTCCCGCCAGTCCTGGCTGAAGAACATATACGCCGACAACGCACGCTTCGGCGCATTCTTGTCCTTCTTCGCCTTCGCGCGCGTGCCCTTCTCGCCCTTCTCAGCCGCCTTCTACAGGTAAACGCGATACATCAGCATTTTGCACCGTGAACAGAATATACGACACCTACTCTGCTTCTCGTCGAGTCCTTGGGCATCTGCAACGCAGATACGTTATCAGCACCACAATCCAGCCCGTTTGCGATCGCGAAGCCAGGGGAAAACGCGTCCACGGGCGCCCGATCACCCCGGGCCACCTCGCGCGCCCGACGCGTCTCGATGCATTATACACCCCGCACTCGCCGACACCGTCGCACACGACGACGACGCGCGATCGATAACACAGCTTTCGTACACCATCCCAAATGATTCCAAGAGACTCACCTTTGCAGTGGTAGAGGGGGGACAGACGGACTAGGGCAGGTATTTGGGATTTAGTGGGCAGTATATACTAGGCGCAGGCCTCAGGCAAAGGGAACAGCGAAAGCACTGGGCGGCGGCGGCTCAGAAAGCCAGGGTGGATCAACCGCTTATGTAAGCCGTTCTCCCAGCCAACTGCACCGCCCGCTTGTGATGGGGGACGGCCCGGAGGCTGGGTCCTGCCCCGGGTGGCTGTGTTTCTTGCCTATTTGGGGAGGCAGACACGGAGGTACATCAGCCTTGGGATACGTTAGTGGAGAGGCAGCAGCCACGCTCTGATCATTTACGAGATGCAGCTCGGTATAACGAGAGGAACAGCGACCCGTCAACAGGTATATGCCACGACGTTGGGAGCTTTCGGAAGCTAGGTATCCCAAGCGCAAGTCCATGAAAATGCAAAAGTGCCATCCTGGAACCCTCGATGAGCAGGAGTAGAGCTCCCCATCATAGGGACGGTACTCACCAGACAAACACTGCAGTAGGAGAGCCCCAAGGACCCTGGTTATAGGATGACTTGCTCATTCGTGAACGCCGTGGCCTCGCCGCGCATACGGCTTCGAGGCTTACTCGTCACCATCAACCTGCTGGCGAGCCGCCCGTCTTGACCCTTTCCCTTCCCTCCAGCGCTCATTGACAATGTCGACATGCTCAAGCCGATCTCGCTGCAGAAGGGGAACATACTTGGTGGTTTGCCTATACGTCCCACCTCCGAGTGGGATATCCAGCATAGCATTAGGTACAAGAGCATCAACGCCAGGCCCTCCGATTGGAAGATATGATTTGGGCGGAGGGATATACTGCTGACCAGCGGCCAGAAACTGTCTGTTCAAAGCGGTAAAAATGCGTGACCGACCGTAGGCAGAGCCCAATTGTTGGATGAGATTGCCAGGCCCGTTCTCGCTTTTTAGAAGATCTTTCTCGACGGCAGGGTCGCCGCTGGTCACCCTCCAGGATACATCCTTCTCGTCGTAGACACAATCCCAGAGCATGAGCGGCAGAGAGTCAGCCATCTGATATACGGGCTTGGTGTCCACGATCTCCGGCGCGGGTTCTCCCTCTTGGAAGGGAGGATACGGATTACTACGGTCGACATTGACCAACGACGTTATCACGGAAGGATGCTCCAAGCCAGTACCAATCATAAATAAGACAGCCACAATATGGCGGACTTGGTTGTACAAGAATGCAGTCCCCGCAAGATCGAATACATAGAGAGGCTCCGATGGGACCCCACCACGGTCACTGGGTGCACTGTCGACTTCGGAGATTTCTGCTTCAAGAATCTTGCGCTTGAAGCTTGTGATCTGCTTCGCAGGGTCGAGTTTACATAGATTGCGGAAATCGTGCTCGCCGAGAAGTCTCCGTGCACCATCCCGCATGCGCTCAACGTCCAGTCCGTGAGACGTGAAGAAGTATTTATAATGTCGGTACCTGCAGGCGAAACGTGCTGAAAAGTCCGAGGATACAGGAGACCACGCCAGGATGCGAATGGTGATCGGGAGAACGCGATTAAGCATGGACACGAACTGAAATTCTGGTCTTTTCCTGGTTCCATGAGCAGTGGAAGAGGAGGGCTCAGTCTGATCCAACAAACTATCGGAGTCATCATCAGACGCTGAAGCATCCTGTGGCGCTTCCCTTCGAGTCGACAGTGCAACTGCATCCCGCTCAGGAGGAAGATATGAGGGACCATCGGGGCAGTCTAGCGTAGTCCTGATCCACAGCGACACAACCTGGCCTGCTGAACTGACACCCCGATCTGTCCGACCACACCTCTCCCATCCGCATCCGTCGAAGCCTTTCGCAGGATCTACAAGCCTTGTCCGGGCTAGAGCGTCAAAGAGGACATTCTCTACCGTCGGGAGCACTGTATGTCCTTCTTGAAATGCCAGCCCGCCATACTCCCAGCCGGAGTAGCAGAATTTGAGTGCGATTTTCCGCCTAGGTTGGGCGGCGAAATCAACATCTCTGCCCGCCCGAGACTTGCTTGCGGAGGTGCCACCAGCACGTTCCAAGCGCCTGAGTCGCGCTATTAGATCTTGTCGTGTCCAGTTTTCATAGGATTCTGGAGCAGCCATAGAGGGCGTATATTGAGAGCTAGCCTGCAAGAGACGGTGTCGGCGTCCGGGAGGAACGCGCATGAGAAATCTGACGCCCAATTTGACTGGCTTGTTCACGACCTCCATGGAGCTCCCGAGCTAACTTTTCTCTACCAATGGTCACGGTCTATCTACCGCCGCAGATCTGAAGATTCTGAACTGCCCCCTCTAGAGGCGCAGGTTGCTCAGAGTCTCACTCAGTCTGGCCTGTATTGTCCTTCGGTGTCAGGAATGCAAGACCATCGCGCGAGGACTTTATCGATGCTGGCCTTCCGCTTCTTCCCTCTGCATCATATTCTCAATGGGACCATGTGAAGCTCGTCCTCCCTTCCATTTGCTTCCACATCCTTGCCGTCATGATATTTCCTATCAGCGATTGCAGACATTCGGACAATGGAGATAAGGGCGCCAGCGGATTATAAGCGTCTTGCTGAACCGAGATGTATCATCAGCAACACCCTTCAACTCGCGGCCGCCCTGCAACTGGGGTACTCTCTCTGCCGTTGAGCGAAGCCTCCGATGTCCAATGATTGCATTTATATTCCGGGGCTTCTAGGTAGCACGCGGTCCCTTGATTTATTGCCCCGAGGTCCAGTGAGTGTTTGACGCTCGGGAGCGGTTCTCTCGGAAGTCCCGGAGCAATGGAAGTGCAATGCATCAACCACTTCCGCGCGTAATCCCCTCAGAACGCGTTTACCTCCGAGACACGTGCGACGAGTATCAGTCGCCTGCAGCGCGGTCCCGTCACATCGTGTCCGACCTCACTGCATACCATCTGATTCGTCGCTTCTGCTGTGCATTACATGCGGCATCATCTGTCCACCGCTGCCTTGCCTGTTGGTTGATCCTATACTTGGAACGGCAACCCTACATCATATGGGAACATTGCATACTATTTGCGTTACATTCAGATTCGCCGGGATATTTAAATGCGCAGTGAAGGTGGGAGATGCAGCAGCATTCAGCTCGTCGACTGCTAGCCCGCTACACTTCAGGCATCCGTCATGATGGCCTTGTTATCTGTAGCCGTTGCCCTCGCTGTTGGTGCCGCTGTGGACGCCGCCCCGAGCCTGAGGACACGTCAATCTATAACTACGCTGTCTTCGTCTCAGGTGTCGGCATACACGCCCTACTCGTGGTATGCGAGCGCTGGATACTGTGAGGCTTCTGCCACTTTAACTTGGACCTGCGGAAGTGCGTAATATATCACTTGTTCTCTTCGGAAATGTCATAACTAGGGTTTCAGCCAACTGCGAAGCTAACAGCGGGTTCCAGCCCGTGGCTTCCGGTGGAGATGGTAGCGACAAACAGTATTGTAAGTGAATGTATGAATGGGTGGTGCCGACGGCTCGACTGACTCTCTTTTCAAAGGGTTCGTCGGGTACGACCCATCCTTGGATACGGTGATCGTTTCTCATCAGGGTACTGATCCTTCGGAAATGTGAGATTCTCCGCAAAGCGCAATTAAAGATGTGTACCCCCTGACTGATCGTGCGCACGTACAGCCTGCCCCTCATAACGGACGCGGATATCGACAAGACGACCCTTGATTCCACGCTCTTCCCAGGCATCAGTTCGTCCATCGAGGTCCATGCGGGATTCGCGGAATCTCAGGCCGACTCTGCCACGGACGTGCTGGCAGCCGTCAAGAGTACGTTGTCGACATACGGTACCAGCACCGTGACGCTCGTCGGGCATTCTCTCGGTATGCCATTTCGCTCTGCAGGTTTGCCACCGTTTGACATTGGCTGCAGGCGGAGCTATCTCACTTTTGGACCTGGTGTATCTTCCACTGCACTTGCCTTCTGGTCTCACATATCAGATGTTTGGTTATGGGTTGCCGAGGGTACGCTCTAGTCCTATCATGATGCTGAGCTGCTGACCGATCCGATGCGCATACAAGGTCGGAAATCAAGCCTTTGCTGATTACATCGACGCGAACCACCCGATCACGCACATCAACAACGAGGAGGATTATATTCCCATCTTACCTGGGAGATTTTTGGGCTTTGTTCATCCGTCGGGAGAAGTTCACATTCAGGACTCCGGTTCGTGGGATGCTTGCCCTGGTGAGTAGCAAACATCGGACTCGGCTATTTTAACTGTGGTTACTTACCCTGCGCTTCAGGACAAGACAATCCAAGCACGCTATGCATTGTTGGCGATGTGCCCGAAATTTGGGATGGCCACGAGTCAGATCACGATGGACCGTACGGTCCGGTTGAGATGGGCTGCAAATCGTAATGTGTCTTTTTGGTATAAGGGCTTTTGGGAAAATTGGTTTAGATTGTACGTCCTGATCTGTATTCTTGTACAATCTGTTGAGGAGCTTAGCGACCCGACTTCGTGTGAATGGTTCGCATGGTTAGATGCAGAAACGGGTGCAATGCTGCCGGCGTAGAGACCGAGCCAATAATGATCCATGAGATCTTGAGAAGTTGATGCATCAGATGACCGCTCGCAGAGCACGCATCTTGCTGCCTTGACTTCTTCGGTCATGCCACCACCAACTTGTCTCCTTCATGAAGTCGCAAACGCGACTGTCGACTATGTGATTTGTGGGGGCGGGGTGCGTGATTCCGTAAGGACATCCTGAGATTCATTCATCTAGCGTTGCTGCGTAAAGACCGCAGGACTGGCTCTCGCTGCTCGCCTTACGGAAGACCCGTCGATTAGTGTAACAGTCCTCGAGGCGGGCCCCCCAAACTTAGAGGATCCGAAGATTCTGATACCCGGGCAATTCGGGGCAACCTTTTCAGACCCGAAGGTAAGATTGATATTGCGAGCGGCGGTGCAATATTCAGGGATGTCGCTGCCAGTAGTACGACTGGTGTTTTTCCACAGTCCCACAGAAGGACAGCAACGACAGGGTCTTCGACTGGCCCCGAGGGAAATGCTTAGGTGCGCATCCCGAAAATCTAGTCAAGACGCGACTAACTAGGCGTAGGTGGAAGTTCGGCCATTAATTTCTGTGCCTGGACTAAGCCACCAGCACAGGACATCGATGCCATCGAGAAGCTGGGTAATCCAGGCTGGAATTGGTCCGAGTACATAAAGTATAGCATGAAATCCGAGACGTGAGTCCATCCTACATTCTCTTGCCCTACCGGTTCCTCAGACAGGAAGTAGTTTTCGGGAAGCAAGTGAAGACCAAATGAGCATATATCCTCATACTTATGACAAGGATTATCGAGGCATGTCGGGCCCTATTCAGACTACTGTTCCGCATCTCGCACACACGGTCGACGAGGTTTTCCAAAGAACTCTAGTAAACAAAGGTGTGAAGGCGATTAGGGATCCTTATGGTGGCGATGTAAGCCTTCCTATTTCACTGTCATGGATGGCCATCCCCACATCCGTCCGTTACAGATCACTGGCACCTGGATTGCCGCTGCTACTTTAGACCGGACCTCCTGGACGCGGTCCTATGCAGCGACAGCATATTATCTCCCGAATCGCAAGAGAACAAATTTAAAGGTCCGTCATATGCCCTATCAAAGTATTATAACGTGCATGATCTTCACCTGCTGCTATTTAGGTGCTCACAAGTGCCACCGTAGCACGACTTATTTGGAGGAATGCTCCTGCTGGCGAGACTCTGACGGCCACGGGAGTAGACTTCATATATGAAGGGCAGAGTTACTCGATTCACGTTAGGAAAGAAGTCATCCTCAGTGCAGGGTACTCTCCACGCCATTCTCTTACTGGCACCTTACTGACAATCTACAAAGTGCTATCAAATCGCCTCAGATTCTCGAATTATCTGGCACGTTCTATTGGCGCTGCCATTCTTGTTTCGGACCAGACTGAATGCAGGAGCAGGTATCGGCACGACACCAGCCTTGTCAAGGATAGGTGTTGACCAGAAGATTGACTTGCCCGTCGGGGAGAATGTCCAGGAGCATGTCTTCCTGGGTGTCTCCTATGAGCTAAGTCCAGACCGGTACCATGAAACTCTCGACTCCCTACGCGACCCAGAATTTGCAGCCCGTCAGCGGGAGTTATAGTACGCATTAACAGACCATAGATCCTACCCAGAGCACTGAAATTCCACCAGCAAAGAGTTGAAAGGGCTGTACAGGCTCGGAATCACCTCTCTCTCCTATCTCCCACTGTCATTCTACAGTCCTACGAGTGCAGATCAGATTATTGAAGAAGTCCATCGGCGTATTCTGGACTACAAGAATGCTGCGAGCCTACCACCTGGGCGTTTGGAACAACTGGACGTTCAACTCAACGCCCTTCGGGACGGGACTGTGCCCGATGTAGAGTTCATAGGGTTCCCCGGGTATTTCACTCCAATTAGTACGACCCCATCACATTACTCCTGGGAAGACTCATCGATTGCACTCCTCAGCGAAGCCGGAGACTGGCAAGAATTACATCACTGTACTCATCGTTTCGACCCATCCCTTCTCCCGGGGCACAATTGTACGCTGCTACTTGACTGCGTCCTGTGGCATAAGGCTAACTCCATCACCAGCATGCCTCCAGCCCGGATCCCTTGGAACAACCAGAGATAGATCCTTGTTATTTGGAAGATGACCACGGTGACCATACACATGCTTAGCTGTCTGCACCGAGAAAGTTGGCTCAAGGCATATGCAGATCTTCAAATCCTCGCCGAAGCTGTGAAGTTTGTAAGAAGTTTGACGGATATCGAACCGTGGAAGTCCGGTACAGTACGTGAAATTAATCCGGGCCCATCTTGCACGACGGACGAGGAGATACATGGTACTGTGTACATCTCATATGTAGAGGAAGATCCGGTACTGAAACCCATGTATCGTTAGAATACATCAAGAGCACCCAAGCTTCTTGTTGGCGTAAGTATCCATGGCATACTCTTTGTACCTGTGGCGTCCGATAAATGACTCTGCCCACTTAGATACCGTTGGAAGTTGCTCGATGTTACCCCGCGACAAAGGTGGCGTCGTCGACCCCGATCTCAAGGCAAGTGTCCTACTTCAGACACATCTTTGGGATCTGATAGGAGTGTCAGGTATATGGTACCTCCAACGTGCGCGTGGTTGATCTCTCGATTATCCCCCTACACGTCGCCTCCCATACTTACGGTATGTGCCATCACCAATTCCGCATAGCTTGTCCTTGAAGCTTATCGTCAATGCCACTAAGCGACTGCTCTGATGGTTGGGGAGAAAGGTAGCTGGTCTTACGAGTCAAATCACTTTGCGATGTCCTGATGCACGCCATTACTTCCCTCTCAGCGGCGGATATCATAGCAAGTGCGCGGCATTCGCAGTGACAAGAGGCATGATTTCTGGTACACTTACGTCTATGAAATGGGAATGACACGTTCAGTAGTACCGACGACGTGTTAAGTCGACGTGGGCCCTGGCATATGCATCTAGCAAACCAAAGGACTGTCCTGCCGCTCCGCCCGCAATTTAAGCATATCGATAAATATGATGGCATAACACATGGGTGGCATACGACATAAAACATACAGCATAAACTCATGGTCGGCTTCGTCTCCCTTTCATCTAGACCTGTTCCGACCTCAGTCCCTAAGTCCTCGCCTTCCGCTTGCGCTTCGCAGGGACAGTCGGCTCTGGTTCCTTTGCATCGGACGTAGCGGCGGCAGCCTCTTTCGCAGCGCCGCGAGTTCGCGTGCTCGGTCTTGCAGTAGCTATCTGGGAAGGCTTACTCGACTTACCCTTGCTCGTCCGAGTGGCCACGGCCCGCTTAGGCTCCTTTGCCTGCGATGTTGCAGCAGTGGCCTTCCTCACAGCGGACCGAGTTCGCATTCGCGGTCCCGCAGTAGCTGTCTGGGAAGGTTTCTTCGACTTGCCCTTGCATGCCTGCGCAGAAGCGATTTGCTCCGGCTCACTTCCTTCCAACGTTGGCGTCTTAGCCCTTTCCAGAGCCCCTCGAGTCCTCGTGCTTGGCCCCCCATTGTCTGTCTGGGAAGGTACATTGGACTTACCCTTGTCCGCTTTCTTGGTCTTCTCGTGTTCCCGGTACTCGCTACCGGTCGTCGGCGCACTCGACAGCGTCATGGCACTTGCAGACTGGGTCTCACAAGGCAAGTACCATCCGTCCGATGAGTTCTCCTTAGACGCCAACATGTGCATGTACCACATGGCTAACAAAGCTGTCACCTCTCCACGGGCTTCAGGATAGCGTCGGTTTCTACATGAAACATAAGTGTCATCAGACAGAATGGGATGCAAATGGCGCTCACATTTGCGGTCCGAGGTCCCAGTCGTCTGTCGGCTTTCGATAGCGCGTCAACGGGATGGAATCCGACAGCTCGATCTCGATCTCTCCCGACGCTGGGCGGCGTGCGCACACGACCTCCTTGTCAGATATGATGTACCCCCAGCGACATTCATGTACCTTCATGTAGTAGAGGAGCTGGGAGACAACTTGGAAATACTCCTTCCGGACCGTGGGTTCATCAGGATTCTCCTTGACCATGTCTGCATACCACTTCCACGAGACTTTGATATCCCCTGGCAGTCTATTGGGACGGTCCTGGATCGGGACCGCGTCGGAGACTCGTGCTGCCCTGTCAGGCTTGGTTCCTTGGATAAATCTAGCGGTTGAACCGACGTCGCAAATTATCCTGACGTGTCCGCGAGGCACTCTTGCACTGAACCCGGCATTGAGCGCGCGTCTGACATGCAGCCAGAAGACACTCTCCAACCTCGCTTCCGTGGAGCGCTCGTCGTAAACATACTGCTTCGAGTTTGTCAACTGCTTGGGCTCAACCTGTCTTTTCAGAAGATACGCGAACGACGCTGTCGTTATCTCCTGGATGGTCAGATCCCAGTGGCCGATGTTGTCTATGCGAATTTTGTTGGCACCCCACGCGCCCGAGCTGCTGCGAGTATTAGTGCCCTCCCGAGTTTCTCTAGAAATGAACTTGAAGATTTGTGTGTTCATGAGGTAGGCAAATATTTCCATCGTGGCCATAATGTCCCAATCCTCCAAGGCAAGATGTCAGTGAACATCCAGATTCAATTACGTATGGGAGGCACGACTAGCAGCTTACCAGTTGCTACAAGTATAGTGCTCTAGATATGAGTATTGGGAGGTATGCGATGAAGTAGGGTGAAGGCACGAGAATGCGAGATTGGCGTTCATGCGCGAATGTTACGTTCAGACTCCGCTGGGCCACGCAGCCTGCAGGGTCAGGGTGGTTGAAATTATCACGTGATTGCGGAGTCCGAAATCTTATCGTACTCAGTTCTCGCGCATTTCCCCTATCCTGCCACCATCCCGTACCACCGCTACAATGACTACTGAGCCCTTCACTTTAAGGCGATCCGCTCGCATTCTCGCGCAGTGTACTTCAGGGAACAAATCTGCCTCTCCCTCCTTTCGTCCAGCAGCGCATAGATCCAAACCTGCACAGTCGTCCTCGACCGGCCGCTCAAAGAGGAAGGCTCCAGCTACGGGCACTGACGCTGTTGGGCAGGAAGACCAGCGACGCCTACCCAAGAAGAGGCGGCTCGCAGCGACTGCATACACCGTCCGCTGCGATCCAGATCCCAAATACGCGAATCCTACCTCCATCGGGAAGGCGCGAAAGCGCTTCCTCAAAACCTCATCCAATCCATTTCATAAACTGCCTGTTTACGGCATGAACCCTTATAGCGCGATATGGAAAGACTTTGACGGCCAAGGTCCGGAGATACACACGCTGCCGACCATGAGCTCTGCGCCGTCGTTAAAGCAGCTACGAGTGCGGTATAGCGAGTTGACCTGCGTTGAACGCATTCGCGGTTGTGATAAGGAGGATGTATATGCTACCTTCGTATGCAGAGTCAGGTATAAGGGTGAAGGTTTCATTCTAAAACTGGTGCGTTTTCGTGCCCCTACCTTCGCCTATAGCAATAGACCTTTTCTCCCCAGTTTCGCTCTACCCCGCCGCCGAAATGGGTGCAGTCGAAATTCAAGAGGGAGAAGCGTGCTTATGAGCGTCTGCTACACCATGGCGTTTGCTCGCAAGGCTTTGTCCCCATGTGCCATGGCTGGTTCGAGCTCGTCGTTCCCAAGACACCTGGGTGGCTTCGAGCCTTTGCCTTTGACGAAAACCCACCTTACGGCCTATTGCTTGAGGATATCTCCGATGGAGTTCCCCTTGACGTATCGAATATCTCCATTCCTGTGGCTGAACAAGCAATGTTAGCCGTCGAGAACATGCACGATGCCGGTGTCCTGCATCGTGATCTGTATCCCCGTAATACGCTGGTCCGTCCCGATAATACCGTCGTCATCATCGACTTCGACTGGGCAAGCACTTGGCCGCACAAGGACGTCGAACGTCTCTCACTGAATGAAGAGAAGGAACTCTGTTGGAATTTGTACTACACACGCCTGGTAACGTCTCTCCCGCTATGTTTGCTGTAGCCGCGATTGACATCTGCTCAGCTTTCAGACAAGCTGCTGGGTCTAACGCCAGATCAAGTTGGCTACTAGAGCAGTTGTACCGCCCATTGCTGTAGCCTTAGATACCTGTCTGCCTGCAGTGTTATATTTTCAGAGATCGGGACATGGTTCCTTCATCGTTTCTGCCGATGCTCATTGCATCTGATCCTCTATCACCGTTCGTAGCTTGTGCTCGAGATGCGCTTGAGCTCTGCTCCCTCCGTACTGTACATCAGCGAAGAGCTCAACATATTTCAAGAAATATTGTCTAAGGTCACAAGGCGCCGCGCCAAAGGGCGGTGCCCGTGGCCCCGGTCTTAGCTTAGGAAGTCCTGCATCCCTTAACTCCTTGCGAAACGATGCCGGAGAATCGGACCAAAGTACTGATACATTCCGGCCCTCCCGTGACCATGATAAGCAGGGGGTCCTACAAGTATATCTTGGCGCACAGTACGAGATACAAGAAAGAAAACCAGGTTTGGGCTAAACTTGTTCTACCTTTCTGCTGCACGCAGACCTACGCCGTGCCACCTATTCATCCAGTGGTGGCAATCTTCTCGAGCTGCTTCGCTTTCTGCTAGCCTTCTTCACAGCAGATTCCGACGACTTAGCTTTCGCCTGCTTGCCCATACTCACTGTTGCTGTTCTTACTTGGCTTCCAAGAATCACGCCGTTTTTCGCGGACTTAACCCTCGCTGATCGACGAAAGGTGATAGAATCGACGAAAGGTGATAGAAGGGTCCTTCAACTCAGTGGCCAACACTGCCTCCACCTCTTCCTCTTCCTCGGCGACGGTTTCTACATGGAGAATATGCGTCATCAGACAGAACGGAATGCGGATGGTGCTTACATCTGCGGTCCGAGTTGCCAGTCATCTGTCGGTTATCGATAGCACGTCAACGGAATAGGGTCAGACAACTCGATCACGATGCCTCCCGAAGCTGGACGGCGAGCGCACACGACCTCCTTGTCAGATATGATGTACCCCCAGTGACATCCACGTAGCCTCATGTAGTAGAGGAGATGCTCCTTCTGAGCCTCGAGATCATGAGGCTTCTCCTTGACCATGCCTGCGTACCAGTTACACGAGAGTTTGATACCCCCTGGCAGTCTATTGGGACGGTCCTAGATCAGGGCCAAGTTGGAGACTCGTGCTGCCCTGTCAGGCTTAGTTCCTGGGATGAATCTAACAATTTAACCGATGTCGCAAATTATCCCGGCGTACTCTTGCATCGAACTCAGCTGTCAGATCCCAGTGGCCGACGACCGACGTGAGGTATCTCAATTTTGTTTGCACCCCACGAGCCCGAGCTGCTGCGGGTATTGGTGCTGTCTTAAGATTCCCCAGAAATGAACTTGAAGATCTGCGTGTTCATGAGGTAGGCAAATAGTTCCATTGTGGCCGTGATGGCTCAAGTCTATAAGGCAAGATATCATGGACATTAGCTGGATATCGGAGCCTGGCCTGGCAGCTTACTAGTCGCTACAAATATGGTGCGTTATATGTAAGGGTCTTGGGAGTTATGCGACGAAGTGTGTAGAAGGCAGCAGATGCGAGATTGGCGTTCATGCATCATGCATCATGGCTCGTCAAGAGTGTGTTCAGATTCCGCTGGGCCACGCAGTTCTAGATCTGGCTGTGTGGTTGCATTCATCACGTGATCGCGTAGTCTGATCGCACAAAGGATGTTAGTGGCGATCCTAACTTCTCTATTTCACCTGGGTTGCTACCATCCTGTACCATCGCTGCAATGACTACTGAGCCTCTCACTCTAAGGCGATCCGCTCGCATTCTCGCGCAGTCCACTTCCGGGAACAAATCCATTTATCCTCCCCTTCGTTCAGCAGCGCATATATCCAAACCTGCACAGTCGTCCTCGACCGGCCGCTCAAAGAGGAAGGCTCCGGCTACGAGCACTGACGCTGTTGTGCAGCAAGACCAGAGACGCCTACCCAAGAAGAGGCGGCTTACGGTGACTGCATACACCGTCCGCCGCGATCCGGATCCCAAATACGCGAACCCTACCTCCATAGGGAAGGCGCGAAAGCGCTTCCTCAAAACCTCATGCAATCCATTCCATGAACTGCCTGTTTACGGCGCGAATCCTTATAGTGCGATATGGAAAGGTTTGGACGGCCCAGATCCGGAGATACACACGCTGCCGACCATGAGCTCTGCGCCGTCGTTGAAGCGGCTTCGTGTGCAGTATAGCGAGTTGACCTGTGTAGAAGTCATCGGCGGTTGTGCTAAGGAGGATGCATATGCTTCCTCCGTATACAGAGTCAGATATAAAGGCGAAGGTGTAATTCTAAAACTGGTACGTTCCCATGCCACTGCCTTCGTGTACAGCAATGGATTTTTTCCTCCTAGTTTCGCTCTACCGCACCGCCGAAATGGGTGCAGTCGAAATTTGCGAGGGAGAAGCACGCTTATGAACGTTTGCTACACCATGGCGTTTGCTCGCAAGGCTTTGTCCCCATGTGCCATGGCTGGTTCGAGCTCGTCGTTCCCAAGAAACCTGGGTGGCTGCGTGCCTTTGCCTCCGACGAAAAGCCGCCCTACGCGCTGTTGCTCGAGGATATCGCCGATGGAGTTCCTCTCGATGTATCGAACATTTCCATCCCTGTGGCTGAACAGGCGATGTTGGCCGCCGAGAATGTGCACAATGCCGGTGTCCTGCATCGTGATCTGTATCCCCGCAATACGCTGGTCCGTCCCGATAATACAGTCGTTATCATCGACTTCGACAGGGCAAGCACTTGGCCACATAAGGGCGTCCACCGTCTCTCGCTGAAGGTTGAGAAGGAACTATGTTGGGATTTGTATTATGCGTGTCTGGTGAGGTCTTTTCCGCTACGTCGTTGCCATAGCCCCCGTTGACGTCTGCTCAGCTTTCAGACAAGTTGCTGGGTCTCACGCCGGAACAAGTTGGCTACTAGCGGTTGGAATATCCACGCATCGTTATTCAACGAGCATGAGAAGCAAGTACATGTTGGTGTACGGTGCGAGGCATGAGAAAACTAAAGCAGGGTTGACTGAACATGTTTTACCTTTCTGTTGCACGCAGAGCTACGTCGTGCCACTTACTCATTCAGTAGCGCCACTCTTCTCGAGCTGCTTTCCTTTGCCCAGGGTACGACCGGTCGATGCAGCCTGCTTCTTATCACCAATTTCCGGGACAGCTGCGTCAGTCGCCTTTTTGCGGTTGTTTCTGCTAGCCTTCTTCGAAGTCTCCTGCTTGCTGGAGCCAGGAGCCCCCGAGAACTCGACTTTGGCCTGCTTACCCTTATTCACCACTGATGTCTTACTCTTTACTTCCAAGGTCAGGCCATCTTTTGCAGGCTTGACCTGCGCTGATCGCCGAAGCGCGATAGAAGGCTCCTCCTTCGGTTCAGTGGTTAACTCTGCCTCCTCTTCGTCTTCCTCCGTGTCTACGTTTCTGTCCTGCTCTCCAGAGCCAGAAACCTTCGAGTTGGCTTGCTCGCCCTTGGAGACCACCGCAGTCTCACTTTCAGCTTGCGGCTGCACTGCGTTAGCGAGAACGATGGATTTGCTTGCAGCCTTGATCCGTGCTGATCGGCGGACGACGATAGAGGGCTTCTTCTCCAAATCCTTCTGCCTGGCAGACTCAAACGCCGTCCCGGTTTTCACCTTTCCAGGATTCGCATCAGCGTCAGCCACGGTCACATCCCCGTCGTGGTCCGCATCCTCCTCAGCGAGTTCCACAGGTATACAAGGCTTAGCCGGGGACCTCCGTTCCCAAGCCAGGAACCATCCCTCTGGCGAATTCTCCATGGATGCCAACATGTGCATGTACAGATCGCCAACAAAGCTGTCAGCTCTCCTTCAGCATGTGGATAGCCATTGTCACTAGCATGCGGTAAGAACATGTCATTGGTGGCAGCCACTGTAAAGCACAAGCTATACTCACACTTTAGGCCCTAGACTCCAGTTCTGCAGAGGATCCTGGCAGCGCGTGAGTGGGATAGCATCTGATAGCTCTATCACGTTGTCCTGCAGCGGTTGGCGGCGGGCGCACACGACTTCCCTGTCTGTTATGATGTAGCCCCAGCGACACTGGTGGACCTTCATGTAGAAGAGGAGCTGCGACAAAACTTGACGGTATTCGTACTCCTCTCCCTCGTCGTCCGGAGCCACCTCTACCATATCAGAGGACCATTTCCACGAGACCTTGAGCTCCCCAGGAAGCCTGTTGTCGCGGTATGGCAGCGGAACGTCTTCGGAAACGCGTGCTGCCCTGTCTGGCTTGGCCTGTGGGTGGGATTTAGCGGCAGATCCTATGTCACAATAAATTCTGACATGGCCTTCCGGGACTTCGGGATCGCAGCCAGCCCTCAGAGTGCGTCGGATGTGCGGCCAAAACACCATCTCTAGTCTTTGCGCCGTGGTGGCTTCGTCATTGACGTAAGGCTTGGAGTCAGTTGTATGCTCCGACTCGATCTCTCTTTCCAGACAATGAGCGAACGGAGCCGTTGTGATGTCCTTGAGGGCGAGGTCCCAGTGCTCGACATGTCGAATGTCTTTGGCACTGAAAGCATCACTACGTGTATTCAGACCTTTCTTCCAGTTGTTTGGGGTCAATTTGGCTACTTCTGTCTTGATCAGATAACCGAAAACAGACGTCCTAATTGACGTGTGCGGCATCCTTATAGAGAACCACAAAATGTTATCAGTTGTAGCGCAGAATATCATAATAATAACTTACTCGAGGTAGCAGAACGAGAGCACTTACCAGGTGGCACGCTGGGACGTGCTGCTGGGGAGGCGGCAAAGCCAACTCCCAGGATATTTAGACCCCGCCGGACTCTGCGACCTTCGATTTGTGGCTGCGGCCACGCAGAAGGGGCGTGTACGTGAAAATCACGTGATAGCGGAGTTCAGATTCTATGTTGTTGTATCTGATCGACTCAGCATTCCTATTCACCGCCACCAGCACCGACCATCTGCAATGACCGCCCAACCTACACGAAGATCTGCTCGCATTCTTGCTCTATCTACGGCAGTGAATAAGCTGTCCATTCCTCCCTCAAAGTCCACTTTTCCTTCCAAATCTGCGAGGGCGTCTTCTGCCGGCCGCCCCAAGAGAAAGGTCCAGGCTGCGAATCTTGATGCCTCAGCTACAGAGGATACAGGCCGCTCTCCCAAACGGAGACGAATGAATGCTGGCGCGTATACAGTTCGTTCCAAGCCCGATCCCCAATATACCGATCCTGCTTTCATTGCCAAAGCGCGGGAGGAGTACCGTACGACTGCACGCAATCCTCTGCACGCCGTGCCAATCTGGGGCAGGAATCCTTTCAAAGAGATGTGGAAGGGACATAAGTTTCCGGATCCCAAGATACATGCGTTGCCGCCAATGGATCCTGTAGGACCGCTCAAGCGACTGAACATTCGTTATCGTGAGTTGAGTTGCGTCGAAGTGGTGCGCGATGAGAACGAGGAAGGTGTGGACTACAGCTCCATATTTCGAGTCAGGTATAAGGGCAAAGGCTATATACTCAAACTCGTACGTCCCGGTGGCATGTCATCTGTATACTGCTACTGACTCTGGCTCTACTAGTTCCATTCCACCGTCATCCCTGACTGCGTCGCTGAGTGTGGTCCTCACAAGTTTGCAAGAGAGAAGCGGGCATACGAGCGTCTACTGCACCACGGCGTCTGTGCGCAGGGATTCGTACCAATGTGTTATGGCTGGTTCGAGCTCCGTGTACCCAAGCGCTCCCAGTGGTTGCGCTCTTTCGCATCCGACGAGAAGCCGCCGTACGCTCTCCTCATTGAAGACGTTGCCGACGCTGAGACGCTCTCGGTGCTGAATATCTCGGTGCCTATCGCGGAACAAGCGCTATTGGCTGCTGAGCACCTGCACGAAGCAGGAGTATTGCATAATGACCTTCTCCCGCGCAATACTCTCGTCCGCCGCGACGGCACTGTGGTCATAATTGATTTTGATAAGGCAAGCACCTGGCCTCACGAGGACGTCGACCTGCTTGCCCTGAAGCAAGAAATGCAACTTTGCTGGTGCATATATTTCGCACATATGGTGAGCGCATCATGCTCCATGTACAAATCTTTACATTCCTGACTGGCGCTTGCTTAGCTTACGGATCAGTTGATGGGTCTGACACCGGACGAGGTCAGCTACTAGAGCCCCATCATGGATCGCTATTGTAGTTCCTCCTCGATGCGTTTGTACATCTATACCTGTGCTCGTTTGATACCATTCTCTTTATAGACGATCTAAATTGAGACGTCGTGTTTGCTCGTCCACCCGCGCCGACGCGTCTGCGTTCTGTGGTATGGTGATTGAGCATGCGGCTCGAAGCGGGAAACAATCTGGTACCGCGACACGTCCGCAGCTGAGTCGGAAGAATGGAAGGCTGGAAGTGTCCGCTCTCAGAGGAGAAATATGGAGGCAGCGGCTATGTGCTGTTCATTCAGTTGAGTCATAACAACGCCTTCAGATGTATTGATCTCAATCATGCACTTGTACCACCAGCCGGCCACGGATCCACCGACCCAGTTGAAGTGGCATTGACCCTCTGACTGCGTTGCTCTCTCTCGCAATGCGTCCTCGTTTGGCGTCTCATTTTGTGCTTGGAGGCTTCAGGTGATGAGACCTTGTGGAAAAGGATCCTATTCCCGGCGAAGACTTTGTGTCACTCTCCTTGATCAGGGCTCGTGGTTGGTGCCCCCTGAAGGGCGTACCGAACGACCTCATCCTCTCCGTATCCACATTCGTGATTTTCGCTACGCCGCTCGAAACTCCTTGTCTTCTCCGTCAACCACTGCCGACTCCTCTCGGTGCGTGAGTACGTATACGAATCTAGCTTCTTCATTCATTTCATTCTCACCGTGCTGCGGTTTACAGACACAAGGACTGCACGAATGTGCTTCTCTTACTGCCTATCCTTCGTGGAAATACAATCCAATCATCTATACCTTATATCTTACAAGTACCACTCCAACTTCACTTTTGGCCTAATGCACCCCTCGCTTCTCCAACTCCTTCAAAATCCGTTTCTGACTCTCCATAGCTGCGTTCGCCCACCGCTTCGGCACGTCCGGGTCGTCTTTCGCCATATCGGGCTCATAAAACACCTGCGCGCCAAGTCGCAAGTCAGTACACCACTCACGCAGCCCAGTAACTTGGAAGAGGGCAGACATGACAAGGAACGAAGGCAGGGAAAGAAGGGAGGCCCATAAGGAATAACCAAAGAAGACGACAGCGACACAAACAACGCAGGCAGCACACAGCAGGACTAGTCCGATGGAGGTACAACAGGCAACAACTCACCTCGTAACTCCACGGGCCCTTCCAACCCGTCCGGCACACGGCCTCGATCACGTCCACGACCGGCAAATACCCTCCAAAACTGCTCTCCCCGCACCCACTCCCGCCCACAATCTCGTCCATAAACGGTACGGGTCGCCATTTGTTCGACCATACGTACCTGCGTCACTCATTGCATCAGCACCTTTCTCTTGCCCGCACAGGAGAGGAGAGCATAAAGGAGGCGTACCGCGGGTCGGACTCTTGCTCCTTCGCCTCCTGCAACAGCTTCGACGCGCTGAACAGTGGGTTATGCGGCCCGCTGCCATCGCTGATCTGGAAATAGAAGATCTTGTCGGTGTGGGGTGAGAGGGCGGCAGTGAGGGTCTTGAGCGAGGCAGAGAGGACGCCTTTCGGGCAAGATTTGAGGAGGCCATTGGGCGTCGTGGGGTCGGCGTACGCGCGGGCTGGTAGGGTGTCCAACTGAGGACTGGAGGGCGCAGGATCAGAAGCAGACGCACCTGCGATCTGGAACGTATCCAGGCAGAGCCCAAAGTTGGGCCGGTCAACGCGCTTGCAGATGTCCCAGGCGCCTTCCCAAGTGTTGACGTATGTGCCCCACGCCCACAACTCGTACGCGCTGGACGGAATTGGTGGCGGTCGAGAAAGAGGAAGAAGAAAGGGACATACATGCGGATACCGCGGGTGGCGGCGTCGTCCGCAAGCTGGCGGAGGTCCTTGGCCATCACGTCGTAGTCAGCGCTGATGGCGGGGTCGTTGGAGGACCCGACTTGAAGCATGTCGCAGTTCAGAGCCTATGTGCGATGGAGATTGAGGCTCAGGACTGGGGAGGGGGTACGCACGGTGAGGACTTTGAACCACGTATGCGCGCGGGCGAATCCTTCTTCTCGCTTTTTCGGGTCGGTGTAGCCTTCGAACTGCGAGAAGCTACGACGGCGTCAGTGCCAAATTGAGGACCACGAACAGCACGCACGGATGCACAGCCAAGACGCGCAACCCCATCCCATCACACATCTCCCTCACCTTCTCGGCCACACCCACCAACGTCTCCACATCCCCCTGTCCTGCGTTGTTGATCTTCGTGTACCCCGCGACTTGCGAACCAGCGTAGGCCTCGAGATCGGGGAAGCCCATCTCGACGCTGTGGAAGCCTGCGTCGCGGATGGCCCGCAGCTTCTGAGGGAGGGAGTGGGAGGGGTGCATGCCGGCAGAGTCAGTGCAGAAGGCCAGGAGAGACATTGGCGAGGACATTGTGTATGGATGGGCTTGGGGGTAGGAGGACGAAGGTTATATAGTACCTACGCAGGGTGTGACGTCATTGCCGTGGCGGGTGTGTCGCAGGTGTTCTTGTGCGTATCATCACTTTGGTGTGAAGGTTGTGAAGACCAAATATCATGACAGCAATGGAAATAAAAGAATCCGTCTAGGAAAGCACGCTTCTTGTTCATAGAGTGTAAACACTAGGCAACCTGCAAGAAAGAAACCCACGTCGCAATATTTATCCTGCCGTGGCCTTCAAGGACGTCGGGACGGAAGGTGACCTGTAGGGTACGCCTGATGTGCGACCACAAGAATAGCTCCAGCCTCCGCGCAGTTGTGGCTTCGTCACTGAGTCTGACGTAAGGCTTCGTTCCCGTGGCGTGCTTCCGCTCGGATTCTCTTTCCAGCAATATGAGAACGAGGCCGGAGTGATCTCGTGGAGGGTTGGGTCCCAATGCGCCACAAGACGCATATCATGGGCACTGAGCGAGTCGCTACGCGTGTTGGGCCGGGGATTGAAGGTATTTGGGATCAGTTTGGGCACATCTGTCGTGACCAGGTATTCAAACACGGAGCATTTTTGTCGACAGTGTAGAGGACGATCGGTGTGCGATGCAAAGAGAGATATACGTGTGACCATCAGTTGAGAAGCCGTAATGGGACTTGCACACACTTGCCACAATAGTAGAACCCGCCTGAAGAGCCCTAGTAAAAGATGCTAGGCTGAACAGCACAGAATGGCGAAGCAGGAAAGTGCCAGAGGTGACACCGTACAATGAGGAGGGGATGCCCGACGAGGTAGAGCGCAACTAACTGCCTTCTCAGCCAGTTCAACATCAGCCGATCCAGGTGGCCTCGAATTTGTGGCAAGCAGCGGTCACGTGAGACGGAAGTTGAACTAAAGTCTCACGCGTTCAACTCAACTTGAAGTTAACGTTCATCATGGTGGACCATACGCTTTGCATACGCTATCATGGCGCCTCAGACAACCAGGAGATCTGACCGCATTCTTGCTCAGTCTACCGCAGCGAACAAGCAAGCTGTTTCTTCACCTCGGCCGACGGCTCCTTCCAAACCCACAAAGTCCTCTACAACTCGGTGCCTCAAGAGAAAGGCACCAGCTACGGAAGCTGCCCATGGTGTCTCGGCTACGAAAGCCTCATTTTTGCCCGTGAAAAGGAGACGCCTCGACGCTAGCGGGCATATAGTGCGCTCGGAACCGGACCCGCAATACCTGGACACCGATGCCATCGCCAAGGCGCTGGAGCAGTACCTCAAAAGCGGTCGTAACCCCCTGCGCGCCGTCCCAGTTTGGGGCAAGAATCCTTTCAGGGAGATATGGAAGGAGTACGAATTTCCAGATCCAAAGATACACGCCTTGCCTGCGTTGGATCCTGTGGAGCCGCTGAAGCGATTGAGCGTGCGCTACAGCGAATTGAGCTGTGTGGAGGTTATACGGGATGGAGACGAAGAAATAGATGATACATCCATCTTCCGAGTGAAGTACAAAGGCAAAGTTTATATACTCAAACTCGTACGTTCCCGTGGCACGTCCTCCGTATACTGTGACTGAACTTGACCTTCGTCAGTTCCGTTCATCGATAGACCCGTGTCCACTCATCGAGACTGGTCCGCAGAAATTAGAGAGAGAGAAGCGCGCTTACGAGCGTCTTCTGCACCACGGAGTCTGCTCGCAAGGGTTCGTACCAATGTGCCACGGCTGGTTCGAGCTCCCGATACCAAAGACCTCTCGGTGGCTACGTTCTTTCGTATCAGAGGAGAAACCGCCGTGCGCCCTCTTAATTGAGGATATCTCCGATGGTGCGACGTTGTCCATCGCGAACATCTCGCCATCCGTCGCGGGGCAGGCGCTGTTGGCCGCGGATCACATACACAAAGCAGGTGTACTGCACCGCGATCTCCGGCCGCGCAATACTCTCGTTCGTCGCGATGGCACCGTCGTGATTATCGACTTCGACAAGGCAAGCACGTGGCCCGACGAGCGTGTGGATCTTCTTTCCTTGAAGAATGAGATGCAATTGTGCTGGTCCTTGTATTTCAATCGGATGGTGAGCAGCGTACCTTTAAATGCCGGTCTTCACTGTCTTGACTGGTGTCTCGTCAGTTGACGGATCGGTGGACGGGCCTGACGCAGGATGAGGTCAGCTACTAGGACGGCATTATGGACCGTCGTCGCTATTGCGTCTTGCTGCGTTTCTACATCTATACGCGTGCTCCCTTAATACCCTTCTCTTGTAGACGAAATAGACTGAGCCATCGATTTCGTCATCAGTCTGAGTGCACGCGTCTGTGTCCTGTGGCACTTATGCATGTTGAACACGAGACACATAAGGCAGGAAGCCATCCCGTACCGCGCCATGCTGACGGACAAGGGTTTCACTGGAAGTGTCCTCATCGCAGTTCGCCCTGGAAGGAGAGATCTCGGGGGTCCCAGTTATCTATACTTTCCATACTGTTGAGTCTCTCCCCAACCTACTTGAGATATACTGAGCTCGGTCTTGCACCTGCATCACATTTTGCTCTTCGATCGTAGCACACCATCGTTTCCCGCGGGCGCTCGGCTATGGAGATGTAATTATCGGAACGGCAAGCGGCCACCTACTACTAGTCGGTGGGACCTCTAATCGGATACACGACGCAGATCTAAGCCCACAACTATGGACCGTGGACTGCAACCTTAAAGTAAGTAGGGCATGCTGACATTGCTGCAATCAGAACGGCCTCGGGATCTTCATACCCATGGTTCTCCGAGCTAGCCGCTGTGCCCGAACGTTCACAGGACCAGATGTGACTCCGAAATTCGATTGCCAATGCACTGGTACATGATTGACAATCGGATCTCCGAGGTTGCAGGCTCGAGCAGGCAAATACTCATCCATCTGTTGTCCTAACAGAGCTGCGTCGTCAATGCTTACAACAAGCTCCCCGTCGCTAATTCTTGTCACTGGCTCATCCGGTTTCATTGGCTCTTGGGTCTGCAAGACTTTGTTGGAGAGCGGGTACCTGGTTCGCGGGACTGTAAGGTCTCCAGAGAAGGGTGCATATCTTCAGACACTATTCGGAGCATATGCCGAGAAGTTCGAGACCGTCGTTGTCCCGGATCTCTCGCAGGCGAGTCAATACTCTACATGTCGGGTATGCAAAAGTAATGATTCAACAGCCAGGTGCCCATGACGAGGCTGTGAAAGGAGTCGATGGCGTCGTACATGTTGTGCGTGAACTGTGCATGCCTGTCGAACAGTCCTCATCTTGATCGTCCTCCAGGCAGCTATAGCGTCTCACTCAATTGCCGATCCAGAAGGTAAAGGACATATATATATATGCTGATCTGTGCTGAGTATACACCAGCCATTATCGGGCCTGCCGTAGCCGGCACCATCGGGCTTCTCAAGAGTATTGAGACATCCGGGTGAGTCCAGTCGATGCCTGCATGTCGAACATACATGTCCGACACACGACTGCAATAGCACCTCCGTCAAACGAGTGATATATATCTCCTCGACCTCGGCCCTCCTGGGAAAAGATCAAAAGGATTACGTCTATACAGAGGTCTTTAGTCTGGAGCTATGAAGGCTGAATGTTGACATTTCGTCTTTCAGAACCACTGGAATGAGAAAGCGGTCAAGGTTGTGAGAGAAAAGGGGGCCGAAGCCGACGGCGCTACGAAGTATGCAGCCAGCAAGGTCCTTGCCGAGCAAGCCCTCTTCCAGTACGCTGCGAGCACAGCAGCCGCTATATCTTGGGATGTTGTCTCATTGCTTCCTGCATGGGTAGGTCATGCCACTTGTGACGGACGAACTCCGCTAAAACCACACGGTACAGACTTATGGGGTCAGTCTCATTATTATTGTGCCTTTTCTCTGGATTGACACGGATCCATGCTGATGGTAGCCGGTTATTCATGAGGTGAACGATCCATCACACTCACATTGGGTTGTATGTTTATCTTGCCTTAGTTCAAGTCGTTCGACGATTTGAACGGATCTACCAAGATCTTTGTCAGCCATGTGAAGACGCCCCGCGATATATCCAAGTTGAACGACTACGTCTGTGATTTTGTTGATGTCCGAGACGTCGCAAAGGCAGTTGTACTTGCTTTCAAATGCGAGGCAGCTGGTGGAGAACGTTTTATACTGTCCGCAGGTTTGTCGCTATCCTTCTGCGGCCACTAACCTTCTGACGCTGAGCGTAACCAGGTGCATACAGTTTCCAGAATCTATGTGAGTCCTCTCCTGGGATCCGATCATTCTAGAGGTCTAGATACCTTCGCAGATGACGCGCTAAGAGAGGGTTCACCTGCTCTTGAAGACATCCCCGTCGGCAATCCTGGGGCGGCAAAGAGTGTCTGCATTTCTCTGCGTAAAGCAGAAAAGGCGAGGACAGTCCTTGGAATTACCTTCAGGAGCCTGAGCGAGACAGCGAGGGACACCTTGATCAGCTTGAGTCAGAGAGGACTATAAGTAGGGTCGATATGGTTCATCAATGTCACGGAGTAGGTATTGTATTGTGACAGGCACGTGATCGTGGAGATCAAAGGCATTACCCATGGGCCATGGAGAACCCCACCTCAAGCACGCATCTATAAGCGCTCTCTACAGATGTCTGTCCTCCACTCTTAGAGTCTTCCAATTTGACTTCGACTCGCCGACGCAGGAAGGGATGAGCATCTTGGCCATGTCAATAGCACCTACGTCACATCACAATTGCCATTAAATGCAGTCCTCACCGTCGACTGTCCCATCACCGTCCAGCTCCTTGGCATCCATTTTGATCAACGAATCTCTCAAGATACCTCCCATATCAACCAATCCTCAAAGCTCCACGGTGCATTCGAGCCTCGTCGTACAACGATCGATTGCACGCAAGACAAGTACTGCTACTAGTCCTCGACAACTATGTCCGACAACAACCAAGACTGCAAAACAAAAGGTCCCTCTAGAAAGTTTGTACTTTTACTGTCACACATTAAAGAAGAGTCTCTGCTCAAGACACAAATCCATTTCATATCTGCCATCATCCCTGCCAAACTAGGGATGTCTCGTATAATCGTATGGTCCGTGGTCCGTAAGGGGGCAAATCGCATTAGGCCGGGAACGTGCCATTGAGACGCGGGTCCCTGCTGCTCGCGCCAACCGTGAAGGTAATAGTGCCATTAGGCTTGACCCATCCCTGCGCGGCAACGTCCCAGATGGACAGAGAGTGGCGGTTGACCGTGATCGTGGCGCGCTGGGTCTCGCCAGGGTTGAGGTTCAAGTTAGTGAAGCCCTTGAGCACCTGCGGGGGTTCACCCGCGGATGCCGGGAAGTGAACGTACAATTGCGGAATCTAATCACAACAGCCGGTCAGATACTGCAATCGAAGCAAGATCGAATAACACGTACTTCGCCGCCATAGTAAGCACCGGTGTTCTTGACATCGAATGCTACTTGGTACGCCGGGGCGTGCAGCCACAGCGCCGTCGATGAACCCACGGTCAACGGGTTCGGCAACCCAGCCTCCCAGTTGGCGATCAACTCGGCATCGTACTGGTCGTCCGCGTTGGTCACCGTGCTGACCTCAACATTGGAGTACTCGAAGGTCGAATAACTAAGACCGTAGCCGAACTCGTACCGAGGGGTGATGTTTTGCTACAACGCTAATCAGCAAGCCGTTCTCTAGCAGATGATCAGACGCAGGCTTACAGCATCGAACCATCGGTAGTCGACGAACAAGCCCTGCGTATAGTTGATGCTGAGAATGTCCTCAGCAGTGCCGCCAAGAACCAGCTGGCTGGGGTAGTCGCTCGCGTTCTTCGCGATCGTGTATGGCAAACGACCAGAGGGATTCCAGGCACCATATAGGATATCAACAAGCGAGTTGCCAGCTTCCTGGCCTGGAATACCGGCCCACAGAATCTATCATCAATCACCATCAGTCATCATCTTCGCACACAGTTGATCCTCTCTACTCACAGCAGTGATGTTCGGGTGGTCAACCCACGGCTCGATGATCAGCGGGCCCACGGAGTGCGTAACGACAACAGTGTTGTTGTTATTCGCAGCAACAGTCAAGATGAGCTCGTCACCACCATGCCAAGCAGTCAAGTTCTTCCTGTCACCCTCGTTGCCGTCAACAGTGATGTATTGTTCACCAGAGTCCGAGTTCACAAACACGATCGCCATCTGCTGCCCTTGCACGTTCGAGGCGACACCGGCATAGTCGAAGTCGTCCAGGAACCACGACACAAGAGTGTGGTCCAGGCGCGCACGGGCTTGGATCGCTTCAAGAGGCTATGAAGCGCTATCAGCATCCTGTCTCTCGCAAAAATAATGGGAAAGACGTACGGAGATCAACCAGGGGTACTGATCGGTTCCACTGCCCCAGCCCATGGCGAGCACACCATCATCGCCACCGCGATCCGTGTAACCATTTGGTCCGAGCAAGTCAGGTCCCGCATCAGATCCGACCATAGTCAGACTGCGCACGCCCTTGATTGGCAGCGTGTTGTTGACGTTCTTCAGGAGGATCGTCGACGCAGCGCCGATCTCACGGACGACCGTGGCATGGTCAGCCATGACATCAATGTGCAGGTTGTGCACCTCGTCCAAGGCATTGAACGCGTTGAACGAGACGTTCGGGAAGGTGGGGGCGTCCTGGCCGAGGAGGTACCACGCAGCAACGATACGCGTCGCCATGTCGTCCAGGCGGGACTCGGCGATGGTGCCGTTCTCCACGAACTGTGTGAGGTTGTACCCGAAGTATGAGGTGTTGGAGCCGAAGGCGATATCACCGGGCATGGTCATCTGAATCGAGTGTTAAATTCCTGTATGTATTAAGCGAGAGATGAGACTCACGTCCAGACCGGCAGTGGCGCCCATCGTCGAGTGGGTGGCGGACCAATCACTCTGGATGTAGCCCTGGAAACCGTACTCGTACTTGAGGATCTGGTTAAGAGTCCTGTCGTTCTCGCAGGCGTATGTGTCGTTGATCAAGTCTGGCGCATCGGATACGTCAATACAAGCAAGTCATGAAAAGGGAAGGGAGCAGACTGTAAGAGCACATCACACTCGCGACACCCGCCATGACACTGCGCAAGAAAGGGTGGCCATAGATCTCATGCTCAGTCCGGTCATCGACATTCGAGGACTCCATTGTACGGTCAAACTCCTGCTCGCTATACAGAGAAATCCGGGTCAAACTCGGAATAACAGACGACTGCGGAATACCCACTTGTTGATGTAATGCTTAGCGCACGCCTGGACGCCACCCTGTTGCATACCCAGGATGGTCTCGTACGCCGCCTCGCCTGACAGGAAGGGATCGGCACCGAAACCTTCCCAGTTGCGGCCACCTTGGGCGTTCTTGCCGATGTTCATCATGGGTCCGAGCTGGACGTGCACGCCCTTGCCGACGAATTCTTGACCCATGTAGAGGCCACGGGTACGAAGGAGCGCACGGTTCCATGTCGCAGCTGAGTTAATGCCGGCGGGGAAAGCAGTGACGAAGTCCGCATAACGGACACCGAGAGGAGAGTCCTGGAATGGCGTGAGATGCAATGCGTACGGGAGAATGAGCGGCCTCCTACCTCCAGACACAATCCAGGCCAACCACGGCCCTCAATTGGGTATACGGGCGGGATATTACCGACGCAGAGTCCATTCTGCCAACCTACACCGGTAGTAACGTTGACCTTCTCTTCCAAGGTGAAACCGGCAATCTATCAGACACGTATGCATCAGTCAAGATACAAATATCACTGAATATGGCAACTAACCTTAGCCTGGGCCTTCTGGTATGCTGCCGCCCATGCAGGAGCAAAGTCGGGGACAACAGTAGGGTCACTGCTGATGGGTGGGGGGTTATTCGGCGCGGCGCTGGGGAAGACGCCTGGAATGGGGGCGGGATCGCTGGGGCTGGGTAGTGGTGTGAATGGAACTGGGGAGACAGGAATAACATAGTAGGTGGACTCCGTCGGTGGTGGAGGCAGCGCCGAACTAGTCGAGGACGCGGCGGCCGTAATAGACACCGAGGCCGCGACAGATGAAGAGGGCGCCTCGTTCTGGGCGGCGACGAGGAGCGCGGTAAGGACGAAAGGGAGGAGGCGTAGGGTCGCCATTGTTGTGCTCGACGACGAGGAACACGGCAGCTGCGAGGAGGAGCAGGAGCTGGCGGGGAAAACGTAAGTAGGAGCATTCTCGGATATTTAAAGTAAACGAAGAGATGAATTCCAGGCAGAGGTCAAGAACGTGGACTGGCCCTTGATTGGCCCGATCGGCTCCGATCACGTTAACGGCTCGAGGACTTACCCCGGTCTTTTTACCCCGCTGCCCCGGCTTATCCCCACACTCACATAGGAAATCGGAGCTCAATCTCGGTATACGACCCTTGATACTGCGCGAATGCTAGCGTGAGGTAAGAACACGCCGCAATTCCCTATACAGCTTGGATCAAGGATAATTGCAAAGGGTGAAAAAGCGATAATTTCTTACAATTCCAATGTGTCTGGCCATTCTCTGGCTCCTTCTACTGCTTCGCATTTCATGAAAGGCAAAACAGATACGGCGAATCTGAATTATTCACATGTGTTACCGTCGTCTGATGACAAATTCAAAAGGTGCGAGATCATCATTACCTTTGCACATTATTAGGCCTTGCCTCGTAGAGAGTGGTTTTAACCAGCCCATACGAGCAGAACGCGTAGACCGTGGGCTCCCTGCGCAACAACTGCCGTAGAAGTTATCTGAAAGCAGGAGGCCTGGGGTCCTTTTGCTGAGTTTGTACCTAAATTGAGACTCAGACGCACCTTAGCTCCCGGCTAGCTCGTATTCTTGCCTCGCAACTCCCATCAAAAAGCGGTACAAGTCTCATTCTAGCTTTCGCGTTTCAGGCGCTGGACCATGCTGTACCGAGTCATCTGACTGCTCAACAGGAACGCAGATATCAGCCAAGACTGCTGCAGAATATATGAACAAGGAACACAACTGGAGGACCCTGCTCGTCATGTCACGATGTTCCGGAGTAACCTCCTCCTTTGGCTCGCAGAGTACTATATATACCTGTTCGTACCGTTATCCCCGTCGCTCGCTCACACACCTTGACATTATCTTCTGATGGATGCTCAGTCCCGCCTTTTATTTGCTTCAGCCTACGGATGATCACCCGCGCAACGTAACCGTCGGCGCGTCCATCACGGATCGTTGTGTACCATACGATATATGCCGTTGCTCGGCCTCCTATGACGCACTAACTGACCCAGTGAACAATGTTCTGCCTGTTGACCTCCACGGTCGTCGGATACCCACCGGCGTCGGTGTGTAAACTCTTCGGAAGGACGATGCCGCGATGTCTGCTGCCTTCTTGCCTTGAAAGCAGTGGACCCTTATTCATCAACCATGAAAATTGGGGGATTCTACCGATGTTATGCATTTCTATTTCTAGCCTGCGACCTTCGGAGCACCGAGAACGCTCCCGCACCCCGTTGACTCTCGCCGGCAGATCTACTGGCCCGTCTGCCTGGACGTCGATATGCTGATTCATCAACATCACTCGCGACGTGTTCATTGTCCAGCCCACGTACGTCCTTCCCTTTCCTTATCACAATTTCTCCGGCCGAAATAGCTACGAGGATAAAACGTTCGCTGACAGGAAGACAAGTGCCTCGACGGGCGTTTGACAGGTAGGTATCTGCAACGTGTCCCTTACTGATGCCTCATGTCCTCGTCTAAATTTGCGACTACATGCTGGTAGAGGCCTACGGCTGCCGGCTTGCGTCACCTTCGACGGCTGCAGTCGTTCGTGCTCGCTTATACCGTGAACTCGTTGAGGGCGCCTGACTCATCTCTACCCTCAGCCATATACTTGACCGTGACGCTCTTCTTTGCGCAAGATCTTGAGACCAAACAGCCGACAGATGGATCAATACTGACAGTCTATTTACCGTAACCCTGTCATCGTGAACTTCAATGTATAGTTCATTAGACATGCTTACAGTAATTGGACGGTTAGCCTTTCCGGATCATCTCGCCCAGATCTCCCTCTCGGATATTTATCGATATCACCCACTGGGAAGTGAGCTCCTACAGCATGGGTACAAGTGCTGTGTGTCCCGTCTACTTGCTGGAATAAGGCGAGCGAGTATTCCAGCTCGGGATGAGCGGAGATAGCCGTTCCATCGATCAATGTAAGTCCCGCATGCATATTTAAAAAGGCAACCCACCAAGGCCCCGATCACAACGCATGCGAGGCCCAAGTATCCCTGTACTTGGACGAAGATAGATAACTGAATTCAGACTACGCAACAGGCAACTGTCGCAACTTTGTCTCTTGTCGGTCATCCAAGTGTCTGTCGCTTTGGATATCGCCCTGCTCAAGCAGGAATTCATGGAGGTTGCAGGGCACGATCACTTCCATAGAAGATCTCCAAGGTCACGTATGTTCCTCTGGAATTACTCGCCTGCATTAACTCTGCCTTTATTACATAGATTGTGAGTCCCGAACTACATTAGGCACCCTCGTCTTCGTTCTTGCGTGTACCTCTTATTCGGGACGCGCAACGTTGCAGATGGAATCGGAGGCAGTACGATATCGGGTAAGCATACGCGAAGCGATGATCCCACGAACTCCCCTTTCTCCTCGTGCTGCCTGGTATAAGAAGGGAGTGGAATTTGCTTGGACCTCCTCAGCTCCTTTTCTCCTCCTCCCATCTCACCCATAGACGTGGGTCGTTCCCTCCCTCACCGCGTCCTTGCGAGTCTACCGCCAGGTACTCTCAGTGACCGCGGGTAGGCAGGGACCGAACCGGATAGCGTTGTTGTGTAAAGTACTCGAGGTCAACGTCCGTCCTTTCCACTGATCTTTCCTGCGCCAGGTTTTATCTGAACGTCAAGGTGATACAAACTGGAGCCAGCCTTCGGACGCGTGTGGTCATGACAGCACGGAACAGCCCCCTGGACGGGTATTTACCTTCTCCCTAGCGCTCATCCTGTCCTCTTCCAGTCGCGAAAGGAGGATGCGCGCTAGGTGGACGGTGGTATTCTATCAAGGTTGCGTTCCGTCCTGACGATCATCACGCGCGTTGAGAAGGCGCGATTTGAGCCACCGAAGACTTACTGATAAGCTGTCTTGGCAACACTGAGAGGATCGATGGCTCCTTCTAAATAGGTAAACTTGCTCCAGGATTTGCTACACCAGATACATCTGTGTCTAGACTCTGGCAGTGTTTAGGCTGGACCACTTGTCCGGAAGCCAGGAGGCGGAGGTCATCAGTCAGAGCCGACTTGAGGGCGTGGCAGAGACATACCACCACATAAATAACCCAGCAGAACATATTCTCTTTTTTTCTAGACAGCGGTTGAATATTATTCTCGTCGAGGCCATGTCGAAGCGAAAATTGACGAGAGTTCCATGTGAAGAACGTCTCCGAGTCGGGGACACTTGTCTCCCGCAGCACACCTGCCCCATTCATGTGCTCCACCGCTGCCACGACTTGCTCCGCGAGCGGAACGTAGATATTGAATACACTCATTCGTACGCCGTTGCTGATATATTCGATGAGTAGTGCTTCGTCACCTGCAAACAAATGGAGCGAGGGACATGCTTCTGGTGACCGGTGATACGTGAAGCTTTACCCAGTCATAGTATGTTAGAGCGTAACCTCCTGAGCGCAAGTACTTCATACTAGTATACGGTCTCAGATCTCATCCCAGAGCGCCGTGGCTGTCGGCTGGCCGGATACCATGGTGAGTATAAGAGGCCCAAGAGTTCGTACGTACCACTTTAAGTATGCATTTTATTGCAATACTTGACATCAAAGACGGAGCTGAAGTGAAGGTCGTCTTTGTCCTTCCACTTCGCCGCGGACCACCAGTACGGGACTCAGGCCCCGTCTTGTCGTATCTCTTGCGTGCCCGAGAAACGAAGGCAGGATCTAAGCACTCGGAATCCAGCTAGATCTGAACAAATGCTGTAGATCCTGCGGTCCAATTTCCTCTTATGGGCCGCGTCTCGCATTGTGTATTCTCCATTGTGAACTTGCTCACGCCTTCGAGACGAAGCAAGGAGATCTGATATTACAATGTAAACTACGACAGTTTATATACTCGAGTAAATACTCCACTATGATATAAGACAAGAGAAATGAGTCACAAAGAATATCCAAGGTACAAGGAACAAAGTGGACTAAGTGGCGAATATACGACATAACTACAGAAAAGGTAACAGTCCAAATAAGGGAAAACATAACTCCAACACCATACGAGGGCCACGTGGTGAGCAATTCGCCCCCCAGTTGGAACTCCGACTAACTCAGCCGGTAACGTGACATGCAACCTTTGTGGCTCGTAGACGGATCCCATCGTTGGGCTCGCGGAGACATAGAGATACACCACTGATGCAATCTCAGAAGTAATAGGCATTTCAATTTGCTATACTGCAAGAGACCGCACTGACATCAAGTGTATAGAACGTATAGCAGAGCGCCAATTGGATAAGATGAGCAAGCGTAGCGTGTTATACAATATTTCACCAGCCTCGCCGTAATCGCGAGTTGTTTCCGAGAATTAGGCACATCACTCTTCAACAAAACATATATTTTCTAACCATGTGCAAGACTGTGGCAAGTAATATACGCGTCACTCATGTCTCCAACAAAAGTTTGGCAGACTCAGTTCCAGCAGTAAGCGCCTCCAACACCTTTGCCCTGGCAGCACTGGACGAATGCTCCACTGTCAATGGCATTGACAGAACTAGTGCACTAATTCCAAGTTAACGGCGTCAGTAGGAGACCGTCGACTGAGCTAGGGAGTAAGTACCTGGTGGTTTCCTCCGGGGTAGGAAATAAGGGGGTTGTTCTGCGCATTGCAGCACTCAGCGGTGAGTTCGTTGTACTGGCCGTTGGAGTCCTGGCACTTGCAATTGTAGCCAGCGAGCGCGCTGATGAACAAGATATGAGACAGTGATTCACGCTGGGGGCTAAGGCACTGACCTGGTGGTGAAGAGGGCCACTGTCAAGAGCGAGATACTGAAAGCACGCATTGTGATTGTAGGATTGATACGAGGATGTGATTAGTTGACTCGGATTGCTGGATGTAGCATGCATGCCATTGCCCTATTTATACGCCCTTGAAGAGTACTGGATGGGGCATAAGCACTCAGGCCGCGAAACCCTTGCAGTCACG
Source organism: Heliocybe sulcata (assembly GCA_004369045.1). Classification (NCBI taxonomy): domain Eukaryota; kingdom Fungi; phylum Basidiomycota; class Agaricomycetes; order Gloeophyllales; family Gloeophyllaceae; genus Heliocybe; species Heliocybe sulcata. The sequence goes on along the minus strand of ML213525.1, from coordinate 300,673 downwards.
TCGGGAATTCAGCACAGCCAAGTCAAAGTCGAGAAACCAAATCATCATTCTTACCGACGTCCGAATGAGCGCAGGTGCGCCGCAACGGTTGTCTCCAAGGCCGAAGCTCCGTCTGGTTCCGCACCGGTCGCAAGGAATTACTGAAGGATCTATCTTCTTCACCGCCCATGGCCATCCCGGGTGCGTCAGGTTGATCGCGATTCCATTGCTGCAGAGAAGCCCGACGAGCTGTGCCATTCGATATTTCCGCTACCTCCGATTGCAGAGGCTTGGCAGACCCACAAGCGTCTGTAAGACTGACGAAAGTAATGCCCGCATCACGCCGATGCGGTGTCGACCTCAGTCAGCACCCCTCGGACATAGTTCGCAATCAAAACCCTAACGACGTTGGAGGCTGACAAGCATGGGCTGGCGGTTCACGAGGACAGATAAACGTTACAAGGCCAGCCATCCTACGACACGTGCACAGAAGCACCATAAGCGAAGGAATTAACACCGAGCGCTGATCAGTAAGTAGTCGTCGAAGTCGGGGTCCTTTTCGTACTGTGCCAGCAACGCGCGAACCAGAAGTCTCACCACTTGCGCTTGAGGCTTAGGAGTTGCGCAGAAGACAGCTAGGTGCCACAGGAAGGCTGAGGGAGCTGGGAAGTTTGGCAGGCCTAACTAGCAGCAAACCCACTGAGCGCCACCTATTCAGTAAAAGTTCACGTTGTCGGATTGAAATTTCACTGAATACCTATGCAATGCATGCTTGTTGATCTGCCCTCATGCCTGCACGGAAGCTCCAAGGGGAACAGGGCTATATTTCCGAATCCTCTTGGCACCAGGAGGCCCCATCAAGCGGGGAGCAGCTTTCAGCTCCATATCCTACCTCTATACAACTAAATCTCTGCGTCAGATTCGTCCGTGTCATGCGGAGTCAGGCTTACCTCCGACCTGGGTGTCGCGGTCAGTCGCCAGGAAATATACGCCGTGGACCATTGTGAGTTAGGAACTAAAAGCTGAAACAGGCCGCTTCATAGCCATGCCTACCTCCAGGGAGTAAGGTGTACAACCCATGACAGCCGCTACATTGAGTTGTGCCAGCATAAAAGGCGCGCCTGGTCTTCAATCCTATCATCGACCAAGAACCCGACTGCCTTGCATTTCCTCGTCAGAACCAGAGACATGCGCACCTTCGCCGTTTTCACCCTCATCTCCGCGCTCTTTGCTACAAGGCAAGTCTCAAGTCAACCGTGGAGCCATCCAACATGGACTGACTTTTGCATCTTCAGCGCGCTCGCAGGCCACAACTGCAAGTGCCAGGACAGCAACGGCCAGTATAATGCGTTGACGCAATACTGCTGCAACCAACAGCCCTCCATTAGCGACATATACTATCCGGGCCCTAACCACCAGGTATGTCGGTCGCCACCATATGAAGGACGAGCAGTAGCTGACTCGGCCCAGTGCACCAGCCCCGGTAACGAGATTAATAGCGGGGACTTTGTCACCTGCTGCCAAGGCCAGGGCGTTGGCGGAGCTTACTGCTGGGACTAAGCCGAGCAATCCCGGCCTGTAGAGCAGCTATGAGTTGTTCCTAGTGTTCGTCGTAAACGAATAAAGCTGGATTACCATATATTATAAGCGATTGGCCGTAGGGATATAGTCACAGTGAAGGACCCAAAAAAATGCGAGACGCTGCGAAAAAGGTTAGAACTCCATCAAGTTCATGATATCCGTCGGCGGAACACCCGTCTCCAGGTATCCTTCGTCATGGTTCGACCGCGGATCGGCCACTAAAGTCCCTAATGCCGCACTAGTCAGACCATCATGAGAGTACAAGCCAATCTCTCGCTTACCCGTCTGCAACTCCTCCTCAGGATGCATCTCACGATACCGCTTGGTGCACCGCTTGCAATTCTCACTCCCGTTGCAGCTTTTGCACACTTCTATCAGGCCGTGCTTGTCGCAAGTGCGATTTACCCGGCAGGGCTTGCAGAACGCATTGCGACACCCGTCGCAGTCGCGTACATCCAACTTCTTGATGCATTTCGCACAGAACCGGGTGTCCCAGGTATCGCGGTGGTTGTGGCAGCCAGACGTGGTAAACCGCACGGCCGGCTTCCCATTCACCGTCACCGGGTCCTCATCCTCCTCCTCCTCGTCGTCGCTCAGCCTATCATGGAAGTCGTCGAGTCCTTGCTGCGCCCCGTCTTCGTCTAAGCCCAAGCAGTCGAAGCAGGACTCGATTTGGCCACATCGACATCGGGCTCGGTAGCTCATACTGCAGAGTTGTTTTTCTCCGCAAGTGGGGCACGTCGGAATCCCGGCGTCTTTGCAGAAGCTGCAATACCATTCGTCGGGATGGCTCGTGCATGTGCGGCCGTACTGCAGACAATCCTTGCACGCGCGGCTGAATGGGATGGATTGGCGCATCTTGCAATTGACATTACTGCATAAGTCTCCGTCGGTCCCATTCAACGCACCGCACAACATGCATCCGATAACCTTCGGTTTGTGCGCCGGACGCTGTCCCTTCACGGTGCCTTCGCACCAGAAAAGATACTTGTTAGGCTTTGTGGCCTTACAGTCAGGACACTGCGCTGCGGGGCGGTCTTTCCAATTTCCGGCGGTCCGGCAACTGAAGCAGACGAGACTTTGCGGGGATAGCCGTGTTAAGAGGTCCGTGCCTTGGCCAGGGCATCCGCTCTGCGGGCAAGACACGATTCCACACAGCGAGCAAGGAAGAAGACGCCCGAAGCACGTAGGGCAATGTCCTTGAGGATGCTCTTCTGGACGTTTGCGCTTGCGCCCGGATAACTCGGGAAGGCGCTGCTCGTACGACGCTCGAGGATCCTTCTTCTGGATTTCCTGCTTCTCCTTCTGCTCCAACCTCTCCTTTAATTGTCGTATCGCTCGGATTGCCCTCTCGTTCTCTATCCTTGTATCCATCTCTTTCTTTGCGTTCTCTCTAACTGGTATCTCCCGCACCCAAGCTTCCACTTCCTGCAGGAGGCCCCGATATTCCTCCGAAAGCAGAACGGACTCAACCGGCGAGCCGTCGAGAACTTCCACGCAATTATTGATAACATCGATTCTGTATCGAATGGTGTCCGCTTGCTGGCCCGTTGACTGCGGCTCGAGCAAATGAACGGCAATAGCCTCGGGTGTACCATCTGCTTTTGGAATATACGCAAGCCTGACCAAGTGGGACTGCCGCGAGAGCTTCGTGACGACGACCCCTCCAATTTCGCGCCAGACAAATTTCGCGCTTTCAACAGCTTTCTCCTTGAGATGATAAGGCAACGGATCCCACACGTCGTGCCAGGAAGACATCTTAAGGGTCAGGAGACGGAGACTCAGGGCGCAGGCAAGTACAAGACACCCAGGCGTGCAGATGCAGGTTGAAGATAAAGCTGGAGGACCGCGCAGCCATATCTGCAACGTTCGCGATATATATCTGGCAAGACGTCGCGGCCCCTGGAAGGGTACCGCCTGGTACCGCACGCAAATGGAGATCGGATCTGATGCATGATGTACAATCAAACGCAAACCGAAAAGCACGTGGCGGCCTATGTTGTGGCTCACCTCAACACCTCAAGTTTCTATCCGCACGGCTGGATCCAGCCGTGGATAATCCTCAAGTCACGGACAGAATTACAATATTCCATGCTGAAAGTGGTTCTAGCTTGTATATATTTCCTTAGTCGCCTCCATAGCTTCGCCGATCGAGACTGGGAAGTTCCAGCTATCTAGAGCAGGCAAAACTCGCTGATATGGACAGAGAAGCCATTCAGCCTGAAAGTGGTAACGGAGTGTCAGATATCCATCACCGCCTATCCTGCAACTATTGAACATGCGCACATAATATTCACGGATCATGCCTTCGTGAAAGGATCGAGTACTCTTGCACGTTATTGCTGTGGCGAACCCCGCAGCAGGAGCTCAAGAACAAGAGGGAGAAGAGAAAGATGGTGAAACCAAATTCAACAAATATTGCTTTCTGACCATACTCATGATATCGATATATCTGGTATGCGAGGGCTGCCATCGCAAGTACCCGGAGAGGGCCACGTACGGCCCTTGTCTCCAGAAGATCGGCGCCCAGAAATGCGCTAGATGTAACCCTGTATCAAGTGCATGAGATAGGAGTACTGCATATTGTGCAAGAAGGACGTCAAAATGGGCAGGTGTATGTTGCAATGACGGCAAAAAAGTACTGCCCGTCAGGACTGAAGGGCATCGTCAGGCGTTAAACCGCACGCTTGAGGAACGCACGGTAGCCACGGCTAATATCACTTGTGGAGTAGATCTTTTATGGCTGAGCACCGTACAGAGTGGACCTAAGACGAGGGCGAAACGTCTTTTGCGGTTGTATTGGAATGAATCCACCTAAGTACATGTAATGCCAAGCTTTCCTCCTGCTCTATATATTTTAATCAGATCCAGTAACTAATACAGTTCAGGTCTGATTCGGCTTTCGTCTGTGTTGCCCTAAGCTTCTGAGCAACGCAAGAGCAAGAGCAAGATCTTGTGGGTTCTGACAAAGCCGATCAGATCGGGCCGGTTCTGATTGGTCAAGACTGCGCGAATACGCGGCGCGGCGAACTTCACACGAGATCTTTCCTTCCTTCGCTAAGGGACATCATGCTTGAACGACGTACCATTCCCGCTGTCTCTGCCACATCTATTGGAGTAGCCACGCTAGTTTTCCTAGGGTTCACCTCTACCGAATTTTGCCTGTTAGTCTGAATACTCGAAATGGGATTCAAAGGCCTGATACGTCGAATGCTCTGGCTGCAGGCATGTGCACATAGGCTCGCACTCTGGGTCTATCATCACGATTTTACCAAATATTCCGTCTACCACTGGAAACTGCTCTGGTACGAAGTTCGGGGAAGAAGTTGCGGTCACGACACCTGGCGCGGCCGCATGCTCGTCAGCCCACATAGCCGGCAATGATAACGACGACATAATGAGGACTTCTACGGACCAAAATCGTTGTTAGGCATGTATCAAACTTCCAAATGCTGGAGCTCCAGCGGCATTCACTGCGTCGGGCCTCTCAACCGCGAGGCCGTCTGATAGTGAGAGTCATATGACAAGCTCCTGTCAGATTTGATGTATTCTACGTACGTTCCAGTCTTCCATGTAATAGACCTCCTCGTGAACCGTAGATGAAGCTTCGGGTTCCCAGTTCCTTAGGTCTGCAGACCGGCCGGGCCGGACACAAATTTATCTCGGGATCCCGTGACAAGGCGCGGTCCCGTGTCGTTTCTAGCACCTTGCTTCTCATTCGCGTCATGGGCATACATAAAGTGGGAACAGTCTCCAAGCGGGATGCGCTCAGCAATGCTCGGGCTACTACTGTCAGGTTTCCTCGCTTTGGGTGCCGCAGCATCCGCACCCAGCGGCGCCTGGGATGCATTCAACTATGCACCAAAATCCAAGACGGTGTGGCCTGCTTCAGTATACCACGTTGACGGTACAGTGACTAGTGCGGATGACCTCGTGGCCAACCGAGGGCCAGCGACGCTGACGGGGAATGGGACGTGGATGGCGCTTGATTTCGGTGGAGAAGTACGTGATTTGTGACATTTTCCTTCTCACCACCCTGACCATACTACAGGTCGGAGGGCTGATTTCCATGAATTTCCTGAACACTTCGAGCGACGCATCAATCGCTTTGTCCTTCACTGAGTCGCCGCTCTTCATATCACCACTTACCTCGGACGACTCGTCGTATCCCTCGGCAAATATGTCGTATGACGGTGTTCTCAACGTGCCCGCCCCGCTGTCGTCCGGGTACTGGACCCAGCCATCCTATGCTCTGCGAGGCGGCTTCCGGTACTTGACCATCGTTTCCACTTCCGACGGGCCGGTGACAGTCTCTAACGTGTCCTGCACAATCTCGTTCATGCCCCATGTCGAAGATCTGAGAGATTATGCTGGCTATTTCTATGCCAAAGATCCCACGTTTCACGATGCAGACTTTTTGACCAGACTGTGGTACTCCGGAGCGTATACCGTCCAGACTAATACAGTACCATTGAATACTGGAAGAGAGGTGCCATTCGTTTCTTCTCCAGGTTCGTATGGCGAAACGAGTCCATCTGCAAGGAGTAATTTGACGGGAATCCACAGGCTGGGCGAACAATGCCACACTTGGCATAGCAGGCCCCATTATTGTGGATGGAGCGAAACGTGATAGGTAAGCGGCCCGCCGGCAACAATGTTGTTTCGAGCTGACGAGGCCTCTCAGAGCTGTGTGGCCAGGTAATTATTTCTCGTCTCCTCATCTCTAGAGCCGTACAGCAGCTCAAAAGCTTCGCAGGTGACATGGGTATAGCGGTACCTACACAGTTCGTCTCGACAAACGATCTCCTACCGACCAGGAACGCCTTGTCTACCATGTTCGCCGCAATTGATCCTGAAACTGGAGCTTTACCCGAATCAGGACCGCCGCTAAGCCAGACGGGTAGCGACACGTATCATGCATGGACCCTTATTGGCACGCACAACTATTACCTGTACTCCGGCGACGTGCAGTGGCTACAAACTGTATGGACAAATTACACAAAGGCAGTGCAATTCCTCGAGAATAAAGTGGACAGCTCTGGGTTGATGAATGTCACCGGCCTTAGGGATTGGGCCAGGCTGGGAGGAGGTGGGCATAATTCCGAGGGTAACGCTCTCCTGTATAAGGTATATCTTCATTCCTTGCTCCGATTTTCGAGACCTGAACTCAAACCCAATCCAACTTGTGCAGGTCCTGACTAACAGCGTGGACCTTGCGACGTACATGAATGCCACGGACCTTGCCTCCACATGGGCACGTAACGCGTCGTCGTTGAAACAAGTCTTCAATCAGGCCTTTTGGGACCCGAGCCAGGGCATGTATCGGGATAACACGAGCACGACGCTCTGTCCACAAGATGCCAATTCAATGTCGGTGATATTCAACCTGACAACATCGCAGGAGCAGGCTATCTCGGTCAGCGCAGGGCTGCAAAGGAATTGGAACGAGCTTGGGCCTATTGCCCCAGAGCTGCCGGATACGATCTCGCCCTTTATAAGCGGACTGGAGGTAAGGTATCGCCCTGTTGTGTGGCTGATGACAATTTACTCACTCTACTTCCTCGCAGCTGCAAGCACACTTCGAGGCCGGCAACGATACTCGTGCCATGGACTTGCTGCACCGCGAATGGGGCTATATGCTCTACACGAACCTCAGTGTACAATCCACCCTTCTCGAAGGATTCACAGCTAACGGGTCCCTATAGTAAGTCTGTCAGGCGCAGTATACATGTCCTTTCCACGCTCATGCATGCCCAGTTATCGCGGTTACCGAGGATACAATTACGACCCATCGTATACCAGCCACTCGCACGGCTGGAGCTCCGGGCCAACCTCTGCCCTCACCTACTACGTCCTAGGTTTGACAGTCACGTCCCCACAAGGCAAGACATGGTCCATTGCTCCGCATCTTAGCGGATTGAGTGCAGCCGAGGGCGGGTTCACCACTCCCCTGGGCTGGTACGGTGTCAAGTGGACTGAAGACGACAGCATGTTCACTCTGGACGTAGACATACCTACAGGGACGAGTGGAATTGTCCAGCTGCCCTACACCCAGGGGAAAGTCGAAATCAATGGGTTCGAGGTCGGAGCGTTCGAGGGTGACATCAATCTGGACGGTGGGCGGAAAACCATCGTCGTGTACCGATAAAACTGGTGGATGTCACGGCAAAGTTCGAGTACTGACTAATGTATTACTTATATGCAGAACGTACAAACCTATGAATATATATCTCGATACAGGATCTAGATGCTAGTCCGCTGCAAAACAAAACAGTGCTCCTTCAGAGCTCGGAGTACAGATACACTATCACGAAAACATGACCGACAACAGGATAATTGAGATGATATCAATGCGATTGCGAACGTGCTGACGGGGTATGAGGATGTGCGTGATACGTATACAGGATAATAGATAGATGAGGTTGAGACCGATATGTACCTTGCGATGTATGCGATAGTCCATGCCGTGTGCCAATGCTAAATGCCGATGAATGCGAAGTGCGAGGATGATAGCAACGTCGCGTCATTAGATCTTCAGCTCCTTGAAGCCGCGCACATCCACGCGCCCTGTACCGTTCTTCCGCCACTCGCTCTCCTCCTCATCCTTCACAACTGCCGTTGCCGTCTTGCGATACCGACCCCCAGGAATCACAATCTTCCCTGCGCTCCGGGTGACCATACCATTCCGCGGCTTAGGCAACCCGAGCTTCTTCCTCTCCCTCCGCGTCAAAGTCGGCTTAGGGGCGGGAGCGTATGGAGGCGGGGTAGGCACCGGCGATGGTGCGGAGGACGATACCGACGACTCGGTCGTGAATCCGGATGTGGAAAGTGCGGGAGTGTCCTCGTCGTCGACATCGAGCTCGAGCTCCCTGCGGACGCGCTTCTCCGAAGATTGGGAAGAGCCGGAAGACTCGTCGTCGAACGCGCGTTTCGGGGAGCGGCTCGCGCGTATGGAGTGGGAGTCACTTGCGAAGCTCGCCTGGCTTGAGGGCGGGACAGAGGAGAGCATCGGAGATGGGGAGCGAGAGGGTGGAAGTGGGATCTGTGAGGGCGTGGAGGGTATTGGAGTGGGGGTCGCGGGCGGCTGGAGGTGCATGGGAAGCGCGGAGGGTACCGTGGACTTCCGCTTGAGGGTCGTTCGGGCGGCAGAGGAAGATGTTGGCTTCGATCTGACCTTCGATGGAGGCTTCTTCTTCGACGGTGTTGGAGGGAGAGGGGCTACCTCCTCGTCGTCGCCAGGCGGAGGAGCCTCTCTCACACGCGGAGGACCAGTATGCGGGCCACGCTGGTTGCGGATCGACGAGAAGTGTTCCCAGTCATAGTACCTGTAATACCGCCTGTATGAGATAACATTGTGCAAGTTGCTGCTTGACACTTACGCCACGTATACTGTCGCATGGGGATCATCGTCGTCGTCGTCGTCGTCAACCTCGTCACCTTCCTGCTGCCTCTCTTGCTCTTTCTGCTTCCTCTCCCTCGCCTCGCGCTTCTTCTCCCGAGCTAGTCGTCGTCGTTCTCGGGAGTCAAGAGAGGACTCATCAATCAATGCTTCTGGCTCTGATGACGGACCAGGCTCTGATGGAGTCTGAGACGGGGACGCAGAATCGCCACCAGCGGCCCATTCAATAACGTAAACCAAGCCAGGCTGGACAACCTTGACGTCTCGCTTTGTCATGTGTGCAAACGCCGACAATTCCATGTGCCCGCCATATGTTGCTGAGGCACGAGCACATAGATCAGAACCCACGTGTGGCTATTCGATAACATCTGTTACACACCAGGTTGGCGCATGCATCTCAGATGCGTATCGAGTCCCCGCTCGTCCTCGCAGAAAGGAGCGTAGCGGTCCTTGTGCGATTCAATCCAATTGCAGATTTGCTGCCGCAACTGGAGGTGGTACGCCTCCGTGCCGTAAAGTTGGTCCGACAGCGCTCGGAAGAGGCAGTTACCGTCGCCCAGTGTGTTGGCGGCGTACAGACCCATCGCACGCAGTTGGTGGTGCAGATCCTGTGTATTCTGGGTCGGGTCCGATAAGACCTGCAAAGCACGCCATCATGTAAGGGTCGAATAAACCCAGAAAGCGATATCAAATCGCCACGAGCCACATACCTTGCCCTTAGACCTCGTCTGGCGGGATCGCACTAGGGGTTACTGTCGTCAACAACGGTGCCAACGACCTGATAAACTCATACTTACTCTGTTGCGGTGCCCTCGCATTGCGCTGGTGTCGTCTCGACTGACCCATGTCCTCTACTCTCTAATCAAACCTCGTAAAGCCTGCAGGGATGGGGGGTGGTTGTTGTAATGATGTGGGAGGGGTGCCGGATACTTCGGGGTCCTGAGGTTGCACCTATGGACCCCGATCAGTTCGGCTACGGCATGCCGGATCTCTCCGACGAACCGAGTCTCCTCGATATGGCAATATTGGCTTTATTCCATTCTGACGGTCTCTTGTTCTTTTGCTCTGCAGGCCAGAAAACCTGCTTTGAACAATGCTCGCAGACACAAAAGTTCGTATCCAGCGCTTGTACACCTAGTTCCGCGCACGTTTTCTGTAGCAAGTGTCTGAAGTGGCGCGTGGTCCAAGTGTGGCGCAATTCGTCGCGTACTTTTGCTCAAGTCGAAGTTTCTCTCGACCTACTGTCATCAACCGGTCATTTACACACCACAACTCATTTACACACTCGACTTTATCTCATCTGCACTGCCAAATTCTGAGCATTTTTGATAGTTATGTACATTAACAAGTTCATATACACCTTGGAGGTCAAACTTGGCCTGGCCCGAGCATGAATTGCATTAGTAAGATATGAGTTTGTCCTATAATGAAAGAGCCACAAAAATGTATGGCTATCCCATGCACAAAGAACAGATGCTATAGCTCCAGAACATAGTAACTACAATCTATAGTGAAAGGTGACTGATTTGGTGAAGGAATCAAAGCAATCTGTCAAGTAGAGGAAGAGTTATCGCATAAACATTGCAAAAAGGAGCGGGACAGGGACCAGGGTATCTAAATAAGGCAATCCCGCCACGCGAGCAAGATCAAGCAAAAGTGGAGATCCGGTGGAAGAAACTAGTATGTAGACCACCTGAAAAGGCTAAATCAAGGCCTAGGAGAGTTTTTCAATCACCTGACATTGACAAGGAAGACAATGACGAGGGCAGCAACTCCGACGAACTCGAGTAGAATATGCTGTCACGCCACTGTGACATGATGTGACAGTACTGTGTAAATGTCCCGTTTCGGTTCAGATAGACCGGTCGAAAGTTTTTGTCTCTCATTCTACTATTACACTATATTTCCTCCCCAAATCTTGACACAGTAATGTATCGATATGTGCCAGTCGTTTGAGCAAAAAATGGTGTCAATCCATATGGTAAACCTCGTTGTAAGTGACATTTACGTTTCAGCGTATAAACCGCCGGTTGATGACAGTTACATTACCTTGCTTGTGAGCTTGAGCAAGCTGCAAGACTGCTCTCTGCTTGTCACCTTCGCTCGTTTCCCCAGGTTTGTGGCTGTTGTGGCGCTGGCCATGGGACAAATAAAAGCAAATACGGCGTGCTGTAAATATTCCACTCTCCTTCGGAGCATTGTCGTCGGTCTCTGTCAACTTTCTGCAACCTTTTATGACTGTCTTGCACAACATATTGAGACTGGGAACTGATCTGTGGATGTGGATTCACAATTCAATGGCTTTGGTGCTCGGTAGCGTGAACAACCGCTCGTGCGGCACTGCCTCTCGAATGCACAGCTGATGCATGCCTGGGTTGCTCTTCAGTGCTTCCCGAAAGCATCGGGCTATATCTTGTGCGCAGCTGCCACAGCATAAGTCTTGACCGCGCATTCATGAGACGCTCGTGGAGCCAAGCGCATCTCTCATATATATAAACTCACAGCATCTCGTGCCCTGCGCAGCTCCGATAGCGCTCCGGATAAAGCCTACTTGTCTTCCCAAGCTCAGCACATAAACATCGCAACAATGGTTATCATCGTCGACGACAAGTCTATGCGCTCCAACCTCCCCCCGCCGCCTCCGTATCTCGCGGCTGGCCCCGTGAGCCCGCCACCATTCCCTGGTCACTTTCCGAGGCAGCGGCAAACGCTCGCGACATTACCTTCACATTTATTACTGCAGATTGTCTATGCGACGTTCCCGAAAACAGCCGCGGTTGACGAGGGGAAGTCGGAGCGGCAGCGGAAGACGCTGTACTGGCTGAGTACCAGTCTGAGACTCGTGAACAGAGCGCTTTACATCGGTACGCATCCTTAGTTCCCCTTTGCCGAGTTAAACCAATGAACAGTACAGCATGCATGCACGTCCTCCGATCGACATACCTTCCCGCCTACCAGTCACTCATCCGGCCACCCTACACCTCCGACCCCTTCCCCTACACAGCATCCACTTCCTCCAACGCTCCCATGTCCCCTGTAAACGCCACCCAACGCGAGACTGCCATTCTCGACCGCTTTATCACGCTCAAAGTGCGGGAAGACGTTTGGCTGGACGAGTCGGAGCTGCACCTTGAGCGGGAGGACAGCTTCAAGGACCTATTCGATCTCATGCAGCCGAAGAGCCGTTTGGAGGACCTCGTCCGGAGCTACGGTGTGCGCGACGGCGTCATCGTGGACGGCGCAAATGGCCCGGCCAAGGGGAAGGGGAAGGCGAGGAGCATCGACCCCATCCCGTTCGATGCCTTATCGGTCTCGTTCTCAACTAGGACGGCCGGACTCGTGATGACGACGAGAACAACAAAGAGGACGATCGTCCAAGTTCCTAGGACACGAGACGAGAAGCTGGAGATTGTGGCGAAGAGGCTCGTGAGAGAGCTACGAAACTGGTTAGAGGGATAGTCGTGGTATCTCTGGTGAGGGACTGACTCTGCTTGCATATTGTAGCTTTACGTGAAGATCCAAGGTCTATATACTCTAGTTCTGTACTAATACGTTTGACAATCAGAATGTATTGTTAAATATCACTGTCGCCAGTCCGTCTAGTAGATCTTATCCTCACAACGTCTCAACGTTCAACGCCTGACCCCGACATAACGAATAATCGTAGTCGTTGGTGTAAGATACAATGGAGATCCGCAATACGAATCAGGTTCTGTTCATGTTCGTAGCGCCGGACGTCGATGGGATCGGACGGAAAATCTCTTCTCTTATCCCTACGAAGAGGAGGGGACTCAGGTGCTCAAGCGCTCACCCCAAGAAGATAGAGTACAAGAGAATATCTTTTGTCGAAAGTGGGGATGTAGGTGAACGAGGGCAACCCGTATACCCGGTATGATTACGGAGTGCACAAGCTAACACTCGGGATTAGGCAGTATATATGCATTACGCATCAGGAGCATGGCGTGAATACGTATTTTCTGGACATAGGTCCCTTCTAGAGGGTACTGGGCATACAGATCAGAACTTATCGTATGTCATATCTAAAGGAGGAACGTACCTGGAGTGGAGCGCTACGATCATCTCTACGGTAGCTCCGCTTACTCGCCGCGATCGCGAGAGTAGTCATTGCTCCTGTCACCATAGTCATTGCGCCTGTCACCGTAGTCATTACGCCTGTCACTGCGGGGACCTCGCGAAAACCCTCCCCCTTGAGAGTAATCTGACCGCGGTCGCGTGGGTTGGGCGTAATCGACCTTTGTCGGGCGTTCACCGAAGTAGAACGGATCCTCCTCGTGCGCCTTCACCATCTTCTGCGCGTCCTCGATGTTCTCGAACTCGATGTGCGCATAGCCCTTTGGCCTTCCCGTGTCCGGGAAGCGGCCTGATTTAGGAAAGAAAAAGACGGTATAGTCAGCCTGCGGTAGTTTCAATGAAGAGGGAGAAAGCGGCCTCCGCACCCATCGCGACACGCTTCAGCGGCCCAAACTGCTCTGCTGCGCTCTGGATATCCTGCTCCGCCACATCGAACGGAAGGTTGCCGAGGTAGATGGTGGTGGTCGGTTGTGACGGACCGCGGGATTCTCTGCGGTCGTCGCGCTCGTACAGGCGCGCAGACGACGTCGAGAAGGACTTGGCCGCGGTGGCCCATGTTGCGCGGGTAGCGACAGCCCGGGGCGCTGCGAGCGACAGTCTAGTGCAGGCTGCCTGCGAGAAGACGAGGGACCGGAGCTGCTTTTGAACAGAGGCTTTGAACATGGCGGTGTGAGGAAAGATGCAGCGTAATGAAGGTCACAGAAAATAAATCTTGAAAAGTCCCATGTCATGTCACATCCGGCACGTGGCCACAGTGTAGCTCGAAGAAAAAGACAGAAGGCCGTACACTCTGTGGAACAAAATGCCTATGACAACAAATATACGTAGCTAGTATGCACGTCTCTCACAGCTACTTTTCTTACAAGAAAGGAATAAATTTTTAACGCTTGAACTCACAATGCCAGTTGGCACGCATTGTGACGGTAATAAGCCACAAATAAGCACCAATGAACGCTTAAGCATCTTCTCCCTTCTCCTCAAAACGCACAACTCAATTGACCTTCATATCTACTGCGCTGCTTGTTCCTTAAAGCTCGAAGCTTGAAGATCCTTGAGGGCAACTCGAGTCTGAGAGTCTGTTCTTCTCTCTCAAGTCAAGGAGGGCAAAGCTCGGCATGAGTGTGATGATCTCTCCGGTCCCGACACAGCGACCTCTGAATCTGATTCAGAACCGGATATCATCCTTGAACCTTGAACCTATAATATCATTTCTGCTTTGTGTCTCGTGGATACTCTTCTTGCCTTCTGTTTGTCCGACTGTGCTCATCTCGGACCTACAACTCTGACGACTCGGTACTTCAGCTAAGCCGATCTGTTCTACATAGGGTTGGTCGAAGCCTGAACCGTATACACGGCATATACCTATGACTGGGAAGCCTCGCGTCTGGCACTGATGAAACGGCCTTCCAGCACACCACCGACCTGTCCTATTTTAAGTTCACTGGTAGATATGACGTCTCTCATCTTCGGCTCTGGTGGTAATAGTTGCCATGAGGCTGGGGCACTTATAAGTATCGAACGTCCGAGCAGAGATACGCACCTTTGACCATCCCCTGCATAGCCCGCGCCATGTGTCGGTGGTTCGCGTACATCTCCAGCACAGAGCCTACGCTGCTCGAAGATGTCCTGATCGAACCCGCGCACTCGCTCTCGCAGCAGGTGCACGACCATTACCTGCCGGGGCTCACGCATTACGAACCGGACTCGGATCACAAGGCCACCGAGGCGGAGATTGCGCTGAGGAACAGGATGTTCAATGCGGATGGGCTGGGGATGGCATGGTATCTATCTGCGACTTCCTGCCAAATATTGTGTATGAGCTAATGCCGGTCAAACGCAGGTATTCCTCGACCCGCTGCGAATTCGGCGAATGCGACGGCATCCGCCCGACGATCTACAAGGTCCTCTCGCAGCCCACGACCGACCCCATCTTCACCTCGCTCTGCGCCAACACCGCCACGACGACCCTCTTCGCGCACATCCGCGCCGCCTCGCCCGGGTCGCCCATCCACATCTACAACGCGCACCCCTTTACGTTTGGGCGCTACACGTTCATGCACAACGGCGGCGTGACGGGGTTCGAGCACATCAAGCGCGAGGTGCTGAACGAGATGAGCGAGGACGCGGTGCTGAGCATGCACGGGAGCAGCGACTCGGAGCATGTGGCGGCGCTGTTCTTCACGTACCTCGCGGAGCGCCGGGGCCCCGGGGTGTGGGAGAAGAGCCACCCGCTGAGTGAGGTGAAGCTGGCGCTGGAGAAGGCGGTCCAGAAGATCATCGATATCCAGAAAGAGGTGCTGCCGAAGAAGGGGCAGGAGTACGGCGCGTCGAGTCTGAACATCGCGATCACGGATGGTGAGCAACTGCTGACCATCCGGTTCCGCAACAGCGCGACGGAGCACCCGCCGTCGCTGTATCTGTCGACCACGGCGGGGGTGACCCTGAACAGGAAGTACCCTGGACATCCCGATAAGGAGGTGGACGACGCGGCGAACAAGAAGAGCACGGAGGAGCACGGGGACCATGTGATTGTGGCTAGCGAGCCGACGACATACCAGAAACATCAATGGGAGCTGATTGGCAAAAATGAGTGTATTATGGTTGGGAAGGACATGGTGGTGAGAAAGGAACCGGTGAATGTTAATTACTGAGATGTTACAAGGGTTGTACGAGTAGCTTGTGTACAAATATATCCGTGGGTGGGATCTCGGTGTGTAGAGCCAGTGCCATACTTCTCAGAGCCGCCTGATGTTAACATCAATGACTCTAACTGGCTAATCACCGGTACGGAAGTCCCAGGCGACTGCATACTGGACAACGAGAGAGAAGAACTCAAGCGATACCGGTCCAGAGTGAGGACCAGCAAACCCAGCTTCCGACCGGAAAAAAGAAAAGGGAGTTCAGAATGTATAAGTTATCGGGGCTCGAGGGGACAGTCCTCGGACAGTGCGTGGACAATTCTTTGACGCAGTGCCCGTGTACTGCCCACTACTGCATGTGTTTACATTCCGACGCATACCCAATTGGTACTCCCCCGTCCTCTCTAGACCTTCCCCACACCAGCCGAGAGGCCTTGCGTTGGCCTGCTCCAGTTACTACACCGTATAGTCTTTGTACTTCCTGTCAGGTATATAAAGCAGTAAAATCAAATTTCACCCCACTTTCTTCCTTTCATCCCGTACCGTTCCCGAACTTAGTATAAATGAAGGCTACCTGTAAAGGAAACACTAAGAGACAGACGGCAACCCTCGCGAACGGATGCTCATGCTGGAAAGAGAACGTTCTAAGTCTGTCTAGGACATCCGCCAGTAGATACCGTTTTGATGCTGCGGTAGAAACCTTCGCGGCGCTTTGCGAACGGACCTAAAGGTTAGCCCAAAAACCGCGGTGCGCCAGAGTTCCAGTGTTGTGCCAGTTCTCGCCGACCCAGCGCCACAGATTGCCTCCGCAGGGCGAAACATGGATCCACAAGCCGCGCCACGATCGGGACTGATAGCCGACGTGTCCAGTCACCTGACGTATCACGTGCGGTTGATACAAGTATGTTGCGGAGATGGAATCGGGCAGTACGTTTTCCTTGCCCTACCACATCCGCCTCAGCTGCCTTCGTGTCCGCCGACTCCCTTACTGCACTATAATCATGGTACGCGTCATTGCTTGCCTTGTTGTGGTCTGTGGCCTAGCTGATGCTCGGATCGCGTCCAGTCCGTCAAACCCGCTGTGCTCAGGCGCCTCATGCGCGAAATCACCGACCTCAGGACGAGTCCCCCGGAAGGCATCCGCATCGTCACCAACGAGGACAATATGCTTGATTTGACTGGGATAATCCAGGGTCCAGGTGGGTGTCGACGTGTCTGCGTTGTCTGGCCGACGCCACGGTGGCTGACGCGGTCCGGGTAGAGGGCACGCCCTACGCTGGCGGGTATTTCAGAGTCAAGTTCAGTTTCACAGAGGAGTTCCCAGCGGCGCCGCCGAAATGTACGTCGCGCCTGTTCTGCCACACATTGCGCTTGTATCTGACGTGGGCGCCAGGTCGCTTCATGACGAAGATCTTCCACCCCAACGTCTCCGGCGCGGGCGAGATTTGCGTGAACACGCTCAAGAAGGACTGGAAGGCCAAGTACGGCATTGGGCACATCCTCGTCACCGTCAAGTGCCTCCTCATATACCCCAATCCCGAGTCTGCGCTCGATGAGGAGGCGGGGAAGCTCCTGCTCGAGAACTACGACGACTATTGTGCGCGAGCGAAGCTGATCACGAGCGTGCACGCGACGCCAAAGGTATGTTTATTCCCACGTGCTTTGTAGTCGACTCCGAGACGAGCGAGTTGCTTCAGGTCCCCCCATCCGAATTCGCCACACCGTCCTCGGACGCATCCACGCCCGCGTCCACCTCTTCATCCTCTTCCTCATCTTCCTCCACCACCCCTATCATCCCATCCACCACCCTCTCGCCCCCGTCCCCACCCTCCGCTCCCCTCGCGAAACCGCTCCCCTCCATGGCCACGCCCCATCCTCTGCAGTCCTCCAACCTCTCCGCACCCGCCCCTACCGATAAGGACAAGTCCACGAACAAGGATAAGGGCAAGGAGCGCCACGTCTCGCCCTCGCCCCTGGGCACCGCGGACTCGAACGTCGGCGAGGCAGTCAAGGTCGCCACACCGAGCGCGGCCGCTGCGCCCGCGCCTGCGAAGGCTGTGAAGCGCGCGGCGGGGCCGACCGCCGCGAGTGGTGCGGAGAAGCGCAAGAAGGCGCTGAGGAGGCTCTGACGCGTGTCTGTCTGTCGTTTCGGTGTGGTGGGTTAGTGTCGGGTGTAGTGCGTATATGTGATTGTGAGGAGTAGCGGGGGCTCTCGGATGCTGGATCTGTACGGATTGTCTTATGATATCCCTTTGCCTTGTGTGTATATGCCGATACTTAATGGTAGCTAGGATTCACCTCGGAACAGTCTGGTGCGCGGATCATGTACATTCACTTGAGTTAACTTCTGGCTACGATATCTACCCCGGTGCGTTTTCTAATTTACGGTTTATGTTGACGGTCTATTCTAGGATGTCTGAGACTGGCGCGAGACATGCGGTGTACTGAGGCTGTGAATGCAAAGGTGAAATGCCAAGGCGAGTATTGAACAGCCTCAAAATGAAATGCACTCGGGTCGCTGAGATGCGGCGGAAGGTCGCGCAGTATCCTGCACGCAGTGCCGAAGAGATCGCCGTCAGCCGCGACTTGGCGGGCTGGAGAGGCAGTATCGCGGAGAGTGTCGCAGAGACCGCGACTTGGCGGTTAGGCATATGAATGCATGCGACCGTGAGTGGTGGCTGGGCCCCGTGAAGCAGCCAAGTTGCGCGATGGAGCGTAGGGGGCGGTCAAAACGAGGACAGGATACGAGGGCGATGACAATACGGAATAGAATGCGTTGGCAATAAGCAGTACGACGATGCGGCGAATTAACAATGGGAATGCATCGTAACGGGGAGAGATATTGCTTGATGTGCATCCAGAGCCGTGACCTGCAAGGCTCGAGACTCATGGTCCGCGACCAGTCAGGTCTCAACTCGGGCCTACACAGTGGGCGATGAGCTTGACCGGGTGAGATGAAGCGGCGCGAGGTTGTCTATGATATCCCGGACACAAGACGCATGATGATGGTCGGATAATAATGATAGCCAATGAATGAAAACCTGTAGAATTGCGTGGCCCGGACAGCGCTGTACGACGAGGCAGTGCCCCAATGAACACGGGCCTCGTAAGCGGGCCAGGACGGAGAGGTCATCAACGCGAAAGCGGGGCAAAGTCAGAGTAGGAGGTGCGGCGACGCGATCGACACGTCGAGTCCCTCGCGTGAATAGGATGGCGCTTGGGTCCGGGGATGCGGATGGCGAGTGGAACGCGGACAGGTGGTATAAGCGCGATATGCCGGGAGGACGTGACGGAATCGAATGAACGGCGTAGGCAGTGCGATCGTGCCGGCAATAATTAATCAACAGTGCAGTCCAGTGCGAGGATGCGGTGAATAAACAATGGGAATGCAGTGTAATGGGGAGCAATGCTATGCCGATCCTGCTTGCTATGCGTCTAGAGCCGTCCTGTGGTTCCTGACCTGCAATGCCCGAAATCCTCCCGCGCAGCTCCGCTATCTCCCGCGACCGCTCATATCTCGACTCAAGCCAACACAGTGGGCGAGGAGCGTGACAGGGCGGGTACGAAGCGACGCGAGGCTGTCTATGACATCCAGGACGGATTGACGAAGGAATGCGAGGTGGTCCGGGATGTGTGATAATAGTCGAATAATAAAATGGGCGGATGAATGAGGAACAGTAGCTTGCGTGTGATAGATATTATGAGTTTAAATCAGGGATGTGGACGCGGCTTCCCGGAAACCTTGAATGCGGGTGAGGATTTGATTGATGCTGGGACGCTTCTTCGGATCATCTGCCCAGCACCACTGGATGAACTCCCAGTACTCGTCCGTAATGTACGCCTCGCTCTCTGTAGGGCGAAGGGGCTTGTTGTGCGCCAGGAGCTTCATGACGACCTGGATATCTTTGTCCAAGTAATGATACGGCACATGGCCTGAGAGGATCTACGAAACAAACATGACATCCCACGACGAGGTATCGTCCGGAAATAACTCACCTCAAACATCACGCTCCCGAACGAGTACACGTCGCACTCAGTACCGACTTTGCACGTCTGCCCGCGTGCATCACAGAGATAGATCTCCGGCGCCGCCCAGCGCACGGCACCGAGATTGTGCGAGGATGAGTTCGCGTGGCATTCCGTGATCATGATACTAAGACCGAAATCGGCGAGGAACGCCTTTCCGTGCTCATCGATCAGGACGTTGGACTACCGAAAGCGCGTTAGAGGTCGTCATCGACTATCATACGAGGACAAAGAACATACGCTGGTGAGGTCTCCATGGACCACAGGAGGCGACAAGCCATGTACTTGGATAGACTCAGATCAAAAGCCTCCACAGCGGAAGGTGAACTCACAGTAGGTCAGGCCCACGGCAATCTGACATAGCTATACACCATGTCCAGTAAGCTGACAAGATCCCGAAACTGGGCCAACGTACAAGTTCCAGCCGATCGAAGAGAGTAAGAGCCTCGCCCTGCCGCTCGACATATTTGGATAGGCGGCCGTTCTCTTTCCACGGGGACACCATAGCCGTGAACTTGCCAATGCGGTCAACGACGCCGTGTAACGGTAGGATATGTGGATTGCGTAGTCGGCACCAAACTCTCAACTCGTGTTTTAGTTTCTATCCAGTCCGCGTTAGCAGTTTTCCAATGGCAGTGAATAAGCCCATTTACCTTCTGTATTTTCAAAGTGTCGCACTCGTCGTACTGGGGCCGAAGCACTTTGATTGCGACCTATCAACAGCACAGCATGGTAAGCCTGATGCCTGTCATCCACGATCTCATATATCTCGTACCTTCTCTTCCCGCATGCCGTCGAACCAGACAGCAGGGTATACATCAGCGAAACCACCGCAGGCCACAGGGTACGGACTTGACAAGTCTATTTGGCCTGTGATGTTCCTGATCATGTCAGCCGTCGGGCTTAAACGGGCAACGTCGTCCTCGCTAGACGACATGAAGTCTGGTGATTCGTCCCTGCAGCTCGTGGCAGGCGTCACTGAGGATTTGAGCTTCCATTCTTGAAAAGGAAGGTCGTCCGTCGAATGATCACCGTCGTGCGCAACCATTTCGTGAGTTGCCAGTCTCTTCAGGTCTCGCCAGCTGCCCAGCAATGATGACAGAGAACCTTCGATCTCTGCCACCTCAGCTTCCCTCCTCTTGGATAATATTCTCTCTTGGAGGAGAATCTGCAGTGCGTCATCAACGTCTTCCGTGTGGCCTGTCTCGAGAACCAGGCTCCGCTGCGGATCTTGGTTTTCTTCCGTCATTAAGCCATGTCGGTCGCCTTCCATGTTATCAGACAGAGAGCGCAAGTGCGCCTCTCTTTCTGTACGCTCCCGGAGTTCTTCCCATCGCAGCTTTATCTCCAGGCAGACTTTCTTCGCATTATCCATCTGCTGCTTTAACTCCAGAAGGGAGTCGTGTGTCGTACGGGAGACAGATATGCATGGTTCGTCCCGGTCGGAAAATGCACCAGCATCCAGAGCATGAATAGAAGTCGCCGGGGTGGACGGCGGAACGGGACTCGAGAACAGAACAGACGGTGCATATTGACTTGTCTGCCTGCTGAGGTCGTTCATGGCCCTGTAGTGGTCGAGGTCTCCGACTCCGGCGCTGCTCGCAGAATCAGAGACGCATCCCGGATGGCGACTCTGAGCCTTGCCCGGCAATCCGAGCACGAGTTCACTGAGAGCAGGATGACACCTTGTTCGACCTCTTGAGTTCTTGGCGGAGCTATTGGTATAACGCTGAGACGAAGCCGCCTGATCCCATCCAGAGGTCTCGCACGGTCTTCTCGGAACGTCAGATATCTCAGAGCTTCTGAAAGTATCTGGACGATCTTCGTTCACTATGGATGAAAACTCCTGTAGAGGTGACGGTCGGTGTGTATACGAACGCGATGGATGAGGAGCTACTGAAAGGAATGAAGGGGCCCTAGATGGAGCATACGGTTCGCTACGCTGGCGAAGGACCGTGGCCGATGTAGAAATCGTATGGGAGGTAGAAGAGTGCTCAGCACTTATAAATACGGGTGCAGAATCCGAGGGTACATCTTGTGTCATGATAAATCTATGCGCATATAGGTTTGAGACTCGAAGCATGGAAAAGCGAAGGTTCTCACAGGACGCACAGTGGTTGTGATATCTAGAAGCAGGAGCTAGGAAGAGCGGGAATGAAGTCGGAGGTGGTGCTTCTTCGGGTAGGTGAGCCAGACATGGGTCCATGTATATATCATGTACAAGAGCAACGTTGCAAAGGCTCGCTTGCATCGTGCTGCTCAACGTGGTGGGGGTTAGACGGACGCACTGCAACATGATCTGTCAACCCGATTAAGCTCCGATAAGATGGAAATATCAGCCTCTCCGGGGTGATATCCTGGTCCTTTGTGTGTGGGCAGTAATAGGCCAAATTCAACCATACGAGACAAAAAAATCCAATATGGTTGTTTGTAGCTTCGTAAAGATATTTCTGCACAGCGTACGCATTCGACATCATGAGAGTGCGGCTTAGATTTGGACATGAGCGCTCACCGCAGCGGAAAGGCGTTTCACCGGATTGAGTAAGTCTATGTATATCTGTCCAACGCCCGGAACTCGGGTTGCCGTTATGGTGGTCATGCATGCCAAGTACTTGGGCTACAGCTTTAGTTTGACCATGCAGGACCGTGCTCACAGCCAGAGCTTTCCCGGCTTGTGTATGAACAGAATCGATCATTTGACAAATCAGACTGGGAATCTGTCCTTGGGGGGAGTACGTCCTCTTGTTCTATTCTCCTACTTAGACTGGAAGTCAGAACCCAGCTCTGGGGTTTCCACGCAGCCGCATCAGTCCAAACGAGCAGTGCACTCACCGTAGCCTGCAGTGCAAGAGGCGTCGTCTGCCAATAAGTAACCCGCGCAGTCTTCATCATTGATGCGTGACGACGAGAGAATGAGGTCGAAGATTATAATGCCTTTCACTGCCCTTATAGCGGCCAGTGCTGAAACTCTCGAGTGACTGTGCTTGACTGATCCTGTAAGAAGTTCTGCTATTAGGGCCGTTCAGTCCCAAGTGCGCACCGGATTCTGGTGGATTCTGCTCGCAGATTCTCGGAGTGGATTTTTCAGAATCCACCGGGAATGCTTACACCTTGGCAAAAGGGCCTCTCAAATACGAGCAGATTCTGGACAACAGATGTTGACGGATTCTGCCACGTGCGGCCTCTCAAGTCACGTGCGTCAACACGCCGAAAACTCTACTACGGGATATAACGGTGTTCTTCATCTGTGATTGTACCAGATTGTGTCTAATAGATATATATTATATATACCCCTCATATAACCTCTTCTAACTCTCGTGATCTGACCAGTATTTACGAGATACGTCACCTCGGAAATCGAATTATGTAAGTTAATCCCACGCCGCGGGTGGGAAATGCCAGAATCTGCAGAATCCGTTTGGACGGATGTTGCAAAAGCTGCTGTAGGAGTAGCTTTTGCAACATCTGGATTCCCGAGCATCTGCGGGTCTCAGAATCTGCCAGAATCTGGTGCGCACTTGGGACTGAACGGCCCTATTAGCCTATTACTTAAAGAAGAACGGCTATACTAGCGGCTATTCCCGAGGGCGCGTCGCGCACATTCCACTCAGCCAAGTTCCACCTGGACAGCTTCGTTTGAGCAGGATTTCCCCCCAATGTCGTCCATATCCACTCTGGTGGACTTCAGCCAAAAGTCTTTATATCTTTCCTTACTATCCATCTCTTTCAACCCCACGGCATGGAACATCGTCGCGCAAAATGGTGAAGAGTATTCAGTCGCGTCCCAAAGCCTTAGGAGAATGTACTGAAAAGACGCGTCTTTACATCCGTAGAATATCACAAAAAGACCATTACCCGCATGTTCGGAGGAAATGCCCGCAACGGTTGCTATTTCCTGGCAGTCATGATATTCTCCTTTGGCATTCTTCGTGACCACCTGTACGAATACTCCTGATGTCCCTCATCCTATGTGAACCTTTTACGCTTCAAACTGATCAACTCCTTGACAGCTACCAGCGTGCTCTGGAGGACCAGCCGAGAGTGCATCTGCTCCCAGAGCCATACGCTACCGTCGTGCCAGCAGCCCTTTTCCTAGTTGGACAAACGTTTGTCATTACGTCAACTTGGGCGCTTGGTATCACAGGCACTTTCCTGGGCGACTATTTCGGCATTTTAATGGACCACAGAGTGGAGGGGTTTCCCTTCAATGTCCTACGAGACCCGATGTACGTCGGCAGCACGATGTGCTTTGCCGCAGGTGCTCTCTGGTAAGTCCATGAGTTTGACTGGCGCCACGCCCCTGATCCTGAGCGTCGCCAGGTATGAGCGCCCAGCTGGTCTCCTAGTCACGGCATACGTATATGTTGTTTATGTGATCGCGCTCCGCTTCGAAGGGTCAGTGCAGTGCAATATGCCGCAGTCACATCTTTCTGACAGTAATTCATAGGCCGTTTACTGACATGATCTACTCAACCCGCGCCGCTCAGCCACAGAATGAGCATAAAAAGGAGCTTTGAAGCTTTTTACGATTCGTTAGACTTCTTCAATACGGGTCAGAGCCAGACCAAAGGGATTACACTACCACCGTACCGTAATTGTCTTGGCCAGCATCGTCCTCTGGAGTCTGGACTGCTAATGCTCTGGTCCAAATTTGTACTTGCTCACCACGCCCTCCCACAACCGCCGGCAATCGACTCTCGCGCCAAGCCGTGACGCCAGTAGGAACGCGCCAGACAATTTCCTGAGCAACGTCAGAAAATTGACCATGTACACGAGGCGATTTTACTTACCGGTTCAAGCTGTACGTTTCTCGGGGCGGAGGAGTGAGGCGGTGCTGCAGCATGACCGGAATCTGGGCTCGAATATCAGCCGTGATCTCGGTCCACCGGGTGCCCCGCCCGAATGCGAAAGGTTGCGTGGTAGTAGCCTTGAACGGGGTGGCGAGGAGCTGCATTGACTGAACGTGGGCGTCCAACATGACCTGTCAGGAGACAGAACGATTCAAATTAGTTCGCAAGCTATAGGCTTCATGGCATACGCCAAGAAAGCGCTGACCTCGTTTTCCTCTCCGGTCAGATAACCCAGCTTCAAACTGGAGTCAATGCACGCCTCCCTATCTTCGGAGGCGGCAGCTAGCAGAAGACGCAACCAGTTGTCCATGAACTCTTTCGAGTATTCTCTAGTCGCACCAAAGTCAACGAGCTCAACCTACCCCGATAATTAGCATATTCCTGTCGAATGGCACGTCCTGCACGATGTTCCACGCACCTGTCGCGTCCGCGAATTCCACAAGAAGTTCGTCCAGTTAGGGTCGGTTTGCATCGCTCTGAACGAGAAGAGCTCCATCAGACATAACTCGATGACGCGGCTTGCGATCTGCAGCTGTTCCTCAGTTATCCAAAATCAACGGGCAAAAAGAGGAAGTACATTATCGCGGTCCTGCTGAGAAAGCTTGTCGACCATGTTCCCGCCGACGCTGACTCCATTCACGCGTTCCATGATGAGGACATCGTCCGTGCTGCCGTCCCACACCCAGGGAACCTTGAACCTGGGATCCTTGCCAAGATAGTCGGGCGAGCCGAACTTTCGTAGGAAGGACGCTTCGCGGAGATAGTTGCATTCGTCTGCGAGCTCTTCTTTCATGACCTAGCCATCACGAATCCGGTTCTGCTTATTATCTCCGATATTATGACAGTGAGGTACCTTGATGGTCCGATCGAGAAATAATCCCTTCGGTAATAATCTGCCCGCCGTCAGCAGTAGCTTGACATACCCCAGATCGCTCTCAATCGAGTTCTTGATATTGGGAAACTGGATTTTTACAGCGACTGACTCGTCCTTGCTCGTAGGAGAGGACGCAGCTGCGAGCACAGCACGGTGGACCTGGCCGATGGACGCGGCGGCGAACGGAACACGGTCGAATGAGACGAAGTGGTCTGACCAGGAAGGACCAAGAGAGGATGTGAGGACTTGCTGCGGAAGAAGATTGTGAGCACGGGAAGCGAGGGAGGGAGGCAGGATACGTGCTTCCATCTGCCAGTCAGGCATGTAATGCGCGCTATCTTGCACGCGGCGGAAGACCTCTTCAACTTGAGGTGGTAAAAGCTGGGAGTCTACAAAGGTCAACTGAGTTTAGAAGCATATGTGTTTCCACTATTTTCAAGGGGACCTGACCTTGGATACTCATAAATTGACCTAATTTAAGAGCCGCTCCCCGCATCTGCGATAATTTTGATACCAGGCGGGAGATATTGGCCTCTGTCATCATCAGAGAGGATGAATACTGGTTGTCTTCAGTGCCACTGGTTGTTCTTCGGACGAGCTCCGACGCTGCCCCGTAGCCTAGTGAAGCCGCGAGGCCTGGAAGAAAGCGGAAGGATGTGACTGTAGGTAGCGCAGAGACAAGAAAGATGTATCATATACTTGCCTCCATAGTGAAATAAACGTCCTATGCGGGAAGACGGCACTTTCGACGATTGAAGGCGCCGAGTAGCAGCGATTTGAGTGGCCTGTCGCCCCAACCGTTAGCATAAATCCCTGAAACACCTTATTATAATGATAGTAGCCTTGAGGTATGGCAAAAATGTCCGATAAAGATGGGGAGACGGTGACATACAGCCGCGCTACATAAAGGGCACACACCTCGTCACTCTCCGGATATGACGGTTCTGGTGCAGTCAAGGAGTCAGACTCTTGAGCGGTTGCCTTCAGAGGGTCCGGATCTGGATATTCTGACATAGGTTCCGTATTAAAAAGAGCATTCTGCTGCGGTGGCATTTCTGACAGTGGAGGCTCGGAGAGCAGGACTTTCGGTAGTAGCGGGCTTGTTCTAGCGGACGTAGAAGCTTCTAGTTTATTATCAAAGACATATACCGGTCTCTTATCGGTTTCCTTCTTCGTCTCTGATGTCCGGATGTCTTTAGGCGAGGTGGTCTGCCTATCCAGTGCATGCCGTTCGGTAGGAAGTTCCACGGCAGTTACATCGAATGGTTTTGAATTAGCCAGAGGCTTTTGTCCCAGAGAGGTGAACCCTTCTGATTTCAAGGGCCCCTGGGTCGCAGCAACTGGCTTGTACACTCTTGCCTCTTCATACCTCTGATGGGAGCCCTGATGCGTCTCGCTCCGCTCATCTGCCCGCTTCCTCTTCCTCCCTGCAGTCAAAGGTGCGACGCGCGTGCTAACCTGAGAGGACCTATACTCCGTAGCTTTGAAGCATATATCGGCGGCCGAGTGCAGAACGCAGTACCAGTTGAAGAGTGACCCAGGAGGCATGAGTTCCTCTTCTTCCATCGAGCGCGGACGCGGACGCGACGAACCTGTCACCAGACTCGTGCCCAGTTGAGCCGTCTGGGAAATGCACGTGAGCTATGCAAACCCGTCCAGTTATTCTCCGGAAGTCCCTTCGTAATATTCAAGCTAAGTTACTTCTCTGAAGCCTTGGTAATATTTTATAGAATCTCCAAGTCGAGGTACCATCCGTTGCAGTTATCACAAACTGTGGCTTGTCATCAGGGTCTTTCCAATGTCATACTCCGATATCCTAATTGGGATTTCTTCATTTAGGGTACTTATTTATAGTAGCTTCCGGTGGGTCAGGGCTGCAGCCTGCGGAGATGAGAGCAACGCCCGACGGACTCCTGCTGCTAAGGATATCTCGCTTGCCAGGTGGTTAAGACCTCTCCTGGACTCGACTGTCATGCTTCCTACACATCATACACGCAATGGGTCGCCGTTGGCACGATATACGGTTCAGAGGTGAGTCTACCGTCGATAGTCGGAAGGCATTACACATAAGGACTGCCAGCTCGGACGTGATATCTGATTCGAGAGTAAATGTCATGGAAGAGAGCTCTCAGAAGGTCCTCTGGTATAAGGCAAGTCTCCTGTGTCATTGAGGGTTGGAACGCACGGATCAACTTGGCTGTGAAGGAAAGGTTTCTGACGGAAGACGAAATAGTGGATCACATATTCGTGCGTCTGGCATTCCACTTATGCCTTGATTATGCTAAACCTTTGTAGGACAACGCGACAACAACGCTTTGCTGGTCAGTCCACCGACCCAAGCGGGGATGGTACATACGCATCCGATGCCCGACCTTCCCACCCGGCTACTTCATCGGCCTCATCCCGGTCCCTAAAACCTCACCATACCATATGGAGGCAGCGCTATCTTTCGCATGCCGTACAAACCTTCCAAGACCTTTCCCATCCTTTTCGGAAGTGAGCTTGGTGTCCTCACCACACTCGTCGAACAGTTCGGTAGATACGGACATCACACTTACCGAGCATAGTTCCGCTGCATCCCATTCCTACCCACCAACACCACCAGTCCCTGCGCTGAATGTCAGACCTGCATCCCCTATCGAAGACGAGGAGCCAAATCCAAACGAGCGCAGCCGAAATTTCAAGAGTAAGGCAAAATCACCACGACCGAAAACACAAGTCTCGCAATTCCTTCTAACTCGCCACGCAATGAACCCTCCAGTCCCGACTGAGCAAACCTCCTTCCTCTCACGTGCGCTCTCATACTGGAAGAGTACAGAAGAAGCACAATCGCTCTCGTTCGCGCTCTCCCCCATCCCCGCCGTGACTCCGACCACTGGCTCATCCAGCCCAGGTCCATCACTGTTACCTATTGATGGACCAGGCATGCACTGCCATCCGCATATGCCTCCTCCTCTTGTGGCGTTCCACGACCGTACCCCAGCATTCGCATTCAGAAACACAACAGGGATGCTCGAGATCGACGAGAATGAGGCGCGTATGCTGGGCGTGCACGTCAGCTTTTGGGTCACAGTCTCGTTGACCTACCTTGCGTTTCTGGAAGACCGTGATGTGAGTCTTGGCTAGTTAATTACCTGCCAATACCGTTGCTGAACATTGGGTACAGAGCTATCTCGCTGCTTTAAGCGACTAATCTCATGGTTCCTGCAAAAAGGGTTCCTCTTATGATTTATGGTAAGAACTCACTGACCATTACATGCACCTCTCTTCATCTCTTCTGTTGCAGTTGGACATGCTAGGATCTAACTTACGGTATATAATGCATCTCAGTGGATTAATCATGCTTTCGGCCTCGGGATCTGCGATCTCCGTGAATTTCATTTGCCAGCTTGTGGCTGTGGTGGTACCCGCTTCTCTGATTATCTTATCTCCTTTAAACGTGACAATTGCGAATAGTCGGCTATATATACGGCCAAGGTCACCCAGCTTGCTTGCATCCTTCCCCACACTGAACAGACAGGATGGAGCTTGGTTTGAGAGGTGTACACGTCCTTGTAACAGGTGAGCGGATATTCTTCTCTTGAGTATCCCGCTAATCATGGAATGCAGGAGCGAGCGGGGGAATCGGTCTAGAGACGACTCGAGTTTACCTGGGTAAATCATTCTGCTACTATCCCCCGTCTGCGAACAAAGTTATACGACACCCCTGCAGCGTTGGGAGCGAACTTGACTGCGCACTACAATACTCAGGATGCCACCCTCAAGCCTCTCCTCGCAGAGTACCCTGACCGTGTACAAGCTATTCAAGCCAACCTAGCGAACGAATCTCAGGTTATTGACCTATTGAGCAATGCCGCCTCCCAAGGGAACTTTGGGCCAGTCCAAATTGCGGTAGTGAATCACGGCATCTGGCCCCAGGCGGACGAACCCGTCGCGGACATGTCCCTTGAGCGATGGAACAACACAATCGCAGCCAACCTGACGTCGTCGTTCTTGGTTATCAGAGAATACCTCAGAGGATTGAAGAACGCCACCCCGCAGCAGAAGGAGAAAGCGGCGGTGGTCATGGTTGGGAGCACGGCTGGAAAGTTTGGAGAGGCTGGGCACGCTGACTATGCGGTCACGAAGAGCGGTACGCGGCCTAGCCTTGATGTATGCAGCCCGTCGATTCTGACGGAATCGGTGCAGGCATGATGTACGGCTTGACTATGTCTCTGAAGAACGAGATTGTCAAGATTGCACCCAAGGGTCGCGTCAACACCGTAGCGCCTGGGTGGGTCGGAACGCCCATGGCTGTGGAGGCGTTGAAGGACCCCAACGTCTCCTACCGTGCTCTTGCAACGTAAGCGTTTCTATCCGTGTCCATGGCCCAAGGGACGGCGCATTTACGGAACCTTACAGTACGCCGTTAAAGAAGATCGCAACTCCGACAGACGTCGCCAATCAAATAGCTTTGCTGTCTTCCAACCTTATATCCGGCCATGTTACTGGTCAAGTGGTAATGGTCGAGGGTGGAATGGAGGGTCGCTTACTGAACCGGCCAGAAGATCTAGCATAGCCAGAAGTACACGAGTACGAGTGTAACAAGATTATGTTCCAGACCATTAAAGCAGATCGGTTCCGGGTGTCTGTCGGATCCTGACCATTCAAAGGAACAGGGATGCAATCATGTACACCCGACGATACACGGCGTATGGTTGTCGATTCGTCTTGGCTTATCCCCGGCATATATGAGAGACATCGTGCTGGAGTCGATGCTAACGATCTGCTGATATATACATCTGGAGCAGGGAGAATTCTCAACTGGCTGCTGTCCGCAGAATCTGTGCGCCTCCAACTCGAGCCCTGAGTCATGGTATAGTATGCCATGAATTGCATCCTAGCTGCGATATTGCTAGCTCCTGAAACCCATGCGGGAATATTACTCTACTTTCGAATGTGTCGGACGTGAATAATCCAGAACATCCCCCATGAGGTATTCGCCAGCGGCACATATGCCAGCCGACCACACTAGCAGTAGAGACGTGATGCAGAAGAAGCTGATTGTCTGCCCTATCTCTAGCCAGGAGCCTAGAGCACGACATGAGCGAAAGGTTCAGTGGAGAAGTACTACTTGACTCACCGGTGTCGGTGACGAGGAAAAAGAAGGTCATGGTCATCCCTGAATCCGCGATCGAATGTCATGAGTGGTATGGAAATCAATAGGCAACGGGCGTACCGTCTGTCAGCGTTAGTGCCACTAAGAAAAGAGAGAAGGAAGGCAAGCGAAGACGGGCGTTGAGTGTCGCGAATACTGCAGATAGTATGACGTATGGCGCAACGATTTTGAAAACCTGTCGGAAAGGGTAAGGAAGGTAAGAAATATAACAACGCGATGCGGAATCAAAGTCATACCAGCAGCGCTGCCATGAGGAATGGCCTGAAGACGGGCATTAACCGATACACAGGTTCAAGATAGAAGGATCTGGAGGAGGGTATATTAGTTATTTCAGAACTGTGCGCGAGACTGTGAATTGATAGCTCACGAGATAGAGGCCACGCTAGAAGTAAGATCAATATCACTTCATCAATAGGTAGATGCGGAGGCGTACTTTCCAGTTCCGAAGAATCCGACTTGCACAAAGAATAAGAAAAACAAGGCTATCCGAAGGTCGTCCGGACGAGGTTGATAGGTTTGCAGGGCAGGTTCCGACCTTTTGTCGGGAGTTCTACTATCGACCTTTGCGCTCGCTTGACCAGACCTCAGCGCAGCTTCCACTTCAATCCATAATCCCAGCGTCATTGAATAGCTCAGGTAAAATAGCCCTTCATTGCTGATCGACAGGATCACGAAGCATGGACAGAACGCCAGGAACAAGACGATAAGCTTAGCCTCAGGGTTCGCGTACTTTGTCCTAGTCAAGGCGGGGTACATAACCGAGATCACTGATCGCAAGTCATCCACCAAAGTCATGCATGTACAGGAAGAGAAACGCACGGAGGATAGCCCATCCAGCTACCTGGTTAAGCATAGGCAAACCGGCCTTCGCCTGAAGCCTGTATACCGAGCTCAAGGTAACCATCATAGCGGCTAGAATAAACCATGACTGAGTGCGGATGGTTATCCCATGTCTGGCAGACTTTTAGTCATCGATTAGCACACATACCTGCGTCTGGATGGTCCGCATCACAGAAGTTCCCTCAGATGTTTGTCCAGGGACAGCCACCCGTGCAACTACAGTCGCCACGAGAACCATACACAATCCCCCAATCAGTCTACAAGACACCGTCAGAGACACTTTCGTCAGCGCTGGATCCGCAACTCACATTACCAAAAGGTTCTCTCTTTTATGGACGTCCAACATAGGGAAAACGCCTGTCGCAAGACAGGACAGCGTCCATAGCCATTGCAGGCCGGAGTGGGATCGCTTAACGTCCGCTTCCCAGAATTGAGGCCAGACCAAGCCAATCAGAACAAGCCCGATGCTCCATATAAAGCGGTGGGTATAGGCTTGCTGAAGAAGAGGATTAACTCGCATGCTCCAACGATCTCTTTCTATACACTCACCACCATGCATCCCAATGCAGTAGCGACGAGGATGCCTCTAACAAGAATCCTTCCAATCCTCTGGAGGTCCCTCCTCTCCCGTGATTGCGCATGTCTCACGAAAGGTCCCCATACTCTAGCGATGACCGTATCCCAGAAGTAACACGGAAAGATGATGTAGACGTAGAAGCTCCAAGGAGACCGCTGGATGGCGAAAATAATCCAGCAGGCCAGGACGGCGGCATAATAGTTCACAGTGGACGCCGTCCCAGCGGCCGCTGGCATCAACACAAAGGTCGCGGAATACGCGGCCCAGCCAGTGTACGCAAGGACAACAAGGGTGCGAATAAGGGCACGGTCATAGCTTGAAAGGTGGTCCGGTTAATTAGTACGGCATTATTGTCCTCGTGCGAAAGGGTTCCGGACTTACGTCTGCAGATACCGTAAACCTGCCAGGGCAGTCTGTATCGTCTCAAAGCTTTCGATCCGCGCGCTCGTATACTGTTCGCTGCCGATCAGATCTTCAATATGTCGAATGGCATTGGACCCGGGCAGACTGTCTTCCGAAAGAGAAGAATATGGCCTGTAGAATAAGGTATGTTTTTTCTTGATATCTGGGCAGAAGGAGTCAGGAACGATTCCGAGAGAGCTGTTAATAGTGCGGACCGTGCTTGACCCGATAGTGTTCCAGAATAACCTGCGCAGATTGAAGATTTCATATTTGTGTGAAGACCATCAGCCTATACGAATACTCTACCTTCGCATTGACCAGAGCGGCCTCGGCGCGTCCTCGTTCATCGTCATCCCATTGCAGATACCCCTCCTTGTCCGGATACACATCTGGCAAGACACCTACGGAGTTGACAGGCCAGTTAACGCCCACTAGTGTCGCCATGAGAGCAGCCACATCTGCCTGCTCGACATCTTGCCTGAGAACATGGGACAGCTGGAAAGGAGCACTATACGGGTCGATCTGCGCTGGATCAGATGACTGGAAGATAGGTCCCCTGACGCCTTTGCCCCAAGCGATAAGCGGTGTACGGGTGTTGTCGGGATCTTGGGGATTCATATCAGCGGCAGCTATGAAACTACAGCGGAAATGAAATGCAACCGACCACCGTCCCCGTGATTTCCGATCTTAGACATTCCGTGATCGGCCGTGAATATGTAGCTGGTATCTTCATCAGCATAGAACTCGGAGATTAAGGCTTCAGCTTGGCGGACGATTGTGTCGACAACCATTATATTGTTCATATATTCCTATATAAAGTTGCACTGTAACCAATCGGATGCACCTGTGTATCTATGGAAGCAAAGCGTACCTTTGAATGTGGTCGATAGGCATGACCGGTCGTATCTAAACCCAAGAGATGCAAGAAAAATACGACTGCCTCGGAACGTAGTGATGAGTCCAGTGCAGGATCGGTCGTAGCATTATGGAGTAATTGTCTGAGATGGTCCAGTACCCATGTATCTAGAGCAGTGGCATCTGGAGTAGATGGGTGAGCTGTTTCCGGTCATGTAGACGTTGTTAGCACGAAGATGGTCACCTTTCGTGAAATCCTCATCGTGTTCTTCATAACACCAGGTTCTGACCTTGCCCGGCGTCGCTCCTCTAGCAAACATTGGCAAGATATCGGGTGATCCAAAGGAGAAGGTGTGCGATGACTGGTTGAAGACGGAGTCAAAATCAACCTGGATGATGTTAGGGTTAGGGTTACATGCTCAAACACAGTACCGCCCGTTTCGTATCGCCTTTGCTTCCAAGAGTGATGAGTGACCTTACCGGGTTGGTTTTCCATCCCTAAATATTCAGATACCGTATCCTCCTTTAAATCAAGGGTCCCATGATTCCAGGCTTTTAGACAGCTCACCTTCGTCACAGCTGAAACATCCTCGTACATGCCCGCTGACAATCCGACAAACGTTCGAAGATGCACCTTAATGCAATAATAAATCTCATACCAATGAGGGCTACGTGACCAGGTCTACTCTCGGTAGGTACTCGCGTGTGCGAGATGCCGTACGCTCCTCGTGTCTCTACGATGGATCTGAGGTATGGTGCAACAATAGCGGGAGCATCCGCAATAGGTTTAAACGCATTTATACCGAGCAGGAGGTCCGCGCGAAGACCGTCACCTGCCAATTCCCGTGTCCAGTTGGTCATTCGACTGTATGACCATAACAATAGGTGTACGATACCAACGATGAAGACCATACGTCTGGACAGCGGCTTGCTGGTTCTATAGTGTTGCATGCCATGGACGACAGGACTCGTAAAGTAGCAGTCAAAGACCGTGCCGATGTACACAAGGTGGAAGACCAGCCCAACGACAAGCAGCCAAGTGACAGATGTCGCGTACGTTCTGACCGCCATTTTCGTCAGAAGCAATATTGTGTCAATGCCAGATATTACTGCAGTGCATGACCAGTCTGTATCCCAAGCAGTGGCGTCTGAGGATAGAAGGAGAGAACAATTCGATAATGCAGGGAACATCGTGCCGGAGCGTGCCGGATGTTTGACAGTCGCTTCACACGCGACGGAGGTTATTCGCGGACATGTCCGCCTCAGAAGGCTATATCTGAGTTTGAACTGAAATTTCGGACCCCAAGAAGTCCCTTCATTAACCGTAGTTTGGGCCGTTTCTTCCAAGATACTTGGAATCAGCAGCCCTGGTGAGACTTGGATACCCAATATATCTCGGAAAGATGACGTACTGACAAGGGCTCTGCTGCTAGTCGGTCCTTCTGAACCCCAAGATATGCCCGTCCTGATCGCATAGCATGCTGGCGTTACGAATTCATCACCTTGACATAAACCCCTACGGCAAGAGCTCCATGGAATCTCATGCTTATCTGCGTTATGAATTTTGCTCTGACATGATGGTTTAATATGCGGTGCTACGGGTCCGATAGCATGTTCGGCAAGTTCATCACTCCGATTCCCACCTTCATAGGCTCAGGGCAAAGCGTGGAGCGCATGAATCCTTTCTTGCTTTGTCGGTCGCGTTTGCTGTTGATGCGTCGAACCCTGCGGCATCAGGTCTTTAATATCCCTTTCCATGGTGATATGCATCAATGAATGGCTGAGATCTGTCGCATTGAATCCGATGCCGCAAAGAATCTGTATGTCATACCGCCTGCACGGTACCAAAACGCCATTCGTCCGAGACTTGTGTGGGAGGGCTTGGTCACCAGTAGCCTTCTTGGTACACGCCCCCTCCTTTGACGTGACTATCGCCGTGGTCAAGCGCGCGATGCTATGCTTTCATGACAAAGAATCCCTTTCTCGCTTCTTGGTCAATATACCAGCATGCTGCGCGCGAGTGGCCTGAATCATTTTGCCACCGGTAATGTCTCTCTATATATTGAAGTGCCAGCGAATCAATCCGAGGGGTACCCAGCGCCCCAGTCATGCGCAACGCCCTGACTATCGCCGAGCTTCAGAGTATCATCGTTGACTATATCTTGGCCGATGACTCCAGTGGCAGAAAGACAGTCGCTGCGCTGGCCAGATCATGCAGGACTCTCCATGAATCTGCAGTCAGAGCTTTGTGGCGAGAGCTACCAAGTCTAGCACCCCTGCTGCACTGTATGCCTTCCGACCTTTTCCTCCAAGGAACATCATTGGTTTGTCTACTCCGTCTGCTCCGTACGGCATGCGCTAATCAGCACAACAGCGTCTGGGGCGGCCCTTACGCACCTCAGACTGGACTCGCGTTCACAAGTACGCTGCTCATATTGCTATTCTCCATTTCCAGTCGACTTGGAAACGGCAGAGCCGCTGTCGCTTTCCCACCATATCCCCGAGTGCGTTCGCCGCCCTGGCGAACGGTATATCCGCGGACTGCCTCTTACCAAACCTCCGCGCACTCACATGGGATCCCCATTACCGAGAGGAGGAGTCAGTGTTCTCCTTCGTCGAGCAACTCCTGGCTGGAAGTCTCACCAGCCTTACGCTGCGGGTTCTGACCTCGTCGCAGAGCACTGCTCCGCGTATTTTGCGTTTGCTTCCTTCGCGATGTCCATCTATACAGAGCCTCGTCATCGAGTACGAGGGACTTAATGAGGACATCTCTGAGGCCATCGCGGAGTGCACATACCGTTTACGCCAACTCCGCGAATGCGAGGTGTACGCTCCGGCAGCTGACGTTGCCCTGAATCACCTCGCTGGTTTGCCGCACCTACGGTCCCTGACGGTATGGCAATGTCCTCATGCCCCTTCGCTACAGTCCACGTCCCTGTCACCGACAGTGCTGGATTCTTTCGCAGCACTTGAAGAGATTTCAATCCGGACCGAGCATATCACAGCGTGCACGACCCTCGCACGTCTGATTAGCTCTCACAAAATGAAGTCGATCACATTCACATATAATGAATGGGCGTCGGCATCTCTTCTCCGGGGCTGTACGAGAGCTCTCAGTCACCTTCGTCGACCCTCGTCTCTGACGACTCTGTCCATCGCCTTGGACAAGGACGCCGAGGTTCCCATCAACTTGCCAGACGCGGTAGTCGATGACAGCCTGTTTCGGCCGTTGCTGGTGTTCTCCAGCCTGGAAATCTTCGAACTTGACCCACACTGTTCGTTCGCGATAGATGACAGACTCGTCGAGACCATTGCCGCGAGGTGGCCACGACTCCGTTCGTTAGAGCTGATGCCCCAAAGGTGCTTAGCCAACACATCCCGATTGACCCTGAACGGGCTTGTCCCGCTCGTCAAGAATTGTCCCAGATTGAAGACGCTCTGCGTGCCTCTGGAAGAGCATGTTTCCGAGCCGTCCTTGGAAAGAGTTCAAGGCCTGCACAGCGACAACATCACCACGCTCGTTGTGGTCAGTAACACTGTTGAAGAGCCAGCGTCAGTGATTCTATTCCTGGCGCATCTGTTCCCCAGGCTGCAGGTTATCGAGAACTGGGCGGAAAGCGAGGAGGAGGGGACGATGAGCCCGTGGGATGCAATCGAGACGATAGTCAGGGGAATCAATTATGCGTTCCCTTCGGAGGCACGGGGCAAGGAGGGGCGGTTGTTGAAGGGGCAGCTAGCGTGCTTGATGCGCAAGTGGATGAGGTCTTTCACTTAAAAAATTTATTTTACCTCTAACTTATCAGCTTCCTTCGCAGTTATCATTACACTCTTGTTTTCTAATATAATACCCTGCAGTGCTCAGAGCTGACCGTTTGTCGTCGATAATGGCAGGGCAGTGTACGTGAACTGTCAAGCCGGCGTGCATCCAGGAATACCAACGTGCCTTATCGTCCCTGACACCTGAGTACAGCACCTGTCCGCAGTGCAGGGATGCTGAACCTGCTGATGCAACCAACAGGTCCCATGTTTGGGGAGGGACTCCAAATATGAGGAGAAGGGCTGCGGACGACGCGCCGCTGGCCAGACACACTGCGTTCCTGCCGGAGTGTAGCAGCGGACATCTTCCCTCTCAATGACCGTCAGGGTACCCTTACCGCATTACAGCCGACGATGCTTACTAGAGGACTTGGATATGGTGTGCCTCGCTGCGTTAGGCCGGCCCAGGGTGCGACTGTGCGGCTTTAGTTGCAATATCGTTGACTGACGATATATTGCTGAGTTTCTCTATCGTCTCCTCGTTAGCGGTGCCGAACCGGAGGTGGAACAGTACCAGGATACGGGTGAAGCATTGCATCGGCCGCGTAGCTGCTATCGGCATGTGGCACGAGCCAGGACGGACTTGAGATGGACGTGCACCTAGGCACTCGTGGAGGGACAATGTACCAAGACATTTGTAATGGTCTCAGAAGGTTGAGTATACGAAGTTGTTTCGAAAGATGGTGCAGCACATGTATGCGGTAGCTTCGTCTTGCTTAATGGCGGAATACAGCATGCACGTTCCGCTTTGCTCGTTGATACAGCAGTCGCAATCAATCCTGGATATCATACCAAGGACACTAAGACCGAGCGCACCACATCATCACTCGTCCTCTCATAGCAGACCTCCCATACCCTACTTCTTCTTCTTTGGCTTCTTCTTCTTGACGCCTCCTCCTGCAGCTCCTGCGACTGGAGCCGCTCCCGCCGGTGTCCCCGCTCTTGTAGGTTCGGAGTCGATTTGCATGGGCGTACCTGCTGATTCAGCGCGACGGTTCTGCATTTTTTGCATGAGAGAGAGGTTCAACGCCTCGAATCGATTCAAGAAAATAGACGAATAGGTCTTGAATTTGAGACACTAAATGACTGATCAGTTACGAATCCAGGTCAGAAAAGAACGCGTTTATGCGCACCGTGTCATCGTCCGTGATTTTCAAGACCAGCTTGCCCTCGGACGCCCTCCATTTCACGACATAACGTGTCTTCCACAGCCTCTCAGCCTTGGCAGGATTAGCCGGCACAAACGACTCTCACCTTGTTCGGCGACTTGGCGTACAGTGCCTCTGCTGCCTCTTGATATTCCTGCCAGGAGGAAATGTACACCATGACAGCATCGAGACAAGTCCGGCTGCCACAATCGCAGCGGCGCTCAAACGCCGAGATCGGCCCGGCGCGGTCACCCCCACACTTCGAACTGCCCTTTGACCGACCAAAACGCCGTAAAACCGTCGGGTCTCCGTTCTCCATTTCTCTCTTGCCTTGTTGTACTCGCTGGTCTAGCTGTACGATATGTCGAATACGCAGAAGAAATGTGAGCCTTCTACTGTCTCATTCGGATCTTGCACTATTTCCTCATGTTTGTTGCACCCGACAGCCCTGCCTTTCATTTATAACTTTACTGCTGGAGCCATCGCTGGTATCTCGGAGATTTTGACATTCTACCCTCTCGGTACGTCAATCGTTATACCTTAGTAGCGTCCCGCACCGCTGAATCTTCTCCAGATGTCGTGAGTACGCACTCGCGCGACTCGTCTTTGATTTCTAAATATACCTCCCTTTTGGCAATGCTTAGGTCAAGACGCGAATGCAACTGGAGACTGGGAAGTCGAAGCACGGTCTGGTGGGGAGCTTCAGGACGATTATAGCTGAGGAAGGGTGCGTCTCGTCAAACCCGCGCTGCCCAAGCGTAGACCTCACATGCGATCCATAGCTTCGGGCGACTGTATCGAGGTACATGGAACTCAAATCCTTATAATTCAGTGCATAGACTGAACCCTGCACTGAAGGCTTGGTTCCTCCGTTGATGCTGGAAGCTCCCAAACGCGCTACCAAGTTGTAAGTGGTCGGGTCGGAAGCTCTACGTTGCATATGGCCGAATTGGCGCATATAGCGCTGCAAATGATTTCTGGGGCAAAACATTCATATCATTGACTGGTCGGGCGAAAATGGACCAGCAGCTGTCCATCTTGACTGGGTGCAGCGCAGGTGCTACGGAGAGTTTTGTGGTAGTCCCTTTCGAGCTGGTGAAGATCAAGTCAGTATCTCTCGTGTGTTGGGCGAAGGTGCTACGGCTTAACTGCAGCGAAACGGATAGGTTACAGGATAAAGCTAGCCGGTTCGCTGGTCCCTGGGACTGCCTCAAGCAGATTATCGCCAAGGATGGCGTCTTAGGCCTGTACGCCGGCATGGAAGCAACGTTCTGGAGGTCCTATACCAGTGTTTGATTCCATATGACATGGCTCACATGTGTGATAGGCATTTATGGTGGAACGGAGGCTACTTCGGCTCAATCTTCCAAGTGAAGGCGCTATTGCCGCCGGCTGAGGTGCGGAACACTTTCGGAGTTGAGTGATCTCTCATCGAAGCGCCACCGTAGTCACCTCAAGGGCAGCTGATGAACAACTTTATCTCTGGGACTGTTGGAGGTTGTGTTGGGACGATTATGAACACACCGTGAGTTCCGACCGCCTTTCATATCTCGCTCCAGTCACGAAACAATGACCCGGTGCGTCAGGTTTGATGTAAGCATCTAGTTATTGTAATTCCGGATTTCGTACTAATACACACACTCTTTGTCCTAGGTCGTCAAATCTCGAATCCAAGGTTCTGAGCGCCTGCCTGGTGTGACTCCCAAGTACAATTGGACTTACCCTGCGTTCGTGGAATGTATTTTCTGGCGCTCGAGGTGTAGGCTGACTTGACATTCCCCGCTTCGCACAGGTTGATAACGATTTTCCGTGAGGAAGGCCCAGCGGCGCTGTACAAAGGATTTGTACCTAAGGTATTGCGTCTGGCGCCTGGCGGTGGTGTGCTTTTGCTGGTGGTGGAGTTCACGCTTGGCGTGTTTAGAAAGGGTAGGATGCTCGCTTGTGACCTTTACGGACTTGGCTAACATTCTACCAGCTCTCGGTCCCCCGTACGTCTAGAGGTTACGAAAATAGACCAAGTTGCTTCCCCGCACTTTGCCGTGGCACTGCTTCGTGAGGCGTCTATATTCGATAGTGCCGTATCGCCTCGTGGCTATGTGTAGGGCGCTTCACTGCAATGTGGCCTAAAGGATACAGGGCAGCTTTCCGCACCGCCGTCCCTTGTCGCGTGGCTGTCTGTTACGAACAGTCACTACTGGAATTAGTTTCGTTCTCCGCACAGCCGAATCATGACAGCTTCTTATCTACGTCTCCAACGGAACAAAGCATGAGTGTATGCATAGCAAAGATGAAGTATAAACATGGTGAGTGCAGCAGGAAGTCGACGGTATCATGGCATTACCCACCGAACTCTGCTGCGAAATCTGCGAGTGCGTCATTGCCATCTCTGTCCATGTCGTCTGCACCGCGGAGAAGGCCCCGGTATGGGAGATGAACGTCATTGCAAACTTGACTGCGGTATCGCAAAGGTTCAGAGCGATCGCGATCGACCTTTCCGCCAAAGCCTTGGCAGTCTCGCGAAGTTCCGAGGTGTACGTCCACCCTACCAGTTATCGCTCTGATGTTGCAATCCCGACTAACGATGATTTGCGGGACGGCAGTGATCAGGCACAGGCATGTCGGGATGTAATGAAGTATTTGCGTCGGATGAGCATGGGGAATGCTCACCTTGAAGCAGAGGAGGATGAAGAGGACGAAAGCCAGATATGGTCGAAAATGCCAGACATGCTCCGGTCGCCCCTTCTCCAGGGCTACACCATCTATCTTAACGCGGTGAATCTGCGCAAGGCGTACCGGGAGTCGGAGCGGAAACAGAGGGAGTCCCAGTCATCCTCGGCCTGCAGCAGGCCACCCCCGCCATTGGAGCAGGGTGTCGGCTCGGAGGTCGTCAGAGGCCGGATTAACAAACAGAGTCTGCAAGCGCTGCAGTTGGCTTTGGAGAAGAGCAGGCTTGTATACCCGGGCCAGATGGGGGCTTTGCTGGATAAAGCCGTGCGGGAGGAGATGGGGCAGATCAGTTTAGAAGTGGACTAGCATACTGAAGCACACTCGAACCGTGGATATTTGTGCTTGGTCCGTATTGACATATGAGTGCTAAAGTTGATTCTCTGTAGTGAAAAGCATTAATTTGTTGTATACCGAGGTGTTGGTCCATAGCACTCGCATTCGGGTAGCTAATGGGACGTTGGATGGTTGTAGGCATAGTTGGTCGGTGTCCGGGCGCAGGAAAAGCTATATACGTCTGCAGGGT
This sequence comes from Heliocybe sulcata, assembly GCA_004369045.1. NCBI lineage: Eukaryota > Fungi > Basidiomycota > Agaricomycetes > Gloeophyllales > Gloeophyllaceae > Heliocybe > Heliocybe sulcata. The sequence goes on along the minus strand of ML213525.1, from coordinate 259,187 downwards.
TGCCTTCGGAGCACTTTGGGCGTGTGCTGTATGCTGCGATGCAGCGGGTCCGACACCCTGAACGGTTGAACATGGGTGAGCCAGCTGAAGAATCGAGGTCAGACCCAGTCAGAGTGATTCAACGACCTAACGTTTAACACTGCATAATCACTCGGCCCAGTAAGAAAGCGCAGGCAGAAATGTTGCAGTGCTGTTCTACATAGAATCTAGACGGCAATCTTCGAGTGGCGGTAGTGCTTCTGAGTATTACTACACGCCAACTGCACCGCCACCTGCTCTAGTATAGACTTACAGAGAGAAGGGTCTATATAGCCACTTGCTGCCGACGAACTAGGTGCTCTCTCGAGCCTGAGGGCAATATCCTGTGGGTTGACTGCCCTCCTCGAATTAATCCTGACCGGGTACGCTTCGGGCAACAATATCCGTTTAGACCTCTCGACTATTAATAAATATTCAACAAGATGGCAGGCATGAGAACGTGAGACAGCGCTCTAAATCAATCAAACATGCAGCATTACGGAACCATCTACTTGACGACCATGGCGTGCAGCCTCATAGTACCCATGGTTTGCACTGCCTGCTCAAGTCTCTTCCCTTTGCATGCGCAGTGGCATTAACTGCGTGTCAACATGCGCACTGCCAGAGGCTACATCACTCGACGGTACTTGTACCCTGTAGACCAGCATAAAAGCCAAGTTCACGGTAATCCATGGCTATCCTGTCGGATACTTTACCTCGTAACAGGACCGCTTAGATGAAACCCTTTCGGGAGGTCGTCTTCGTTCAAGTTTGGACGGGACCGCAGGTGGCCCGCGCGGGACCGTCGCGCATGGCCTGCGGTCCCAGTCGAAATCAAGGCAGGTACGCGTTATGCTCGGGCGCGGTACGGGGGCAATGTCGCATCCCGTTGATTACTGCGTCTGTGCCGAATGCGGGAAGGCAAGGCGATCCCGGTCCTTCTTCATGAACCGCTACGCGCACAAGCCGTCCCATGGGCGGAGATCAGATCAGATCCAATGTTGTCAACATGTCTAGCAACGCGCAATGACTCCTCGATCTGAGGGGTGCCCTCTGCTGGCATATATAAGGCGGCGGGACGGCATCACAACTCTCCCATTGTTCAACTACCATCCACATCACACTAACTATGCTTTTCTTCTCCTCGCTACTATCCTCGTCTCCTACCGACCATACGTGGCAGCGCGCTGGTCCTGGAGACGAGCGTTCTCCCTGTCCTGCATTGAATACTATGGCGAATTATGGGTACATGTGCGTATGCCGTCCTCGTATCTCCATCGCTCCCTATTCACCGCTCGTTCAGACCAAGGGACGGCAAGAACATCAAGTTCTGGCACATGATTCACGCGCTTCAAGCGGTCTACAACCTCTCCCTCCCCCTCGCCCTCTTCCTCGCAATCCCAGGCTACCTGCTATGCGGCTCGTGGTTCCGCATGTCAGTGAACCTCGCAGACCTCGCGCTTCATAACCGCCTGGAGCACGACGCATCGCTCGTGCATGCTAATACCCCCGAGGGCGCGGCCCGGGCTCCAACACGCGTAGACCCCGCGTTGATGCACTCCTTCCTGCACGCCTGTCCAGTCGGGCGTGGGTTCCGGCTCGAGGACTTCGCGAAGGTCAGGGTCGTGCGTGAGGCGAAGCTGCCGCCTGGCAAGGCTCTGGACGCTTTCCACGCCGAGGTATCCCGGGGAGAGTCGGCGCTCTCGTGGCTACTTATGAAGGACGATGATCGGAACGAGGTGCCTCTGGAGCGGATACGGCAGTGGTTTGGCGAAGAGAGACTACCTGAAGACTGGAAGAAGCCATCACAACCCCTGGGGCTTATTACAACAAGAGAGACGGCCGTCGAGGTGAAGAAGTTGATAGCTTCTATCCGACACTCTGGAGCCATGGACTTATTACCGGTGAAGCGGTGACTCTGTCATCGATGACTCCATTCCAGTATTGATCCCTTATTCTGCTTGAGCATATAGACGATGCAATGTACCTCTCCCAGATCAATATCATTATAGCCAGTAGGAATTTTATAGTACCTATTTACATTAGTTATAGTATGCCACAGTGAATGCCATGTTACACACCAGTTATGGACGTCCATCCAACCCTTGTGTCCCTGTGTATACTTAGTCCTGCGACGAAATTATCCCCATCAGTAGCTCGAGTGTCGTAGTCCATCTCAGGTCACTATATGTCTGATGCGCCCAAGGTGTTATACCATGCACCTCCGGAAATTGAGTCCACCGGAGGACGGGAAAGGCGTAGTACAACTAGTCACCTTGAGCCACATGGTCCTGCACCGCCAGGACAAAGTCAGAGATCCTGTCCGTAGTCAGATCACGTACCACGGAGGGTTCTTGATCGTTGAATCAAGCATCGGCGCGCGGGTTGGCGATACGCAAGCTTCGAGTTAAGAGAACGCATATGAAATCTACTCACCCTGCCGCTCATCATCAAGCATCGCCGTCATAAATACCAAGAGCAGATTCACCACAGCACCCAGAGAAGTCGCACTCGATGCATGGAAAAAAATCCCAATATTCATCTACCTACTCAACTAAATTATTATGCTACGTACCATGTTCATCAGAGTGGCGCGTCTCGGAAGTACAACATACATCCCCATCCAGTCCCGCAGGACCTTCCCATTATTACCTACACAGGAGGAGTACACCCTAACGACGTGGCAGCGGACACTTTGAAGGCAGCGCTGATACTCTCGCCAGCACCATACATGCCTATCGGCAGGACGTCAGTTGAGCCGCATATGAATATATGAATACAGAAGTGACCACAACTCACCGAGGCACGCCATGGACAGGGCTCCCAGGAACAGCACGAAGTTGAATATCTTCCAATACCACCTCCCCGAGAACACGCCGCGCTTCCACCGAGACAGCTGGGACCAACTGTCGCCGGGGTCATCAATCATCGCGTCCTTGATGACCATGTAGCCGACCAGTAATAGAGGTGGGAACGTGTATGTAAACTGCATGATGCAGACTGCTGCGACCAGGGCGGAGATGTTCTGGACTTGGGGGATAGCTGATCCCACGATGAAGGCTAGGGACAATCAATCAGTGCCTGGTGTCTGAGATAGAGGTGGGAAGTGTACCGAGGGCCCAGTACAGGAACACCATGATGGTCCAAATGAAACGGCCGCGCTTGCTCATGAGAGGAGGACCGTGCATCCACTCCTCAACGATGTGCATATATGCGACCTCTGAAAGATTCACGATCAATCAAGATATCCTGACTCAGGATCGACTTTGGATACTGACTGATGCCGATGTTTCCGTATAGACCGGCGGCGATGATACCGGACAGTAGTGCCAGTACGTTGCCTACTGTTTGCCAAGAGTACTTGCTGACACCTTGGTACGCAAGAGGGAGGGTATACTGCCCTTGGAAGGCGTACACAAAGATACCGTACATCATGTACACCGTGCAGATCAGTAATTGAGCACAGACCTAAACCTCGAGATAAGCGGCAATCGTTGACATATGAATAATACAACGCACCATCGCCTTCCAGAAGTCCATGGGTCGTCGCATTTCGGCCATGAACTCGGGGAAGATCATAGCACCTCCGTAGGCAAATACCATTTGCATGATACCGTTCACCTTAGAGTAGAGTGGCTGGCTGACGAAAGCAGCAGTCGCCACAGGTCCGGAAGCTATATCTGGGCCGTACGTGCTGACAGCTGAGGCGTAGTTGGGAGGAGAGTGGGCGATAAATCCCATGGAAATGAAGATGATCAAGAGATTAATCCAGATAGCCCTGAAGAAACGTGAAGTCTCAGCCACAGCAGTTCATGACGTTTATATGCGACTCACGCGTTGGCCAGCCAGCCATAGTTCTTCAGAGTCCTGATCTGGCCAGCAACCATACCAACGAGTGCCCATATCAGAATTTGGACAGAGAAGCAGAACTCGTGGTACGCGGCGATCTGCGCTACAGACTGGCCGTTTGACAAGAGGATGGTGCCGACCTACGGAGTGCATCGTATCAATGAACATGCCGCCTTGCGCAAGCTGGACGTGCGAGACTTACATTGATAATCAGCTGTAAGCTCTGCAAGACGCTGCAGAAATGCTTGAACCACTTTCCGAATATCCGTTCTGCAAGGTCGGAATATGTCCTGATCGGGTACTGCTCCGAGTCCAGGCGGCAGAACAAACGCCAAAGGATCAGACCAGTGTAGCACGCGATACCACCCACTGTTATTTTGGAATAAGCTTCCGCAGTAATGGGGCCAAGATAAGACGCACTGAAAACATAGAGGATGACTCCGGGGGCGTAGCCAACCTGGCTGAATGCGTATGGGGCGTTGAACGGACCGAGGATGTCTGTGGTGATCAGATAGAAGACCGATATCCAACCGGCCGTGCGCAGCGCCCGACGAGCATTCAGCAGTTCCTGCTCGTGGGGAGTAAGGTTGTGACCGCTCCCTTTCTCCGTTGGCGTCATACTACCAGCAGTTCGTTTGCGAGCCGTTCACTATGCGCTAAATCGTGGACTCACTTCCTTTCGGACTCCCCATTCGCTTCACGAGCCCGCGCCTGCTCAGCAAAGGCAAGGTAGGTCGCGAAGGATACCTTCGAGCCATCTAGAGGTTCCCTCGGTCATTTGTGGCAATCGACACGATGCAATGTGCGAACATACTAGCGGAGTGCTCGGACACATCGACTGAGGGTGCTTTCGCAAGGCCCTCTCCTGCGACCGTTGCTGGTATCCCATACGAGGCCATGGTGGTGGTGTGAACAGGCGTGTCCGGAGCGGGAAATCCAAGGTATTTGTACACTCATGACGGAGACGAGCGGCTTCTCATGGGGATAAAAATAACCGACTTGATGGACTGCTCGTGTGCCTTGGATCAACGAATGGAGCTCTTATCAAGGTTCGGTCGGTACGTCCCCGCTTGCTGGTACCGTGTCCACTGACCGCGCCAACCATCCAGAACCACCTGCAATTGCACGTTCAGTCTAGTGCTGTCCAAGCCCAAGCCAGGTTGCGTTCAGACTTTGCAAGTCAAACTGAAGGGCGCAAACATTGCGTTATCCAAGTCCCGAAAAACTTGCACAGGACTGCCAGAGTACTGCCAATCCAGGCTATATATAAACCGGACCATATGCAAGTTGCCATTAGCGCCAGTATTGGGCGTATGACATCGGAGAATTCCTGTAGTGATGACGGGCTAGAGGAGAATTTCACGGAATCGACACCTAGATCGCAGCAGAGGCCGAGCGGCGGCATGGTGTTGGCGAGCAGCAGAAGGCCGGTTAGCTCTTGCACAGCCTTGAAGGCCAATATTCTTGCGAGCAGGCTGAGTGCATCAAGGTGCCTCTGGGCAGCGAGGATCATCCATGACATTTCATGTGGTCAGTTGTGCACAAAGGCTGCATTCAATGGCTCCAATAAAGGTTGGCGCTTAGCAAGTATTATTATGGCAAGTACGTACGATTAATATTACCGATTCACTCCTCAGTATCCACCCACTTAATTCAGCACTTTCGTAGGGTACACGGTTTCCTTTCCAGCATAGTATTCCGAAGTATGGCATTTGCCAAAACTTACTATGGATGCAAACACATCTGATACTCATGTGACTCCAGGTGATATATAATGATGCTGGATGACCATGACTGTAAACATCGGTGCCTCTAGCGCGCCCTGTTTCTCGTACGTCGGGTTCCTTATATACCCTTACCATGTACGTGTGCTATCATCAGTACTGCTGTGGTCACGGATTTGATCCTAAGCATCAAATTTAAGGCATACTTTGGGCAGCCCCAGTAATGCTTCAAAGGAGTGCTGATCAGCCGGATAGCGCATCTCCTCGGCTCAATCCAAAAATGGGTATCTATCACTCCTCAATACAAGCACTTCTCAATACTTGTATCGCACCCGTTAAACATATCAAGCCCACAATTCATAAGTTCATCACACTCTTGCTCTCACGATGTCAGCTTACCTATTGATATGAAACTTCAGAGTGGCCTATCATCCCCACTGTGGGGGTTGAGGCTGGTGTTGGAGTATCTGGGTCTCCGTACTCCTCTGGATGTCCCGCGCGTTTAATGGGATGGAGGTCGGTGCGATCCCAGGAGAAGCCGGTGAGCTGTTATCGACGCGAGCACTCAGGCGAACTTCCTACAGAGCCAGGACTCCCCTGGTGGGGAATTAGTGCCGCCAGAGACCCCTAGTGTGCGGATGTATAGAGAACAGAGAAGGTGGTAAGTCGTCTTTCATAGCCCGTCGTCTCTATCGTAGGAAGAGTGACGGGTGACCGTGTTTTTATTCGGATGCTACTGATTATACATGCCATCGTTGTGTGTAACTTAGGAATTTACAGCTGTTAGCGGACTATCTTTCTTGAAGTCGAAGTTTCCCTCGCAAATTTTGGGCGCGCGCGATCCGTAGTCGGACACCACCGGTGGTCGTACAGTCAGAAAATGTCAACATGACAGTGGATTTTAACAGAGCGGACTGTTCTCCTCAGGCATTCCTCCATATCGGATATTTCTTTCGGACAAAACATGGTGGGGACATTACCTGTACATAGAAAGTGGCGTAGCCGCCGCAACGTACGCCACATTCACGAGATAATTGCACGTGATGGTCACGGCAGGTCTGCGCCACGTAGTCACGCTTGGATGTCATTAATGTGTCGCTGCCGTGCTCGGAGCCTCCTGTACAAATGATGTTGACGGGAGGAGTACTGAATCATGAGGTTACGCAGCGTGGATTCGAAGCAAAGAATGGCTTGTACAGTCGTCAAACCCATAGAGACTCTATAAAGTAGTTCGTTCGTCTCCACTCTAGCCTGGCTCACTCCGCCATCCACCGGGTTGCCAGCTGGGGGCTCTCGGATGCATGGTAGTTCGTTGTCATCTTACAGCTAGTATGTACGGCACTCTCTTTTTCAGCCATTAGATGATTTTCCGGCTGCATCGATGAAACAATGTGAACTATAAAGCCCTAAGGCGTAGATGTCAGCTGCAGGTTTGAAGGATCAGCGAGACGCTATGAAGATGGAGCCGTCATTTATATTTGAATGACATTCTGGTTCAAATCTGCATGGCGGAGGCTCACGTGGCCCGGCGCGTCGGAGTTTTAAACCAGGAGTTCCCCAGCGTTCAGCAGAGCAGGACTTGCTTCGTACCCTGAACGCCAGTTCTTTCGTTCTTAACCTCGACAAGGGTTTCATTCTTAACGCGACGTGTTCAGTTGGTACTTCGAAATGTTCAGCGCTTTTACCCGCTCGATCGTGCGTGAACCAGCAATTAACAGGTGTAACACATACTGATGTGCTCGTAACTCTCCAGCCCCAGATATCCATCTTGTACGTATAACAAATGACAGCGGTATTACTCCAGCTCACCTAAGTCACAGCCATCACCCGTCCTCCCCTCCGTCAGTGAAAGCACTGAATCTCCTGAGAGCAGCCATTACTGGTCCATATCCTCCTTCCAAGCCCGACGCGCCGCCCTTGGAGTTCAATCTCGACATTGTCGAATCAGCCCCTCCCACCGCTGACCAACTCCGATCAATCCTCACATACCTCCCTTCTGCGTCTGCTTCCCCTGCCCCTCTTTCGACATTCCTCTCATCCCACCCTTCGGCGCCTTCCGGAGTCGAAGAACCCAAAACAGTCGATGCGGTCACCAAATTGGCGTCTTCAAACCCTTCTGCCCTCAAGTGGCCTATCGTAGTCGATTGGTACAGCGGGAAGGCCAGTATCGGAGACGTCGAAGGTGTGAAGGGTATTCTGGAGGAGCTGAGGATGAAGAGGGATGGGGACGTGAAGGAGGGAGAGGAAAGTAAATCAAAAGGGTGGTTCTCGTGAGTGAAGAAGCCTTCCCGCTATCCATTTGGTCCTGTGCGATCCTGACGCGTAATGCGATTGCGCGCACGCTGATACTGCGCCCGCCTTGTATATGTAACTTACCTCAGCCAAACTGTAGCAGAATTTCAGGCATCCAATATCCCTACTTCCACGCGTGGTCTCTATAATGGCTAGGCGGTACTCTCGCGGAACTCTCGCCCGGTATTGCACAGACTCAATTGACGCCCATGCACTATCATGATCCGACCCCGCCGGCTTCGCTCAACTTGCCTAGGCACGGGGAAGGGAGGTCTATTCAGGCTAACAGAGGTGTTCCGGGCGGTCTGCGAGCCTCCGATCGAACTGTGACGAGCGTTACCTATGACTTTTCAGCACCGCCTGCGTTCCGCCGGTATCATCGAAGTATAGTATAGTTTCCGGTGTCAACGTTGCGCTTATCAAAGACGAAGCCCGCCGGGAGGCTATTCGACCTTCACTTCCCTTTCGCAGACACGCTACGGCCTGTGGAGTCGATGGATGGGCTAGTGTATGATGGCCGGCGCTTCTTCGTCTTCATTCCTCGGATCTAATTCTCTCTGGACATGAGGCTGTGGTTCCGTGTTGGCCCCTGGAAGATTGCGTGTTCGTTGCTGGGACATCCTGCCCAGTCAATCTTCTCCCGATCGCCATCATCACCTTATGGGCTTTTCAGACCGACTCTGTTCTTGATAGAGCCGCGCCAGGCTTTCGCCCCCGGATATATGCAACGAGGTGCGACTTCCGATTCGCTGCTTGCGGAGCCGAAGTAACTGGACGTGCATGACCTCAAGCGAAGGACATCGAAGACGCGGACTGGAGCAATTCAAACGATGCGTTACATATGAACAGGTCTGGGCTCTGGAAGGTGTTCTTCACGTCGGCATTTCTACTCGGCTGTCCCGGCGTCTCAAGCTGGCTTGCTTCTCCAGACAGACAGTTGCCGCTGCTGCCTTCGTACGGCGATTGTCATTCAAGGCCGAAGTCTTTCTAAGCTTGACAACTCCGCGACCGGGATATGACTGCGCAACATCATCGGCTATCAAAGCATTTCCGGACAGGAAGCTCGAAACAGTCCGCCATTGTGTTGTCGCAAGACTGGTCATCCGTGAGGAGAGACGAGGGGACGCGATCTCATGGCGCAACACGCCATAATTTCCCTGTGAGCCGAGCAATGATAATTTTGTCACTCTCACAAGTGTTGTCTTCGTTCACCGGTCACCGGTCAGGATTGAAATTTCCATGTCTCCGGTGGTCGTCCGGTCGGTTCGGTAACACGCTACGCTGTCTCAAGTCGCTAGGCAGAGATACTCGATGTCGCGATTGCTGTCGACCTCACACCATAAACTCCATATCACGCGCTGTAGAATCTTCCAGACGTCGCCCGGATTCTTCAGGCGACACGACAGCACGCCGTGGACTTCGGTGTGCCACAGCGGTCCAACAAGCGCCATGCTGTGCCTATTACCTAGGGACGACCCTGCTTACGGTGACGCCACTGAATCATGGCGTCCACCGTGCTACGGCACATCTTATTGTTAACATCGAGCGGCATGCAGGACGTTAGTGGCTCTTATTCGACGTCGTATCCCCCGACGCAATCACATATACTCCGAATTCCGAATAACGGTACGCCGCGCACCTTGCCCAGTGCAAGGCAGCCTTCATCGGAATTAATGGATGCTCCGTCCGACCCGACCGGATGACTGCCTAGGCTGAATTTCCGAGCTATACGCACAAGCCACTAGCGCTGATCTCGGGAATGCCGGTCCTGAGCGTTTAATGCGTCTTCCACGAGTCGTTGTACATAACGAACGTGGTCAATGTGCTCATGCAATCGGTCGTCGTGTTTTATGACACCGGAGAGGCCGACCAACCGACCTGGCCGTCTTTGTGGGTGTCGCACTCTGGAAGACTAACCGAGTGAGGATGCTTGTGGGCGTAGGAGGATCCCCAATCATACTTCGCACTGGACCGGTATTCTTAGCCTAGTAGCGCAAAAGCCTGCTAGTGCATGGAAAATATGGTTGCAGTGTGTCTACAACGTAGCCATTCTACCTCTGGGGGTAAACTACCGAGCCTTTGAACAGTATATTCTCCAATATGACTGAAGAAGCCGGCTCTTGTACCGTCCACTGATGATCACTGCTAGGTGCTCATCAAAGAACAGGAAGATGTTGTGTATCTTGTGGCCCTTGGACCGTCGCCCCCGATGGCCTCTCCTACTCGACCGATCGATTATCCTCACGGCCGGCGATCACGATGCGCCATCTGTTTCTCCTCCTCCACAATGCCCTGCCGAAAACCGGTCGATATCTAATGAGATATTAGGACTGAGCTTCGCGTGCGCCACTTAGAAAGACGACAGCGAGGTGCATCTTCTCTGCTCTGCTCATATGGTGGCTTCTCCGCTAGCAACCTTGCTATGCCACAAGGATAATACCTCAATGATCGACAGTGACGGGACTTCCGATCCCTGCCGGAGTTGGAGACGGTTGCCGAGGAACGTTGAGGTCGCTAGGACGTGGTCTCTGCTCTTAGCACTATCCACAGGCTCTTTGGGAAAGGTCTTGCGGGTGCGTTACAAGGCCGCTTCTGTTCCTGGTTGTTCCTAGAGGCAGCTCCAAGTATGACGCCTCGTTCATGGCGGTTCGTGCTGCCTGTGCCTTGTTTCAATACTGTTCTTCGCGATACTTACACTTACAAAGACATCGCGTCGAAGTACAGGAAAGGTTGCTGGAAGTTACCCTTCCTGCCCGAAGGCTCGTCCTTTGTTTTTACAGTACGTTCCTTATCTCTGCTCACAAAGGTTGTACTTGACCTCCGTTAAATCGCCGCAAAATGTGTCTCGTAAAAATAGGCAAGGCGAAAGTGAAGGATCAGTGCGTGATTATAGCTCACAGGCCGAGCGCTCCCGCGGAAGGAGTGGCCGTCCTCTCATTTGCATTCTGATTCGCGATGCTCCTGATGATTGTGATGAGAGCTACCGAGAAGTCTGTTAGCTCCTACTAGAACAAAGACCAGCGCAGCCACCAACCGCGCTCAGCGAGTCCTGCCATTCTGAGTCTTCCCGCGTGGCCAGAATCCGGACTCCGAAGCGGCGCAAAGGATTCGCGAAGGTTTGGGGATCTGGCCGGCTTTGATCCTGCATCTCCGGAACTTTGCGAGATCATCGGGGGTGCAATTGTCAATGACGAGCCAAGATTCTTCCAGGCCGTGTACATACGACGGATGGTGGGAGGGAGGAAAGCAGGCAGAGGAAGACCGTGTATGCGAGCTTTGGGGGCGCACGTACTCGCCGACGGGGACAGCCTTGTAACTTTTGTACTGAATCACGATGGGTGACTGCGCTGACGATCCATCATGAGACTCGTCATCCCAGGGACTGCTCTGATATATCATTCTTGTTCGCAGAATACTCACTGAGCTGAGGCAGTTTTCATAACCGGTGCTATACCTATCATCCATGACAATTTCAAGCTTATGTTTAGAATCCTCGGGAACTTGTGCTCGCTCAGGACAGCGAGACTGCGGCGACGGCCCTGAGAGTGGCTATTGCGCGACTCAGAAATGCGGCTGATTTCATTTAGTGAAGACAAAACTGTCCCTACGTGATGATCCTATCAAGTCCAAGAGAGGCAGTGGCCAATCATTCGCCTCATGTATTTCTGAAATCTCCGGGCGCCTCTCAACACAATCGTGGCTTTGGGAGAATTTGGAAAGTGACGGGGGTGCGTTACGCCCGTTACCTGGACCATGCGCGTGCTGCGTGCCTTATTCCATTGAATCCTGGTGTCGGCCATCCTGAGAGCACGGTCTATCGGGGATGGGGCACAGCATACTAATGACTTGCACAGGTGCTTGTCGACGTAACTCTTGATTTGCACAGAATGAAACGTTGGCGAGGTGACGTATCGGTGGCCCCTGGCCATATTCCCTACCTTTCGAAGGGTATTAGGTGACAACGGAGGAATTACGTTCAGTAAAACGCAGGCTGGATTGTTGGCGTCGTCGGTCAGTGTCGGTCCCGAGATCACCAGGCACGTACGCAGAGTGAGGGACAACCTTGTTGTGCATCTTTATGCCGTTTGTGACATTGAGAAAGACCGCCGTGGCATGGCAGCCCTGCCAGGAGAACCAGGCTATCTCGCCCATACCTTGGTTCCAATTGGGGCGCACATAAAGATACGCGTGAAGTGTCTTGGGAATTTATGGGCCGACTTACGTTCCTAAGGCGAATAGATACGGGGCGTACTGGAATAGCATGCCTCGTGCCAGGTATGGCTATGGAACACGATCGTTGCGTGAGTCCAGGAAGTCCTTGACCGGAGGCAGGTGACTCAGTGGTTCCAATCCTGGAGGTGATACCGGATTCGTTGTTGGCCTAGTCTGGAGGGTCGGGTGTAATTCTACCGTACATGGCGGACTCTGTGAAGGCTCACGGGGCTGTGCGTTATGTCCATGAGTTGCTGCAGCATCAAGCCACAGAGATTGCGGTCGCCGAGCGTGTCCGAGTAACGCTGTAATCACTAGAGTCAGCGGATTGAGCGCGAAAGCAAATATCTAGAGCAGGCTATCTTGACAGAAGATGTTCAGAGGGGGAGTTACGTACGCATCGTTTGCATTTCTCGGCGATGAAAGGAGAGCAGCAAGTGCCAGTGAGTAGGCGCCGGGGACTTCGGCGTCGGACCGGTGCTGCCTTCGGCAGAAGGGGATTTGCCGGAGCTACCAGTGGTGGGCGGCGTTGTGCCGGAGGCCGCCCGGGACGCCGGAGGCGCGGACGTACTTGAGATCTGGTCCCCTATAACTGCTTTGCTGTGCGCCTCCTCATCCGTCCACCGCGTCTCTCCGCCTGGATTATACGCTCCCGACCGTTTCTCTTTTCTTGTACTACACTTACTTGTAATCGCTCTCTCGGTCCTTACTCCAGAGCGCTGTAGTCCCTAGCCGAGGACGTCGTCGGTGCCGTTGCGGTGGTTGTCGAGGTCGCGCAGGTCTGTTGCCGCGCCATTATCTGCTGTACCGTAGCAGCTCATCCCGTTACTCTTGTTCCTTCAGCCAGCTCACTGTCCGACCGTTTCAACTAAGAACACTCCCTATATTCATTCAATATAGTCATCCTAATGGACACACAAATATGTCACCCAGCCCAACACCATTTCTTCATGGGCCCCAATAATGCATCGCATCCCACTTCCTCTTCAGCTTCAGCACCAACGTCACCAATGTCTTTTTATCAGCAAAACCAGCCGTCCACGTCTGGCCAGTACAACAGTCACTCGCAACTTCCGCAGAACAATAGCTACTCGCCATCTCTAATGTTACAAGTTACTTCCGCGGCACCGGCTCCTCACGAGAGCGAGGACTACATCTCCGAGCAATCGAATCCCCAGTCGCCGCCGCGGCCCAATACAGGGTCGTTAATGCAAGAATCCCAGGCGTTGGCGCCCATGCCTGCATCGCAAATTCCAGCGGGCGTCCGACGTTCGTTGACGCAACAAGAGCAAGCCAATCTTGCGCGCTTGGACGAGCTCAAATTCTTCTTGGCTACCGCGCCGTCCAGATGGAGCGAAGCTGAGGTATCCGCCTCCGACAATGACAACAGTGGCACGTCGTTTCCCGTCGGTCACCCCCAGTCGAACCATCCGGCCCTCAATAGGTTCCTCCTCCCGAATCACGAATACGTGTCTTGCGTCCTGTGGAGTGGTCTGTATCACATCACGGGAACGGACATTGTGCGAGCATTGGTGTTCCGTTTCGAGGCCTTCGGCCGCCCGGTTAGGAACATGAAGAAGTTCGAGGAGGGAGTGTTCAGTGATCTACGTAACCTTAAGCCTGGCGTTGATGCATGCTTGGAGGAGCCGAAGGTATGTCGCTTCCGGCGGCAAACATGTTAATTCGTTGGCCTTGATGGTGGGCTGATTTATCTGATGCATCTGTCAGTCGCCCTTCCTCGACCTTCTATTCAAGTACCAGTGTATACGTACGCAGAAGAAGCAGAAGGTGTTCTACTGGTATGCCTGTCATCGCGAATCTTTGTCGATCGTCTATGAATACTGATATATTGTTTCTAAATCAGGTTCTCCGTCCCACATGATCGTCTCTTTCTTGATGCTCTGGAACGTGACTTGAAACGTGAAAAGATGGGAATGGAGCCTACCACGGTTGTCGTTGGCGAGCCTGCTGCATCGTTCACGTATGATCACACGCGATCTCTGTACGAACAGTTCAGCAAGGCACAGGGTGGTGTCGAGGGCGAGTGCGAGCTGGAAGCAGCCGTCCGTCGGGCAGACGCCCTGAAGTCGGGCGATCGGAAGACGAGTTCAGACGGCGACCCTACTGAGGGCGCTGCTGTCGATGGTCATTCTTCTAATGATGAGCAGGCGTCTAGAAGTGGGCAGCCCTTTGCTTCTGCCCTCAGTGGACCCAACAATCCTTTCTTCTCGGCATTCTCTCTATTCGAGGGCTCTCCTACCTACAAGCAGCGACGAAAGAAGGCTCCGAAGACGGCACGAAAGACACCACTTCGCGATAGTGATATGGGAATACGCCCAGCCGATGTCACTGTTGGCTATGGCCCTAATGACAGCGACATGAGCGCTGCCGACATGTTCTTCGCCCAGGCGCGTGGAGAAATGAGTCCTGCGAATCCCATCGAGAAGGAACAGGAGCGAAGGATAAAGATTGCCCAAGAGACAGTCGCGAAGAAGGAAGCCATGGTCGCCGTCATTCCTCCCCTCCCGCCCTCGTCTTATGAGGCATCCCAGTCGCCATCTTCCGTAGCTGACCACAGTGGTCGTCCTGCTTTCGGCGGTGCATCTGACGAACGGCCTCGCATCGAACGTGGGTTCACACATCCTGTGCTACCAACTAACAGCTACGCAGACTACCATCAGTCCTCAGCTGTGAGTCGTGCCGCGACTATGCCTCAGGAAGGCGCCGTTCATCCCCTGGATGCCAACAGTGGACTGAACATGTCCACTGCGCCAAAGACATTCGTATGCCCGCTCTTCTCCTGCGGAAGGTTGTTCAAGCGCATGGAGCATCTCAAGCGCCATCTACGGACTCATACGATGGAGAGGCCTTTCCAGTGCGCTCGTTGTCAGAAGCGCTTCTCTCGGTCCGACAATCTTGCTCAACACATGCGGATTCATGCTCGAGCTGATGCTGATGGAGCGACGATGGGTGCTGACGAGGGCTATGCGGACGTGGAGAGCGAGGACATCGACGAGTTGGAGGGAGATGACGGATCCATGCCGTACGTTGATCCTCAGATGGGCTATGTCAGCGGCATGGCCATCGGCGCACCCGCGGTGGATAATCAGGGTAACATGATCATTGAACAAGGCACTGCCCCATACGTGGACGGCGGTCAGGATATCTACTATGTTCCTGACGCTGCCAGCTCGTCTAGCACGCCGCAGTTCGCCTACATGACGGGCTCTCCTGACCATAGCCCTTACATTCAATACGGAGACATGAGAAACCAGCCAAGCCCTGCTTTTACGTCAACCAGCGCCCCATCTCCGCCATCGCACCTATCGTCGGCCCGTGCTAACTCCTTCCACTCGTCGCAGCCACCATCACTGGCGTTCGCTGGTTACGAGCACGCCACTTCGATGTCGGCGCCTTCGCATAAGCTAGTCTTTGATCAGGGCTCATTGTATCCGCCATCAATGGACTTTGCTGTCCCTTCGGTATCCGGACCGGCTAGGCGATATCGCAGTGCCACCCCATCAATGATCAGAGCGAATGATGCAATTCGTCGACCGTCTTCTGCAACGAGTTATGCTGCTGCCCGAGGCTACCATCCTTACGCTGTAGCGATGAACAGTCACTATTCCCAGTCGGCGCATTCAAGCCCAGCAAGTCGCCCTGTACCTTTGGATTACGTGCAGGATCCTCAGGCGCCTGTCGCCATGGCTATCCAAGGATCGCATTCTCGCCAGAGCTCTAATGGCCAATTCCAGGAGCAGATGTCGCAGATGATCCACATGGACCAGCTCGAGAGCGACCCTTCCTCGTACGTTGGGCCCAGCGCGATGGGTTATGGTGAGGTGTACACGCACGACTCCCCTATGCAGTACAACACTGCGTCGACGTCGGCTTCGGGATCTTATGCTAGCCCCAGGAACAGTCCACCGGCGTACGGTCCATCGTATCAAATGAACGGTTCTCAAGGAAGTCAGTATGGTAGCCAACCGTCAAGCTACTACAGCTCTATGGGGCAGGTCGAGCCACAAATTGTGATGTGAATGCGTTACGCTATAGCCCGGAAGAACTAACATACGCCAGCAAGGAGCTAATATTGCACTATTATAATCGCCGTCTAATCTGCTTGCCTGCCTTGCTACAGGCAATACTTGTATCCTGCTGTTCTCCACCATCTCAGCTTCGCACTAGCCAGTGGCTCTTCTTGTTCCATCCGCGGCCGGCCGACCTATGGTTCCACCTAGTCCTGTCATTTATCTTATTATCTATTCGGCGATTTCGCAACTATTTTTCGCAGGTACATATTCTTATAATCACTCCCGGAAGCTACTATCGCACATACATCTTTTATTGTCTGCCACATTTCCCATCTACCATTACTCGTGCTCCTCACTAATAACTCCCCACCCTCACGCATTACACTTGTTTCCATAATTCATCGTTTTGAGTCGTGCACGTACGGCTCATACTGTAGCTGCACTAGGAATCCAAATGCACGTTGTAGGCAAAATTTGTGTACATGAAGTTGATAATGGCTGTGTTAGTTGTGCCGTTAAATGGTGATTCGTCTTCCGCCGTTTACCTTGGGTCGAGTCGAATCCCGACTACCTAGCTGCTGCGAACCGTGGCATGTACAGGGCCGGATGTCCACCGTTTTCCCTGACTCGTATCGATATCGCGTTTCCCTCATTCACGCTCACGTCCTGTTCTCATGTCTCAAGACAGAATCTCTTCCTGGGCCACGCAGCCGCCAGTTTAAGTGCATGATACCTTTGCAAATGATATAAGCCACAGTAAAGCACTACCTCGAGCTCGGGTAGCAAACCATGCATCATGGCTTTAAGACGCGGTCGGGCATATGTCCCTGCGGCACGCTCTTCCTGTCCCGCGATCAGCCCGATCGTGTATGGCCGTGTGCTTCGTTACATGACATTGGTTCCAAGTCGTTGAAGGGGTATAGTGATTCCCAATCGTGAACTTGTGCCAAACGGAGGGCATATAATCAAGCTGCGGGCGGAGCGTCCAATACTCGGAAGCGCTGGCTTTCCATATGCCACCATAGGACAACCAATATCAGATCAGTCTAGATACGCGCAGCGGATCGGCGCAGATTCGCTAGCAGAGGAGGTATTGGAGACGAGATAGCCTCCGCGAATGTTGGCGGGGACTCTTGCGCGATACCATTGGTATGCCCGATAGTTACTGCGGGAGTATATGGCGGAGGTCGTGCCGGTACCGGCTCTAATGATGGGAGCCTCGTATCGAAGGGGTGGAAGGTGCGAAGAGTGACTTCCGCCGTGGGGACTGGTCTGGTGGACATGCCATCTATGTCATCGTCCTCCGCATCCTCTGGCCTGGGATGTCCATTACGTCCAGTGCCCTCGGCCTTCCTCCTATCTCGTCTCTTCCGCATGTACACCAGCGCGGATACCACGAAAGATGCTAGAGATAGCATTGCAAACGTGCCGCCTAACGCTCCGGCGAACGTCGCGACTTTGCGCCCAGAGGGTCCCTCCATCGCCCTGCAAGCCACGTTAAGCGATGGTACTCGGCAAAATTTCCAGCGTGCTTACGGGGTATCTGCATCAGGTGAGACCATGTCGCTTGTCCCAAGACTTGGAAGGCAATCGACTCCAATGGTCGGACTCTGTGGCTGTCCAAGCTGGCTTTCAAGCGCATTATTGAGCGGCGCGGCTCGGGCAATGGCAAGGGAGACCAGCTCTCTGGGAAGCGCTGCGAGAAGGCACAACACCAAGAAGTAACGCCCTGCAGAATGCAGATGGCGATGCCTGGAGTTGAAAAATCAACGCCTCCGTACGGTTCAGATATGTCATACAAAACTTACATGGTATGGCAGGATAGATCTATCCAGCTGGTCGAGGCTCCTGCAGCTGCAAGTAGAGCGAAGAAATCGGAAGCTCGAGAAGCAAAGGACGCCTCGTTGCCTCCTCGTACTCGGGACCTCGGATAATTCTCTTCAGCTCCATCCGAAGAAGCAACGGTGGAATGAAGCACAGACACCGTGGCACTGGACACTCTGGCTCAAGGTCTGACCGTCTCGGATCTTTCATACCTCCTTCGCAGAAATCGACAAACCTACTGCCTGAATAGTCACAGGCGTACTATCATTCCATCGGGCCATCGCTGTCGTCTACAGAAGGCATCTCGAACTACCAGAAGCCGGTCTTCAGTAAAGTGGCGGAAGTTAACTCGAAAGCTTCTAAGTTCCCATGGAAGCTTCGTCACCTGCGTACTCGCGCGAATATGCTATGCAATTCTATTGGCTTTGGGATCACCTATGAGAGAAAATTCATCGGAGTGTCTGCGGCCGCGTATCCTTGACTCTATAGGCCAAGCTTGAGCCAATCATGTGGCGGATCGGTGTATTACCGAACGGCAACCTCTCGGGCGAGTCTGTAGAGGCTCGAGAGTCAAGACGACGGTTTCATAATCAAAAATTTGACTTTATGCATGTTCTCCTAAACCACGGGCAACCAGCCGTGCAGCGGCGATACATAGTTATCTGCGATTAGCGATGAGTGGGTAACGAACGTGGACAACTCACCGGACACATAAGCGGCGCACGTTAATTACAATTCTAACTCTACACTTCTTCGATTGCATGCCCCTTCACGTATCCTGCTGACCATCCCAGACGTAGTCTTCGAAGACGTTGATCCACCATCTTACATCCCTACCTCCGCCGAACGGGCCTTCGATCTGCACTTCATCTCTGCATATCTCCCCATCCCGCTCAACCTCAGCAATCATCTCTCCTGCTAGCGGCACCGTAACACGCTCTTCGCGAGCCACTTCCAGCGTGGTACGTGGACCGGACAATGCGATCAGGGAAGAGAGACGAGATGTGAAGGCGACATGGGTGTATCGTGGCGTGTGGAGAACGGATAGTCCGCTTGGGAACGTTCGCATTAGGAGAGGGGGGGATGTGTAGCTTGGCAGCAGAGCCAGAACTTGGAGGAATGTACTTGGAGGAATTAGCGCTGGTACAGGAGGTCAGTATGAGGTGATCGGAATAAAGCGGTTACCTACCTACGCCCCGTGCTCGGTTCCATCCTCCCCATACTTCATCCAACGCAACAATACCCCGTCCCCTCATGATACCCGACGTCTTTTTCCTTTCTGCCAATACAAAGCCCGCATCCAGGCCAACATCACCTTCCCAATCATTTGTTGGCCCTTCGTCACCTTGTTGAGTTAGACCGGATAACTCGCGCGCCAGCTCCTCCATCCACTTCCGCTCGTCCTTCATCATGTCCTGCGTCACGGGCGCATTGGTCATACTCAATCCCAGCTGCGCCAAGGATGTCTGAATGAAGTTTGCCGCCTCCCCTTCCTCTGTGCCGTCGCTGAGGCTGCCCCGACCTTCGGCTTTCGCTTTGGCCTCGGCAACTCGAATCTGTTCGGTGAGTTCGGATGCGAGAGCCACCATATGCTGTGCTTGAGACATGAGAGCCTCTAAATCAGAGAGTGCAGTGGAGATGGAAGTATTACGCTGCTGTGCGTTGTTCTGGACAGAGGTCATGATGCCAGATACTCCTCCCGCAACCGTATCTTGTGTATTGTATGGCCTCGTATTTGTCGTTTTCGTGACCTAGGAAGAAGGTCAAATTAAAATGGCTATTTCTTTTTGAGTTTAGGATAAGAAATGAAACATACCTGCCACCTCTTTCCATGTAAGGCGCGCTTCAGTGCTGCATAAAAAGCTTTATCACCCCCCTTCCTGAAACTCAGTCTCATTGACGAAGCGTCCCCAGACGCAAGTGCTGCGGAAGGCGCAGGGCTCGCTGTCAACGATCGCATTGCCAGGTTCGATGAAGGCGGACGCGGCAGCGGCGTGGCACAAATCTCGCAGACCCGGAGCGAAGGGTGGTTATGAAAGGTGCAAGCAGGGCAAGCTATGATGTCGGAACTTCCGTCTGGAGAAGAACCTGGGGATCCCGCTCCCCCAGTGGTTAGCGCAGGAAGAGAGGTACTGGTCAGAGATGTCTTCGCTTGAGAGGGCAATGCTCTCGGCGTGGTCGAACCCGAGGAAGATATGGCCCGAGGAACTCCGCATAATGAGCAGACCGCCGCCTTGGCCGGGCTCAGCCCAGGTCCATTGCGATTGCCGCAGACTTCGCACTCCCACGTTGCCCACTCGCCGTCCTCGCTGCTATCGCCAGAGACGGCATCGGTCTTGCCATCGGTAGACGCATTCAGACGCAGAGTGATCTTAGCAGAGGAACGCAGAAGCCCGGCGTAGTAGTCCGTCTGGACGATGTGGGACAAGTCGAGCGAGAATGAATCGGATGGTGTCGGGACGGAGATGAAGAAGAGACGGTGAGATGTCAAAGTCAGGACTCCCGTCTGGTGAAGAGGTGATTTGACGGATCTGCGAGACGACTGTGTTATGGTATGATCTTAGCCACGGCCAATAAGTAGTGCAAGAAAGTGAGGCGTACATATCATTCAAAGGCGAGATACGACCACATTCATGAACGCCAAGGTAATGTGGTAGCAGCTTGAAACGTACCCATCATAGATGCCCACACCGTCTTGATTCGTTACTACGTCCTCATCGTCATACAGCAGAGCAGGCACCGGGATCGTTCCGTCCACCGGTTTGGTAAAGCGTGCAAGTGCCATGATGCGCTCTATAAAGCTGTAGCTGCGCCGGCTCTATCGAATTTGACTCTAGAGTCCAGGAGAGGAGACAGTACTCTTCTGAGCCGTACGTCGCGCAAGTCGTCGAATGGCGTTGTGGATACGCTGATAGTACCTGGATTCATAGTATATGGCAGAACTCAGAGTGGCAGCACAGGACAAGCTATCTTCTGGGATTTATCATCCCTTCAACACTGCCAGTGTGGTCCAAGACGGAAGGAAGAAACTCTCTCAGCCGCAGTATGCCACGAAGCAGCAAGCAGTCGTATATTCAGAGTTCTCAGTGCGCAGCGTCTGCTTTGTGGCCCACTGAAATCTTATACCGTATATATGAGCTCGTCGCATGATGAAGGCAAGTAACATGAGTTTAGACGGAACTCTGATAGAAGACGAGAAGCAAAGAGTTTAGCAAGTACGTAACTAAAGGTCCTCATAGCCATAATACACAAGAAACCCCAAACTATATTCATCAAGCCTCGTACTGCGGAGGATAAGTCGCGGACAAGGGAGAAGCGACACGCCGATTTCCAGGACTATCCGCATAGTCCATACTGGGTCTTGCATTTCCAGGGGCCGGAGTGCTCGTGGGTGGAGCAGGTTCAGGCCCTCGAGTCGCCGCGGTGAACCCCGACCCTTCGTTCTTCAGCAAGGCAACCACTTCATGCGCAATGTCATGAATGCTTGGTTGTGCAGCCAAGTGTCCGTAGTCCGTAGGCGGCCTGGGCAATTGCCTCGTCCCCAGCTGTGGCGATCCCGCGTTGAACTGAGCGTTGGGCAAAGGCGCCCACTGTGGGCCATAGGCCTGAACGGGGGAGCCATGCTGCAAGTATTCCGGCTGCGGCCTATTCGGCACCAAAGGCGGAGCGTAACTGGCAGCCTGAGATTCCTTCTGTCCCATCTGTCCGCCGTCATCCCCGTCCGGCGTGTGGCGGCGCGCTGACCGTTTGGCTCGGCACAGCAAGATGGTAAGGACAGTGATAATAGATACAGCAGCCACTCCACCGACAACGCCTCCGACAATCGGCCCAATTGGCGTTCTCGATGCGGGGCTAGGTGCTGAGGTCGGGGATGACGATGAGGTAGATGTAGCGAACATGATTGAGAGGGACGATATGGCAGAGACATCGGAAGAGGGAGTAGCAGATAGAGACAACACAGGTATCGGGGCTTGGGTGGCATAAGCGCCGACCCCTGTCAAGAACAGAGCGGGTGTAGGCTATAAGAGAAATCAGCCAATGCTAATGACGAGAGCCATATAACTCACAGACGGCGTGCCGCTAACAGCTTTCGCTGCAGATATGAAATTATCCCATTCCGTGATTGAAGGCGGGTTGATGACACTGCAGATTGTCAGTGAAAGAGCGCGGGTCGACGCTAAAAGCCACTCACCCAGCCATTCCAGCCGCGCAATGCGAAACCGGCGAGGTGCCTTCGCAGAAATACCATATCGCTGCGTTCCGATCAGAAATAGCACCAGCACACTCTGCAGTGGTACATACGTTGGGTATCGTCTGCAACCACAAGATCCCACGACAGCGTGTTAGCGGAGGCGTTGATCGCAGGTCCAATGAGACCGCTGTTGAAACCGCCAGGGAGAGGGATGCATGGGTTCTCATAGGTGGACTGGGTCACAGTATGGTCACTGAGTCCAATGTGAGGCCAGTCGACTTCTCCTGCGGCGTATTACACTGACCTCGACGTAAATAGAAATCTGACAATATCGCCCTTCTGGGCGGAAACGGTAGGAGGGTCATAGAAACTACCAGAGGTTCCTACGGTCACCTAAGTTGCTATTCAGGCTGAAGGTTCGGGTTATCCAATACGGGGCGAAGGGCTTACCAGGTGCGTGGTCTGGCTCCTGGCAAGTCCAGGCCAGAGAAAGAGCGCAGTGAGGCAGATGGAAACCAGCGACGAGACCATGAAGAACTGAGAAGTGAGAAGACAGGTAAAATCGTGAGTGAGTCTGGGGGCGGGAACACCATTTCACCTGTCAACGTCAGGCCTTGTGTCTTTCCGCGCATTGTGTCCGCATCAGCGGGGACATCAGGTATTGGGTGGGCAAGAATAGAACAAGGAACATCATCGCAGTGTATCATCACATCACAACCGTCGTCTCCCAGGTGCTGACAGGAAGCGCCCGTAGAGTGTCAGGACATGATTGGTTCTTATCTTGCGAGTTCGGGATACCGTCAAAGCACTGCGTTTGCCCGACCGAAAGAGTACTTCGCTATACACCAATGGGACTTCGATCAGTGATGGCCCAACGTAAGCGGGCTGGACAAGCGATAGCATGGACATGGATTGGCGCTCTTGTGGCAAGGCTGATGGGTGCAACGTTGCGGCGATGCGCAAGGGAAACCATACGGTATTGAATTCTGATCCAGGTCGCTAGACGACTTAGAGATGTACCGTCAGGCTGAGCGGATCGGAACAAGTCGAGGATTGTACTTACCTTTACACGTGGCGATCTTGGGATACTGGAAGAACGATCAGTATGACAACAGTTTAACATCTCAACATGAAGTCCAGTGTCCAATATGCGACGTATGGCCGAGGGCATGGGAAATGTCGTCTTGTGCAGGGCATGGCTGTTAGCTAAAGTTTCCATCCATTCGGACGAGGGGCGGTCGCTTCCATGCAGACTTCTCTTCGTGAGGAGCACCAGATCCGACAAGCTATTCCTTCTGATGATGTCGGAGTGCAGCAAGTCGGTGGACGAAGAACAAGGATCAGAGGCTGCGCGAACTCCCGACAGCGGATGACATCGACACCATCAGGAACAGAGCCGAGGAGGGTCGGAAATGCTCGCAATAAGCTTTACCAGTGCTACCTTGCAGCCTAAGCAAGCCAAAGGCAGATGGAGCCATCTGAGCACCTACAGAAGGTGCGAACCACATAAATCGCGGAATCTATCACGACTCAGGCCGTCATTAGGTAGATCAGGGGAGCCAAGGACTCAGGACTGTGCATAGGTGGCAGACCTAGCATAACCCCGGCCTAGGGGGATAATAGCATCTCTATGCAGCATGCTACACTGAGCAAAAGCAAGCACACCGTATTGCACAGTGAAGGTTGAACGTTGAACGTTGAGGCTCGATGTCTCCGACGTTTTGCCACCTCGGCATTTACCGAATCCCACGGACACATTAAGCACGTGATAGTTGTTACGGTCACGCCTCTTTGACAACTCTCTTCTCTTGGGCACTTGGCGACAGTTTCAGGGATCTGTGGCTCGACGCTCACTACCGACTGAGCAAGCGTGCATTACATTGTCTTATCCTGACGAGCATAGGATTAACTCTGCACATGTGCGATTTACGAAAGACAACGGCTGGGCCCAAGTTCGGATCAACGCGCAAGGTGTGCCGGAGGACGGGATTTCATCTCGACCACCTTTCGTGGAATCGGTGGATGAAAATCCTGTCTGATACGGCGGAGAACTCCTCCGAGGGGCGGCCTGGGCGTCATGAGTGCTCGGATCAACCTCGAGAGGTGGATCGGCGTGATCTGCCTTGAAGATTCATGCTCGAAGGCGAGAGCGGAAGACTGGCTCATTCGGAGATGGTCCTCGGTCACCCGGCACGAAATAAACCTGTCGGATCCTCCGTATAGTCACTGCTCCATCGAACGTGATGCAGAGGCGGGGCACCCCAGTAATGTTATTGTGCTGCGCAGACATCGAAGGAACGCCACTTGCTCTTGTGACTGGGAATATACCAGCAGCGCCATCAGGTGTCTAGTGACAGGTCCGATACCCGTACAATCGCATTTTGAAGAAGCTCCGGCATCCTCACCCTCTGATGCGCTTGATTTTCCCAGTTCCTTGACTACCGAAGATTCTAAACCCGCATCCCCGCATTGGAGTGAAGTGCATTCCCAGGACGTGCACCTTGTGTACGTACTTGGTTGATCTTCGCAATTGAATCCGAACCGACCCGGTGGTCTCTCTTCTATTAACCATAAGTTGCAGAACGTCGACTCAGCCGAGCCACCGTGGAGGACCGCATAGATGGAGGGTACCCACGGAGATGATTTGCTGTCGACGGAGTTCAGTGCAGATCTCAGCTCGTTAGTAAATCGTCCGTGTTTGGTGCTCTTCAACATATCCAGACAGGTGGATCGTCATTTTCAGTAAGTCGCACCGATGTTCCGTTTCCTGGCACTGTTCTCAGATCCTTCTCGTCTGTCCTTCTAGACAAGATTTCGCTGCGTGACCACTCTGTCTCGACACTGGAATACCACACATGACCGTCGTCTGGTGGAGCATTCTTGTCAAGTGGATGGCCGAGGTGTATGTAAAGGCGTGCAATTATGAGGGTTCTCCATTGATCTGCTACACTCGTTCTGGACTCAGTAAAGATATTCTGGCCGAGCGAGCCATATCGAGGGATGGCCATCACAAGCCGGTCCAGCTGACAGCGTTCTAGGCGTCACGTGACCGTGACGTCCAGATCAGGCCGGCAGCATCTCGCATCTGTATAAGGACGCGATCCTTCGTATTTCTGCAGCTATCCCCTTGGCCTCGTCTCCTGCGGACGACCATGACCTCCACCATCGACCCCGCCAGCATTGGCAAGCCCAAGCCGGACAGGATCCGCCGCCATGTCAGGACTCTGACCGGTGAGCGACTTCAACGACGCGTCTTCGGAGGTAGATGGGACTGATGGAGGTATTTAACAGGTTTCTTGCCCGAGACGGATGCGACTGGCAAGGCAAAATGGCCGCGAGGTGATGAGAAGACGTGGAAGGAAGCTCTGCGGGGAGTCGCCACCGGTGAGTATTTTTAAATGTGGTATCCTCATTGCAGCGTCGAACATTGGACACTCTGCAGACGAACCAGCCATTACGAAGGCCATCGTGAACCATGTACAAACGTCTCTTGCCCGCCAGCCCCACAATCTGGATGAGCTCGGCGCATATCAGGCTGCAGCCTTGTCCGTGCGTGACAATTTGATCGTGAGTCCAATCAGGTCATATCGTAGGCACTCGTTAACGATGATGTCCCAGGTGAATTGGAACGAGACCCAGCTCCACATGACGAGAAAGGCACCTAAGCGGGCCTACTATCTGTCACTGGAGTTCTTGATGGGCCGCACCCTGGATAACGCCCTCCTGAACCTAGGCTTGAAGAACAAGTACTCCGACACCATCAACAAGCTCGGCTTCAACCTCGAGGATCTCTTGGACCAGGAGCGCGACGCTGCTTTGGGTAACGGTGGTCTCGGCCGGCTGGCTGCTTGCTACCTCGACTCCTCCGCGTCGCAGGAGCTCCCTGTATGGGGCTACGGTCTGCGATATCAGTACGGTATCTTCCAGCAGTTGATCGCGCCCGACGGGCAACAGCTCGAAGCACCCGACCCATGGCTGCAGAACCAGAACCCGTGGGAGCTGCCCCGACTCGACGTTAATTACGAAATCCGGTTCTATGGCCACTCGGAGCGCTTGGAGGGCGGCAAGGCTGTATGGAGCGGTGGACAGGAAGTGTTGGCTGTCGCGTATGATGTTATGATTCCTGGGTATGAGACCAGGAACACGAACAACTTGCGGCTGTGGGAGAGTAAGCCCAAGAGAGGTTTCGACTTGAACAGCTTCAACGGTGCGTTCTATCGTGGTTCACTTCTTAGCACGGTTGATGAACATTTCGACTCTCAGCCGGCGACTATGAACGGGCTGTGGAGTCCAGCAACAGTGCAGCTGCCATTACATCCGTCCTATACCCTAACGATCACACCACGTGTAAGTCATCTGTCTTCCGCGTAAAAGATATAATCTCATGCACTATCATCTGTAGTCGGCAAGGAGCTTCGTCTCAAGCAGCAGTATTTCTGGACGGCGGCTTCCCTGGCCGATATCATGCGCCGGTTCAAGAACCTGGACAAGCCGATCACAGAATTCCCCGATTGTGAGTGAATCTTGTACAGACGTAAGATTCCCGTCTTGATATATCTCTGCTAGATGTTGCGATACAGCTCAATGATGTATGCGCGGAGCATATAGTCGAACATGCCGACACTGACTTCGCTTTGCTCGCTAGACTCATCCCACTCTCGCGATCCCTGAGCTAATGCGCATTCTTGTCGACGAGGAGGACGTTCCATGGGACTTGGCGTGGAACATCACGACGAATACGTTCTTCTTCACCAACCACACCGTCCTGCCCGTAAGTGTTCTGTGCCGGAAGTTCGGCATATACTCACGTATCCGCTCTGTCTTCTAGGAAGCTTTGGAGGTTCGCATTGCTGTTGAAGAGTAAGCTCATCCGCAACTGACGGTATGAATGCAGAAATGGCCAGTTCCCTTGATGGAGCAGTTGCTGCCCAGGTGAGTGGCGGAGCTGTACCGTGCTATGCATAGGATATTGAGACAGCATACAGGCATATGCAGATCGTCTATGACATTGTATGCGGTTCTCTAAGTGTTCTTGGCAATGGCATGGTGCTAACATAGCCTCTTCTCCGATAGAACTTCGCTTTCCTGCAAGGTATGTTATGTTCTAGCCCCGCTACTGTCTGTTGTTCATCTTTCGTATCCAGCTGTGGACAAGAAGTTCCCGGGTGACCTGGACAAACTCAACCGCATGTCCATCATCGAAGGTTCGTGACCATGGCCTCCATCATCTATTCCTTAGTTAACCGATTTCCATCCAGAGGGCTTCCCCAAGCAAGTCCGCATGGCCAACTTGGCGTGCATTGGTTAGTGACTCTGCAATCCTCCCTGGTCACTCTCCTCACGGCTGAGCTACAGGTAGTCGCAAGGTCAACGGTGTAGCCGAGGTTGGTTTCTCCTGAGCTTTGTTTCCAAGTTGTGCTGACCGTCATGCAATAGTTGCACAGTGAGCTCGTCAGGACTACCATCATGAAGGACTTCGTCGAGCTGTATGGCGTGAGCAAATTTGCGAACGTCACGAACGGAAGTGAGTACATCTCCAAGCCCTGAGGCATTGCATCTGAAGCTTAGCCGTCCTTCTTTCTTAGTCACTCCCCGTCGCTGGCTGGACCAGGTATGCCGCGACCACTTCTATGATCACACCGCGCTGATGCTTTCTATGCGGCTTTTAGTGCAACCCCGGCTTGAGTCAATTGATCACCGAGAGCCTCAAGATACCCAGGAATACGTGGTTGAAAGACCTTTACAAACTAGAGGGGTTATTGGAGTACGCAGAGGACCCTGCGTTCCAAAGGAAGTGGGCTGCCGTCAAGCAGAGTAACAAGCAACGCCTTGCTCACTATGTCGAGACTACCTTGGGTCACAAGGTGAACACGAACGCGATGTTCGACGTCCAAGTCAAGGTGCGTTTCTCTGCGTTGCATTACTACATGCCAAGGTGCTCATATTTCCCTTAGCGGCTGCACGAGTACAAGGTATATAGACAGGACTATATGCACGGTTCTGTAGTTGAAGGGCATGTTGACAGCGCCAAAGCTTGAACATCCTCGGCGTCATCCACGTAGGTATATTCGGATATTCGTTTATTGCGCCATTAACGTCCTCTTCTCAGCGATACCTGACATTGAAGGCCATGAGCGCGGAAGAGCGCAAGAAGGTGAACCCCAAGGTTGTCTTCTTTGCTGGAAAGGCCGCCCCAGGATGTACGTGGTGATTTCCCCTACCAACATAGGTTATGGACTGACCGTCGTATTTGCAGACTACATCGCGAAGCTCGTAAGCAAGGCGGGCCCCATCCCTGAACTGAACTAACAGTTTCCTTCCCAGATCATCCGTCTCATCGTCAACGTCGCCCGTGTTATCAATGAGGACCCCGATACCAAGGAGTACCTCACAATGTTCTTCCTGCCCGACTACTCAGTTTCGCTGGCGGAGGTCCTTATTCCGGCATCTGATATCAGCCAGCACATTTCCACAGCGGGTACTGAGGCGTCTGGGACGTCGAACATGAAATTCTGCCTTAACGGCGGCCTGCTCGTCGGGACTGTCGGTACGTCCTATTGTTGTTTGGTGTTCTAATTTTCCGGCATGTATGAACTTTGGAAACTAGACGGTGCAAACATCGAGATCGCAGAGGAAGTCGGCGAGAACAACGTCTGTAAGTCATCCTTCTTTGCTGGGTCGTGCCTGTTACTGACGACG
Source organism: Heliocybe sulcata (assembly GCA_004369045.1). Classification (NCBI taxonomy): domain Eukaryota; kingdom Fungi; phylum Basidiomycota; class Agaricomycetes; order Gloeophyllales; family Gloeophyllaceae; genus Heliocybe; species Heliocybe sulcata. The sequence goes on along the minus strand of ML213525.1, from coordinate 230,343 downwards.
TCCTGCAGTTTTCTTCGGACACCTTACTCCGGCGGTAGAGGGCTTGCGGTACCAGCACAGCTACCACCCAGTCCCTGTCGAGCAGAAGTCTCCTGCGCTGGCTACCGTTTTGAAGGAGGTCTCCGCAGGTCGCTTCGGCGACCCTGGGGTTTACGAGCCGTCAGTCCTCCGCGCTATGTCCGGGAATTTTCGTCGCTAAGGGATATATGAAAATCCAGATTCCTCAACACCGTGCGGCAGCATGACTACTATCTCTTAACGGATGACTTCGAGTCTTGTTCGTATTTCTTGCATCCTGTCGGTCTCTCTCTGACTTTGAAAATCATCCAGACATCCGGGCCCTGAGCATGGTCGACGAGGCTTACCAAGATCGCACCGAGTGGATCAAGAAGAGCATCAGAACAGCGGCTAAGGTATTTATCTTTCTCAATTCTCAGCTGAACCGTGCTTGACGAGACGTTAGATGGGCAAGTTCAGCTCCGACCGTGCCATTCAAGACTACGCTCAGGAGTACTGGAACATCGAGAGCGTGAAGCTCGGAGATGTCAATGGGGCATGATAGAGGGGACCTCGCCGCAAAATGTCGCTGTATCTCGAAGTGTTTACCAAAACTGTATCAGCGCAATGTGTGTACGTTGTAAAACTAGCAAGAGCAATGCAAGAATAGAGCAGAGAACGAACGATACTGAACAAGGATCATCAGCAGCCTTATTACGAGTCCGCAAGTCCGTGAGCATACTATTAGAATGAGCGAGACAGGTGAGCAGCACAGGGGAAAGGAATGAATGTAGGCGGGTAAGAACAGCCAAGATCATCGCGCGAAGAGTAGCATAGATTATTCGCATACATGTCGTGAATATGAGCATGATAGACAAGGGTATCAGGAAGGAGGCGGAACAACACCATAGGAGGGTATAAACGAGCAGCAAACAGATCTCACATCGAACGGTCTATCGGTGCATATCACTAGGACTCGCGCTCCAAACGTGAAAGTGGAGGCACCGGATTCTGAGCCAGCGTACAGATGGCATACCCGGTTATTCGCGTGCAATGGAGGAAGCACGACTACCACGCTCGAGGATCTCATTGTCAAATGTCGAAGGGATAACCTCGGTCCCACGGGCCTCAGGCACGACATGCTTGGGGAGGGTGGGCATATCATTTGAATCTACAGGATGAATCAGTAAGGTGAACGTTGCTGTTGTCTAAGATGCGTACCTTCCGGACTCGGTTGGCGTCCGATAATATCTTCGGTACTGGGGGCTTTTGCAATCGCCTCCGACTCCTCCTCACCTTGGTCGGAGACGGTCTCATACGGCTCAGTAGTGCCCGGAACGACAGTCGTTGGAATTGCAGAGAATGGCGCCTGCTCTGACGCTGCAGGGGCTCCTGGTGCCTCGGGAACATCATCTGCCTTCTCGTCCGAGGCGGTAGTGGCAGGCTCTTCCTTTGCTTGCGGAGCCGGGTGTTCTCTTGCTCGGGCAGGAGGAACACTAGGCTCAGAAACATCCCGAGTATGATCACGTAGATGTCCCGGCTCAGCATCGTCAGACACTGTCTTCGTCACATCTACAACGGGTGCACCCTCTCGCACGGCCACATGTCCTTGGGCAGTGGTAGGATCTTCAGCAGTCACAGGTTCCTCAACGGTAGCAGGAGGCTCAGGAAGGATGTCCCGAGGTTCCGGAACAGTCTGCGGAGTGGAGGCCTACAAAGAGCGACGTAGTCAGCATACCTCCCTTGTCCACAGCTCGAGTACCTACCTCTTCCACCTTTGGACTACTTACCTCCTCGCTCGCAGGAGATATTTCGACATACGTCGGCTGCACCTCCACTTCATCCGAAACTGTAGCAGCGGCAACCGGTTCGCTTGTAGCTAATGCTAACTGGGGGCCGGGGGTCGCTCCGGAGGTAACGACTGGTTCTGGGGCAGGCGGCAATGCTTTACCAGTAGAGTCAACTGGGACAAGCACCGCTGGGGACGTGTGTACCTTATCCACACTCTCACCTGAGAGTGGGCTACTCTGTGCTTCGACAGAAAGCGGACTCTGCGGGACATCTGTAGCCGTCGTTACTGGAGTGGCGTCTTCTTCCTCGACACCCGGGGTCTTCATCTCCTCAGGTTCGGAGACCGGGGAAGCGACCTCTTTCTCCTCATCCTTGGTACCAGCTGCAGCTGCAGCTGCAGCCACGGCGGGGGTAGCCCCTGCGGCCGCGGCGGCGACTCCAGCACTGCGCCCATCGCCCCGCTCAGCCTCCTCACTCAGCACTTCCCCCATTTCTCCCACCCTCCCACCAGTGCCCTTGCCCGCCTTGCCCCGCTTCGTCCCAGACACCCCCTGCTCACTCTCCCTATTCCCGAACAAGCTGAACTTCTTTTTTCCCTTCCCAATCGAAAACGCCGCACTCTTCCTCGATTGCGTACTCGGCCTAGGCGACGACGGCCTCGGCTGCGGGGCTGGTACGGGCTCAGGCGGGTGGACGAGCGCCTCTTCAATAATCAACCATTGAACGGTCTTGAAATCCGATATGTTGCTCTTCAGCTGGCACACCACGAAATTCGGCCACTCCCCAGAGATGGGGTCCGTCAGTGCGTCGCTCCAGAAGTCGACGAACGCCTCATCGAGCTGCACCGCGCTCACGAGCGTCGATCTGGGTGGCTTGGCGGGACTAGTGGCAGCGGGAGTCGACGGTGAAGGCAGCGCAGCCGCAGTCCCTGGAGGAGACGACTTCCTTTTGCTCGAAGCCTTCCTCTTTGGTGGATTCGGATGGGTAACCTCCAGATCCTTATCCAGTAGAGTCAGCGCCAGGCGGGGCGCGCCACTAGACTCCCCAAACCCACTCGTCGAGAACTGTGCCCAGTCCGTCGCACCACTGCCACCATACACCTGGTGCGCTCTCGAAGTCGAGCCGGAAGTACTTTTCGCGTGTCCATTCGTCTGATCCCCAGCGGAAGCCGCGCGAGCTCGAGACCCCGGTTCGTTTACCCTGATAACTGGAGGCGGGGTCAACAGAGTCGAAGACGAATCCGAGGTAGGCTTATCCTCCATATCATCCGGAACAAGGGACAACAGCCTGACAGTATCATCCGCAAACACATTCGACAAGAGCCGCTCTGCCTCCCCAGCCTGCGCCCGGCTCCTGATAGCCGTCCAAACGGCATCATCCTCATCGGCAGTGGTATGCCCAGATTCCGAATGCAGAGCGTCGTTGACAATACGGAGCGGGTGCTGCCTCACCTTCGGAGTCCCGTTGCGCGGAACTTCCACCTCGATGCGGACGAACAGGGCATCGGATTTGCGTGTCGAGAAGCGAGGACGTGCGAGCATTCCGTCCGCGGACTTGTCATACGGGTAGTGGGTTACGAGCTCTGTGAGGCGCTTAGGCATGCGCTGTTTCAGGGTCTCATCCCTACCACGAATCGTTGAACAAGTGCGCATGTGAGTCAAAGGATTCGCTTACCGGATCTTCGCGAGAAACAGATGCTCCAGGGCCCTACCAGCCCATTCCCAACGCGCATAGAACTGTTTCCAGTCGTCCATTTCTTCAGCGCGCTTGGCGGTCAGCAGCCACAATCCGAGGAGCTTGGCCAGTTTGCTGCCAGAGACACCATTTGCCTCGCCATGTGCGGCAAGGGAAGAGACAATGTCGAGAGTGGCGGAAAGTAAGTCAGCGTGAGGCGAAGGGAGCAGCGGTACAAGCTTTGTCGAGTAAGCATCAGCGGGGTAGGATGCTCCCTTCTCTGCCTCGGAGAACGTAGAGTACCAGGACGGGTCCTTGCCAAAAGAGCTGCCCTCGAGCTTCAGATGTCGCAGACCCCAGCGGAGAACGGCAGCGATGTCATGTGGTGAACGGATGTACTGGACCTCAGACTCGAAGTCGGAGGAATTGTCGGGAGTCTTCAAGGAATGGATAAACAATGATATAAGTCGCCGCTGCGTCTCGGGTGAAGCAGAATACCAGTGGGGGTGCATTACCCCGAGGGTCTCGAGACCTGCATCATATTAGTGTCATCCAATGAATGATATATGTGCCACGCACCTCGATCGACGATAGCCCGCGAACACGTCCGTACGAGCAGTAGCGTCTCCGATGGGCTCAGCCTCTTCTCCCCAATAACAGCCTCGCTCAGAGTAGTCCGACTGGCCGGGTCAGCGTTGAAGACAGATCCCAGAGGGCGCGAACTCCTTTCATCCCCAAAGCCGGGAAGGTTCAGCGACAAATGGGGAGCATTGTCCACATGATTGGGTGACTCGCGGGTAGGGGACGTCTGCCGCGACTTGGTCCTGAAGATCGCGGGGAAGCCACCTTCCTTCTCCCTCTCCTTCTGCTTCGATTTAGCCTTCTCTTGTGCCCCCTCAGCAAACTCGGCTGCTGACGGCGACACAGACGGCGATACCGCCTCGAACTTGCCCTCTAACAGCGAGGACTGAACCGAGTCCCGCTTAGCCTGCTTGGGGGACTCCTTGTCGTCCTTATTACGTCCAAAGACCTTGTTCAGAAACGAAGGCATAGCGTGTCTGGTCTAAATAGAAGTCTACCATACGTCAGCCTCGCTGCGCCTGCTTCTGCGCAATACTGCTCACCTTGGAGGGCCGCGATTTTGATACTGGGAGGCGGCCAGGACAAGGGCAAGGAGGCTCGAAGGTCGTCGACGTCGACGACGGCGTCCAAAAACCGTGGGAGAACGTGTCCCGCTCGTTTGACTTTGAGTCGCCGGTGCTCGCGCTCGGCATTAACCTTGCATTTGCCTTCTCTTCGCCGTCGTTCTTCGGTTTCCAGGAGAGCTCTAAGTATATGACGGACGCGCCAATCTCGACTTAGTGCTAATCCCTATTGGTGAAATAAAGCTTGGAATGACGTTCGACCATCAATTAGGGGAGTGATGCAGATATACGAATTACGCGAGGCATAGAACAGATAGTGAAAAATGGGAGACGCATCGGTGAGATGCTTCAGGAATACATACAGCGCTGAAAATTGGGTGAGCTGCAGCATCGCAGTTTGGGTACCTGAAGCTCACAATAGCAGCATCTCAGAAAGCGACAGAAAGCAGAATCTGCAGTTAGAACTGTAGGCCCCTAATGCCCTTGAATAAACCCGTTCTTGGTAGGAAGTCAAATCATTGCCCTGCAGGGTCGAGTCAATGCGGAACTAAGTAGCCTATCGAGCAACGAACAGATCTGGTTCCTTCTGGCTGATTGACGTTGTGGAACACGAACTGTGAGAACCCCTATGAAGAACATTCGCCAGTTTGGGGACAGGGTCCTCTTCACTTAGGCACCTACGGCACACGTTCAAGAAAATAGGAATACAACGACTCAAGCCGTCGTGGTCTCGGTCATGAAAGTTGCATCGTTCGAAAGCATTCGAAGAAGCCCGTGCATAATGGCAGTGTCTAGTTTCCTAGGCGCTGCAGACTCGCATTATTGAAGCCGTGATCCAAGGTCCAAGGATAGGTTGCTCTGACTGAAGGTACGGACGTTCCTCGCTGCAAGTGTCTGGTGGCCTGTTCAACACCTGGGAACGCTAGCGCACTATTACGAGTCACGGTGGGAAACAGGGTAGCCGGTGTCATGGAAAATCAACAGATGCCTTCAATTCATCCAATCTTTCGCCACTTAGAGCAATCTGACGTGACCTGATAGAAAGGGCCATTATAAGACCAGCTCCTCATTTTGGTCGCCGACGGTCAGCTAACAGTCCACGCCATGTCGTCGCCGGTTCTTCTCGCCTTCGGTGCTGGGCCTAACGTGGGGCTGGCTCTAGCTCGCAATTTTGCGAAACACGGATACAAAGTCGCCCTAGCTGCTCGCAATCCGAACCCCGACGTCTCGAAGGCAGCCGATCTGGTTGTCGAGGCAGACTTCTCCGTTCCCGACGCCGTTGTGTCCACATTTGCCAAAGTCAAGGAGACGCTCGGTATTCCTAGCGTGGTCGTATATAATGGTGAGCACATCCACTGTACATTCGTATAGCCTAGATGCTCACAAGATGAGCACTGTCTGTGTCCAGCGTATTCCTGGCACCCATCTCCAGACCACCCCTTCTCAATCTCTGTCTCCGACTTCAATACAGATATGGTAGTGAACACAACAAGCGCCTTCGCTGCGGCTCAAGAGGCAATGAAGAGTTTTGCGCAGCTCCCTGCAGACGCATCAAAAACGTTCATCTATACAGGAAACATATTCAACATCCCCGGCCGGCTCATCCTACCCGGCACCAGTCTGGGCGCAGGCAAGTCGGCCACAGCGCATATCATAGCAAACGCCGCATCCACCAACCCCAGCAACGGCTATAAGTATGCTTGACATCTGCATCCTTCAGGGACTCTAGTGTTTACACCCTCTCCGCAGGTTTTACTACGCCGACGAGCGTACTCCCGACGGCGAACCCGTCATGCGTGGTATCAGCGGGGAGGCTCACGGAGAGTTTTATTACGAGTTGGCAAGAAACTCTAAGCAGGGTCCGTGGCTAGCGACATTTGTGAAGGGAAAAGGCTATGTGGACTTCTCTGCGAAGGATCGAGTATAGGCAAGATAGATGCATGCTCGGCTCGATCGATCCTGCCAGCAGAAAGCTTCATGCTGCCTGTAATGCATGTGCGGCGTCCCAGACTCGATTCAGTCTGCTCGTGGCAGAGCATCACCAGTTGATTGCGTTGAAGGACAATCCCCTCATGACTATCAAGCTTTCAAGATCAATACTTTCCCATGACATCTCTCCATGTCAGTATACAATTCGCATTTGTTGACAGTCTAGGAACCGTAACAAGTCAGGAAGCTTCCCAGCCGATTCAGTACGAACCCTTGCGTCGCCGCATCCACATCTGCCTTTGTGCTCGCATTATAGACGCTCACACTAGCATAGCACCCTCCAACGACGTCGCTCTCCGCCGGAAGATGATCCGTCCCGCACGTCTCGACGTCCGTTGCCTCGCTGTCACTTAGGATCCTAGTCAACACCCACTTATAGTCTGACGCGGAGGCGCAGTCAGCCAGGGACGGGTAATTGACGTTCATGACGATGCCAGTGGGCAGGTAGGGAGGCGAGGATGCGAGAAGGGCGTTGACGAGGTCGACGGTGGCGGCGGAGTAGAGGTAAGCCGCGAGAGTGTCGGTGGATGTGGGCGACGAGGTGAGGGTCGTGTACGAAATTTGGGACAGGGAGGAGCCTGATCCCGAGAAAGAGATGGAGGGGACCCCTTCCTTGGCAGCTTCGCATGCGGCACCGCTACGGAGAAGGAGTTGAGTGGTCGTCTTGATTTCAGTGCATTCACTATTGCTCAACTTACACTGTTCCCGAGATCTGGACCGTCGAACCTAAGTTATCTGTGGTGCTGGTGGGTCAGTCTAATACCCTGGACAGATCTTCAGGGATACTTACTTCCGACATTAGGCCCACTCACGACGAAATCAGGCTTCGCCCCATCAAAGAATTGGGGCGCCAAAGTCTGAATCCCGTATCTCGCGGAGTCTACTCTGTGTAAGTTCAATATCAATTCCAAATTTCTGGTGCAATGCAGTGCTTTACTCACGGATAGCCATTGACGTAGTTCAACGTAGCTTTGGACAGATGCTTCCTCAGTGAACTTCCACGACTTCACATGGCATGTCTGCTTACGATCGGTGGCATTGTAGCCCTCAGCAGGCGAGCCCGTCGAGCAGGTGTTGTACTCGCATGGCTCAGTCATAGTGGTAGGCGTCGTCGTCGACGAGCCAGTGCCCGACTTGTTCTCAGACGGACAGGATAAGACAACCTGCACCATAAGCACCGGTGTAAATGCTAATGCGCATGATGAAACCGGGACGGTTCGTACGTTATATCCAGCTTCCTTGAGAGCTTCATCCTGAGCCCGAATCATAGCTACTGCCCACCCATCGTCGTTGGTGAGCAAGATGTTCTTGGCGAAGGAGCCTGAGACCAGAACGGCGACCGCAAGGGATCGGTAGAGTGACTGCCACCGGAGTGAATGCATTGCGACTTCAAGATGCCAGGTTGTGCGGTCCTAAGAGCCCCTCCCACAAGTAAGAAATTTATACTATGCTAGCTGACACACGCGGCAGTATTTCTTGACGTCGTGCGCCACGGCACCATACGGCCAACGTCGCACGTTCATGGGACATGTCCGATACTTCGCCCAAGAAGCACATATTTGCAACGCTGCATTGGTGGGTAAATGTCGTCGCCAGTGGTGCATGTGACGGCGTCCAGGTCCTCTGTGCTCGTGCTTGCAGCTGGCCGAGCTCGCTGGCGCTGGATGTCGACGGGCCCGGATGTGGCGCTCCACCGTCTCTTAGAGGTGAGCAATAATGCAGCAACGTGATGTCAACTCTGTAATCCGCCTTTAAGACACCTCCTGGAGATAGCAGTATCTGTACTGGTTGGCGTATCCTTCGGGGTTTATGGGACACGGGTGCGGAGCCGCTATCGACCCCGAGTGTCGTAAATGGTCTATTTCCAACCACAGATGTTGCATTCCTGTCCAGCCTCTTATATATGTATTTAGGAGATCTTGCCAATCACGATCCGACTGGTAAAGATCTTCCATTGGGACTGCTGCGGATTATAAGAAAAGTCATTCTGCACACCTTGAAGGGTGCCTGCGAAGGCTTCGCTAAGTATGAACCATTCCACGAGGTAGCAGGATTTTGTTCAAGCCGGCGGCAAGGCTGCAGTTTCTGTAAGTGTAGGTCCCAAGGACCTCTGATTCAGAGTTTCACCTAATCCGGCGTTTGAATCCCAGTGAAAGCTCTTCTAACAGAAGTTCCAGAGGCCATCGGTAACCCACTGCATACCAATACATTCCAGAGTATCAGAGGTGCGCCATACGTGGATAGATACATGAGAAATTGCTGCATTGAGTCCAATTGTGCATACGATTGCAGATTTCAAGGGTCCAGGGGAAGGTCCATGTGGGTCCTGCGCAGGACCTGATTTAGACCAGAATTGTTTCAATAGGTTCTGCTAAATGCTCCAAGTCCGCCTCGGCTAGAGGTCAGATTGCGATACTAATTGCAATGGCACCCGCTTCGGATGTCGTGCGCGACGACGAGCTTCGCTTGAGGCAGCCTATTCCCTCCCCTTACTACATGCCTGGGCCAGCCACTGCGTCGAGCAGCACTTTGCCTACTCGGGACCTCACACCTCAACCAGGATCACCGTTCCGACCACCACCGCAAACGCTACGAAATGGAACGACGTCGAGCTCAAGATCGCTAAGGAAAGATAGAGAGAGGGACAAGGAGCGAGAACGGGAACGCGAAGGGTCAAGCAGGAGTGAGCCTTCGTCGTCTAGGAAGTCTCCTGCTGCTACAAATGGCCGAGCAAGCTCACCCGCTGCAAGACAAGAGGGGAAGGAGGCTAGTAAGAGTAATACGAAGAGCAAGAGCTCGAGTTCTGCTCCCCAGCAGCGGATACGGACGAATCCCCACCTGGTATACGATCCTAATGCTGAACCCGCCCCTGCTGCTGTCATGTACTGGAGTCGCGCACCAGTCTACGGTGCATTACCCATGCGGGGGATGCGAGCACACAGCGTTACATTGGTGGACAATATCGCATGGCTGTTTGGCGGGTGCGATGACAAGGGGTGCTGGCAAGATGTGTACTGCTTCGATACAGGTATGTGCTCGACCCAAGCCTCTCTTCAATGCGATGCGCTAGACGACCTGTATTTGCTAGAAACACTACAATGGTCACACCCTGAGATGGTCGGCGACATCCCTCCACCATGCCGCGCACATACGGCCACTCTTGTAGACAAGCGGCTCGTAATTTTCGGTGGTGGCCAGGGCCCTGTGTACTACAACAGCGTATACGTCCTCGACACCGTGACGCGGCGATGGACACAACCTATATTCCCCCCCGAAGCTGAAGGCCCCGCCCCCCGGCGAGCGCATACCGCTGTCCTGTGGAAAGGAAAGCTCTGGGTATTCGGTGGCGGCAACGGCATGCAGGCACTTAACGACCTGTGGACGCTCGATGTCAGTGGATCGACAGAACGTATGCGGTGGGAGTCGGTCGAGACGTCTGGCAAGAAACCGAATCCGCGGGGGTATCACACCGCTAACTTGGTGGGCGAGGTGATGATCGTTGTAGGCGGTAGCGATGGACGGGACTGCTTTTCGGATATCTGGTGCTTAAACCTGAGTGCGGCTGGTTCTGTCTTCTGTCTGTTTCGATACTCATCTCCTATCTCCTTTCAGTCTCGCTCAAATGGACGCAGATAAAACCAGACACGCCCTATCGCAGGTTATCACATAGTTCGACCCAGATCGGATCGTTCCTCTTCATCACAGGTGGGCACGACGGCAACAAATACACCTCCGACCTACTCCTCTTCGATCTCGGTGAGTTTGTTTCCAGTACTTCTGGGGGTTAATTCTGATCATGTGCATATAGTCTCCTTCCAATACGAACCCCGTAAAACGCTCGGCAAAGCTCCCTCACCCCGAGGCTACCACGTTTCCATCCAGGCCGATTGCCGACTATTCATATTCGGCGGCTTTAACGGGCACGATGTATACGACGACGTGCACATGCTCGACCTCGCCGGCGCCGCGTACCTGCCCCAAGTCGCTGCCTTCAAGGTCGAGTTTCCATAAGCACCGCATCCACGACGATGACCGTATTTCGTGATATCTGGAACCACGGCTGGATGACCCTTACGCCCCTATCAAGCCTATCATTTCACAAGTATGCTATTAATCAGTTCTCATAATGCTGAGGATACATTTCGCTCTAGTGGCTAACTGACGGTGTGTATTGCTTGGAATTATCTCGGAGGGCATTGGATTGGTATTGTTGTTTTGTTTCAATCGTGCAGTGTTGCATCCCATCTCCATCATGCCTGTATCCAATCACATTTCGAGCAAGTATCTAGGTTACTTGTTGTACATTCTAACTGCACATTTCAGACAGCAGACAATTGACTGTCCTTACGGGGGGTATGTAGATGGTCCGTTCTATAAAGTGATAAATTATGGGATTGGTGACGTAGACACGGTTGGCAGCCAGAAGATCTATCGCTGTGGCTTACTGAAGCCACATACTCTCGACGAGCTTCGTATTGATCTGCGAAAGAAGTATAAGAACCGATGCGCCGTCCCGGTTCATTGCAAGTGCTTGAGACTTACGTAGGTACTGTTAATCTGAGAGACGTCGTTTGCGCCCATGAGCTGCATACTTGTTTGCAGTTCGGTCGATAGTAATTGGATCATGTGTGTGACGCCTTCCTCGCCCCAGATATTCGCGAACATGGGCCTGGTATGAAAGATGTTCGTAATGCAGGAAATCAAATAAAACGGGCTGCACGCTTACGTCCGTCCAAGTCCAACAGCCCTTGCACCTAGGGCGAGCAGCTTGATCACGTCTGTGCCCCTTCTGACGCCACCATCAGCATACACCTCCATCTTGTCGAACACTTCTGGGGCGTTTTTTCTGATGTCGAGCAGCACCTCAACAGCGGTGGGCGCAGTATCCAGGACCCGGCCACCGTGGTTGCTCACGTAGATGGCCGGGAAGCCGAGGTCCAGGCAGGTCTTTGCGTCTTGCCAGGTCTTGATCCCCTTCGGGACGATGGGCAGCGTCGTGAGATTTCGGAAGCCTGCTAAGCTGTTGAGCTGTGACAGAGCGCACCGTGTCAGTACAAAGCAGATACGGAGATTAGAGGCCAAAGACGCACATCGAAGGACGCGTCGTGGCCCGTTCTGGTTGCGACTTAAGCACGACCATTGAGCAAGTAGGATCTGCTAGGGACTCACTCATCCTGAGCCCCGGTATATCTCAATGACCTCGTCCGGATACCATTTACGCCAGTATTGTCGACGGTCAGGAATATCGCCTTAAATCCAGCCTGCTCCATCCGTTGTAGTTCGTCCGACACTCGGCTCTGGTTACTCCAGATGTATTCCTGGTGGAACATAGTCTGGTTAGACAGTCCAGCGGCTGCGATTTCTTCGATGGACTTGGTGGAGGATATACTCGGCTTTTGGATAGCAGTAATTTAATCATCCTGGACATGCACGGGTGTTGAGAGGCCGAGGACTTACGACGTATAGAATACCCGCCTTGCCAGCTGCGCTCGCAAGCGATAACTCCGCGGAGCGGTTTGCATGTCCGGCTTGAGCAGCTGGCGCTATGAAGAATGGCATAGTAAAATTATACCCTAATATTTCTGTCCTGCAATTGGCCGATGAAAATGAATGATTTATTTCCAGAATCTTGCTAGAGGCACGGACCTTGTATTGATGTCACTAACATTTCGGAAACTGTACCCGTTTAGTCTGATCTGCGACCATATGTTCAGATTGGCCTGGTACGCTGGTGACCGGTATTAGCACAGAACATGCCAGTGTCCAATCAGAACCGTACTGATTTCATCCAGAGCTGCCGTTCTATAAGATGCTACGTAGGGGAGTCAGCTGGATACCCGACTATTCATCTGTCGAGTGGGATACATACCGTAGTAGCGGGGACGCAGCACGTTCTTGGCGGCAATTTGTATGTCGTTCAGATCCCATATGTCGTCCAGAGAAGGTAGCTGACCCGTGATCCAGGTCGAAGTATTTAATCCAGTATCTGGTAAGCCCTCCTGGTCGATATCGGCAGCAGAGCATAGCGGAGCAAGGGAAGTAACCAATGCAAGCAGGAAGAGAGAGAGGCTACAGCGGGCCAGCATGGTCGATATCTTTGGAACTCATCGGTTATCCTGCCCTGGTTATATGTCGCGCTATGACGGCCCAGCCGGCGTCCGCGGCGTTGATATCCTGCGCAACACACGTTAGCGAGAGAGCCCTCTCCATACCCTCGTGGGCAGAGAATGGGATCCACCTGGCGAGTATCGCCGTACGCGCGTCCGGTTGATTCTCCTAGAGATCCCGGAGATGGGTATCCAGGATCGCCACGATGGCCGCCCCGATGATAAGTGCGACCCGGGCGCAGGCTACTTGATATCAGTGGCAGTGCACTGCCCATACGACTCGTCTTGACGCGGATACAAGCTTTTCCGAGCAAGCTGGCGCGTCACATACGCGAGCCAGAATCCTTGATGTTTGAGCAATGTTTGAGTGTTCTTGCTGCCGACGCCGACCGGGGGAACTCAGCGCTCAGCGCCCGAGACTTCCTCCGAGTCCGATAGCGCATAGATCAAGCATTTCGTGTCAAGGATGTGGTAGTCCTCCAAATGAATCTGAGGTTATTCCCCATATACCACTTTCGATGTAGGCTGCAGTCAAGGATGTCGATGAGGACTGCAGCAGTCGAAACACTACTGAGCCTTCGTCGCATCGAAGGGAAGTGATGACTGAGTGTGACAGAGGTGTCACGGTCCTTCCTCTGTCGAGTTCTTCGCGAGCATTAATGATATGTGGCCGGTACTATTTCTTATGTAGTGCTCTTTCACCAATTAATCCGCATGGCTAACATTCATTTACGCCCCTTCATAGACTTGGCTTCGGAGACGGGGAGCTACCTCCCTACTCGTTCATACTTAGTCATGTACGGGAAAATGCACATATCCTTTCCCTTTCACGAATGTCGCGAGCCAAGGCCTTTGCTTCGCATCCTGCGCAAGCTCGTAATAGAAATCTCCATGAGCATCTCCGTCGATTGCATTGACGACAGGCTGTCCGTCCGCCTTCCGCTCATCTGCGTAGTAGAACCTAGCGATCGACGTCAAATATGTCAACAACATACGTGACCGGAAACCTACGAGTAGCCTTTGCCAGGATAAGCGATTGCGGCACTGGCGATGAAATGCGCTGTTGCAGACTTGCCGACACCCGCGTTTGTGATGGCAGGCATAATGCCATGCGCCACATTCAGTATGTTTCCTGTGTAAATGAACGTCTTTGGCACGTCGGAAGGCAGCTGGTCGAATCCCTTGATGGTTTCCTGGGCCGCTATGAATGCGCTGATCGTATTCACAGTAAGGTCCGTAATAAAGTCGGACACAGGGACGGAGAGAGGCTCATCCGAAGGGGAGTTATGGCAAGAGGACGCTGGAGGGGATAGTTTTCGTGAATGTCCTGCTGGAGACCGGCAGACAGGTTAGGCTTCGTACCGTTGTAGACGACGACGCTCGGAATGCCCAGCGAAGTCTTCACTTTGTCAAAAATAGCTGAGACGGCGCTGGGGTCAGAAAAATCGGCCCTTATGAGTAGATCCCCAGTTTTAGAGGCCTCCTCGCTTGGGTTGCGAGCCGCCAGCGCGACTTTGTATCCGTGACCAGCGAACTTCCGGGCCACTTTCAGGCCGACGCGGGGACCTGCGCCGAGAACGAGAAGAACCCTAGGGTAAGACATGGCCGAGTTGTTAGTATGTAGGAGCTTGTCAGACGGGGTGGATGACTCGGCGTTCCAGTCGTTGCCTTTATACCCACGTCGTATCACCATGGTTCAAACCCTTAACAGACATTAGTAAGCCTTAGAACAATCTGGTAATCACAGTGACGAGTCTAAGCAGGTGCTTTGCGATCAGAGTCCAGTCCACGGTATTCAGACCATACTTAGTAATCCAATGCGGATGACTGATGTTTTTGATGAATCAGTAGTGCGGGGGTTGATAGGAGCTCAACAGGCCTAAATAGAGCACGTCTTGGAGCAATATATGTCGTATAGTAGCCACTGAAATACCTCCACCTGGGTGCCTAAGGTTACAGGTCAGAACTCTTGAGAGCAAGCTCGATCCATATCCAGATAAGGACCACCGCAGAATAGCAAGCCAGTGAGAAGCATAAGGGTTCCGCTAGCGTTGCTGGTCATCCACCTCTCCGCTCAAGAAGCAGCAGGACGCACTCTACGCCTTCAGTACTTCTGGGCCACGACCACGTATGAGAGACGCGACATGTCACACCTTCCGTCACGGCGTGGTTCTACAAGCCGCATCTACAAGCCGCATCAAGCATCAAGCATAAATCCATGGAGATGCAAAAATGCCCAAAAATGCCGAATACATATTAAAGCCGTGATACGAGTCATTGTAAAGTACAAGCTCAAACAACAGTCATGCCATCTTCTCGTCCTCACCCTGAGAGGGAACGGTAGGCTCTACAGCATTCACAGCCTCATACCACTGCATAACAGACCCTATCAGAAACGCCCAGCTACCCCAGAATGTTGATAGTGCACTCTGGTACTGTGCCCAATGCCTACTGGAGTATCCGAAAGCGCCGCAAAGCGTGAACCCGATGGCACCGATGAAGTTCCAAACTACGTGCAAAGACAAGCATGTCCAAAAGGTCAGTATTGGGTCGGTAAGCTGACGGAGCGACGTTACGCACAGCCGATTTGCCAGCCGAGGTCAGTGACAGCAGGACAATACCATTTCGTCTGCGTTTCCAACATATAGAGTGCACTACAGGTCCTGGGTCAGTAAGCGGCGGTGTATTAGGGGCTATCACTCACGAGCTGATAATGAATCCGCTCCCACCCACAACCTGTGGTGACCAGAAGACACCATTCAAAAGCGGAATATTATCTTCGATGGCGTCCTGAATCTCCGGAAGTGCAGTAAATCTGGTCTATCAGATATAAAGTCTTCGAAGACCATGAGCGCATGGAAATTTACCCGCTAATCCAAAATATAGTGGCAGCACACAACTGCGCGAAGCCAGCCAGGAATCCGAGCTCGTGCCAGTATTTCGTGTCCGTCGTCCACCAGATCCACTTCCTTGAACCCGGGGGAGTAGCGGTGATTGATCCTGGAGAATTATTACTGTGGTCGATTTCTGCCCAGTCCCGGTACGTCCCGGTACGCTCGAGGTCGAGCGGGTGGCGGTGGAGGACTTGGTCGAGACCCCATCCGAAGTAGACTGTATTACTCCTGTGGGCCGTCGTTCAGCCAATAAATCCCGAGAGATTATAAACAAACAATTGTAAATCATTGCTTACCTATTCCAGGCTTCCCAGATCAACAGCACGGAGGCGAAGGCGAAGATAGTGGCGCCAATCCAGCCAGTCCATCCTCCAGCAACACTGTTGTTTGAAACATTGCTGTATACATATGGTAGAAATACGACGAAACCGTTGATACACCACACGACACTCCCGAGGGTGAATAGCTAGTGTCCTCTGCATTTTAGCCCAAGGGCAGAGATCACGTTATATATAGTCACGTACGACTGCAATCCACCTTGTATCAAGTTAGTTCTAACAATTCAGGTCTGAGATATCAGTCCTACTTACCAGCTGATATTCCAGTACTCGAGGACTAGCATCCTGCCTAGTTTCGACCAACCCGTCTTTCTTCGTGTAGGCTTCGTGCTGTTTGGAGGGTATACTTGATGTCTAGCCTTGCGATTGTCCCTTGCGCGCCATTCATAATGAAAGGTATCCTGTCCGGACTTGCGGGTGTCGACGAGCTTTGCGTGCGTTGCTTTCACGAGGGGAAGTGCACTCCTTTCCGAACCTGAAACCAGCCTCACAGCAGGATGAACTTCATGAGGAAAGTCAGCACTTTTAGACATATTATTCTTCAGCATGGTGCAGTCAACCAGAACACGAGAAGAAAGCCACACGGACGGGTAGGAAACATCGTCACCTCCCAGGAACAATCCCACTGTGCGGCTGGAGTGAGGACTAAGTTTGGAAACTTCTGATCGTCGTGGCTGTGCACTTCACCCGTCCGCGGCAAATCCCGTGTGTGTTGAGCGCCGAGCTATGAAAAGGAGCCGAGGACCTCTGCAGTTATGAAAAGGAGTCGCGGAGCTCTGCAAGCAACTTACGGTCTAGGATCCACAAGTGAAGTGTTCTGTTGTCGGGGACGCCGCCTTACGCCCGAAGTAGGGGGAACCTGCATCTCATTGACAAGATTGGTGCACTCTAGATCTTGTATTTAAACTGGGACCGTGCATTGACTCTGCATGTTGAGGTAGTCGGCTCGTTGGATGAAGCTAAGGTCGACACACATCAGGAAATAATTTGCTCGACGATCGCGTGCTGGGCGCTGAGCATATGACACCAACTTGAGTATACAGTAAACTGGTAGAAGTAGAACTCACTTGGAAGACTCCGACTTCTACCAGGACAAATTGAGCCGCGCAATTCTCGGTCAGTCGCATACCCTTAGCGGACCAACCCGGACCTTAAAACCGTGAAGATAGTCTGTAAATCTCATCCTGACCACCTACAATATCTCCGACTGTAACACAGCAACCCTAACAAACACGGGGGGTGCCCCCCCGTCCCCCTCTCCGAGGTAAGCCAGGCCCTAGCTATTCGAGCGAGGGGTGCGATATCGTTTGGTGCGAGTTCATGGCGCCCGGGTGGCTGTGGCACAGGCGGTGCAGACGGCAAGAAAGTGTGACGGAGCTCTACCAAAACTCGATAGTTCGATAGAAGTCAAGACTTGGGCCGAGGGAGTTCCCGACCTCTATTTCTACCACTTAATAGCCACGACGCCAATTTTCTCAGAAAGTCGGATCGACTAGGAGTAACTTCCGCCGAACGCGTTTGCGAACCGCGACCGCGAACGCCGGCGCCAGCCGGCTAACACGTGACCTTCCTCCTGCACGTGCATTTGCGTTCGCACAGGCAGGCCATGCTGCCTGACATCTCGCTTCGCTTCGTCGACCTGACTGTTGCTTCTCTCATCACTCTACACCGTCAAATTCACCTTGACCTTTCTCAAGTCCACGTGTGTGCCACAGCATGTTGGAGAATGTGAGTTCTGTATTTCTTTTCCTGTGACTATCTTAACATTTGTAACTATTTCATTTATTCTGGCTCGACTTCATCTTGTTTGCTCTCATATGTCTCTTGTCGGGTCTTGTTCTACTTGGCTACGTTTATCCATGTTATTTCAAAGCTATCTGTTGAGTATATCAACTGTAGTAATTTACATCATAATGTCAGTTACTCTTTCCTTAATTTCGAGAATATTAATTCAAGTTAGCTTACAGTTGTAGAAGACCGTGGGGCTGTTCCACCGAAGTATGGCATCTGGATTACTGGCGTAGGTGTGCCCCAGTCGACCAGACGTTCTCAATTTTCTCCTGTGGCAACATTCTGATGTGACGTGTGACAGCGCCTCACGTGCATAACGCGATATGCGCGTCCCCGTCATATGTCACACGAGGTCCCTCTTTTCTTTCCTCTCACACCAGCTCCCTGTGCAATTATAGGTTGCCATTTATTCTTGTATTCAGTAAGACCTCGGTTACAAGATAGAAGTTCCTAAGGCTTGGCTGTTAGTGAGTGGTGATTTCTTTGTGTCTTTCAGCCTCTTCGTCTTTCTTCTAGTATCTCCCGTAGATCTCACGTTATATGCAAGGTCATAGACAAAGGCCGTACCGAGATAAATTTTGAAGACTCTGTAAGTGCTTCTACCCAATACACAAAAGGTCAGTGCTTCAGTCTCTCCAGCTCAGAGTGAAACATAATGAGAGCTCGAGTCGTGCCCAGCCTGTATGCTGCTCTCTGGGGCTTGCAGAAATATAGCAGGCGACAAATTGCTCGACACCCTTTTGAATCAAATCCAAACCCTCCAAAATCACGAAACCAGCTCCACTGCCCTGGAATGGATACTGTTATGCCGGAGACAGGTGAGTGCTTTTGAGCGCATATTGATAGGGTTATAGGCTGACTTCCGATGCCCATATACCTAAGGTTTTGGCGCATATAGCCAGTGACCCTGCACGTAGCCCTACTCTGCGAAGCTTCAATCTGTTGCTCCTCATCTGACCCCTCCGCACGAGCTATGGTACGCTTCACTTAGCCCTCTGAAAACCTTAATACATCACCGTGAACCGCCAGTAGGAACAAGGCGTCAACTGTAGTCGTGGGAACTACGACCTTAGCGGTCATTGTTATGCCGGCATATCCCGACTTACTCAGACTTAGCGCTGGAACGATATCCCGATATGGTATATAGGAAAATAGTCTGCCGGCATTTCTAACCAGGTCCTGTACGACCACCACGATGCTCTCCAGGACTGCGCGCAGACTAGAGACGGCTTTGCTGCCGTACTCTCGCCAATGCCTGCCCCGTCCTGCGCGGCTGTACTCGACGCCCTCCAAAAGAGCCCACGCACCAGCGCTCGCGACCGCGCATGCCGTCGACCCCAGCTACCCGGCGTTCATGCCGCCGCGCGCAGACGACAGCCAGCCAGGGCCGTTCGCCGACATGGAGGGCCTTATGAAGCAGGCCCCAAGGTATACCATCCTCCCCACGCCTCTCCCCGAGGACGCACGGGGGTCCGCCGCGAACGACTTCTTGTACCCGGACTCGCCGACGCAGGACCAGTTGGCCGTGATTGAGGTTTGCTTGAATGAGCTCCTCGATGTCCCGCGCGCAAAGAGGATGTTCGACGACTTGCGGGTGAAGCGAGCCGGCGACCCCCTCCTGGAACCTCGACTGTACAACGCTATGATGCGCGGGTATTTCGATATGGCGGAGAAGGACGTGGAGAACTGGGAGGGGTGGGTCCAGGACGCTGTCGATGTCTTCAATACGATGCAATCGGCTGTCGAGGCCATACGACCCACGGCGGGGTCTTATGCGATCCTGTTTTCAGCGTGGACACGGTGAGTTAGGCTGAGCTTCCCAGTGCCGCGTCTTTCTTATGGTGTGCAGATTTCACGAAAGGCTCTCCTTGCGGCCGGTTGACGCGCCTCGGCTGCACTTGCCTGAACCGGAGAAGCTCGTCGGCCTCTTGGACGAGCAAGGCATCTCCGCGGTGGACATCATCACCGACCCATCCATCCAATCGCCCGGAGAGGCCGCCAGGATCACGGACGCCATTCTCACCCCAGCGGTGGCGCAGAACCGAGAGCGTCTTATCGCTGAACTGCGCGAGGCACAAGCGATCGCGAAATACTCCGATCCCTTCGCGGACGTCCCTGAGGCCATGCCCGTCCTGCGTCGGAAGGAACCGCAAGTCGCCGTAGGCGAGGTCTCGCCGACCACGGACGACGCTATGGAGGTGCCCTTCAGCCTGGACCTGCTCCGACGACACCTGGCGCGGGTGAAGATGGCGCGTCAAGTCCTTCCAGACGACGTGGCCGTCCGACAAAAAGTACTCGAGGACTCCGCCATCGACGTGGCACGCGAGAGGATGGTACAGCAAGTGAAAATGCTTGAGGAGCTCGGTATCAAGGACCCGGCACTCAGGAGACATGGCTTGCAGCTTTGGATGTGGGAGTGGCATACAAAACTGCAGGAGCGGTTGGAGGCTGAGGTTAACGCCCTGCTTATAGAGGAGCAGGCCATCAAGGAGAAGCGTGGTCCTTCTACCAGGGAGCAGCAGTTTCTCGGCCCGTTCTTGCAGCTGCTCGAGCCCGAGACGATGTCGCTAATCACGATCTTGGAGCTCATGCGTTTGTCTGGGAGCGGCGGTGTCAGCGACGGCATGAAGATGGCGAGGGCGTTGCTGTCAGTGGGCACTGCTATAGAGATGGAGTATCACGCGCGAATGAGGAAGAAAAATAATATCTCGGTGCCGATGCATCCGCTACAGCCGGGCCAGCTTGCGCATTACTCCGGCCAAGGGTACGAGGACCTGTATGCGCGGCGTATTGCGGCAAGAAAGTATATGGAGGACAATGAGGCTTGGTCGGCGGACTGGTCGCAGACGCTTAAAGTGCGGATAGCCAGCTTCATCGTCGATAGCTTGATTGATGTCGCGACTGTTACGCGGAGCGGTATTGATAAAGAGACTAAACAGCTAGTGTGAGTACTTCATTGCTATGAATGTAGAGACACGTCTAAATCCTATCTTTTCGCAGTGAGGAGGTGCAGCCTGCCTTCTTCCACACCTATGAATACGTTCACGGTCATAAGCTCGGCGTTATCAAGCTGAACTCGGCGGTCGCTGAGCGTCTTGCGACTGATGATGTCCGCGACACGGTGACTCCCCGCAGCTTGCCTATGCTGGTTAGGCCCAAGCCGTGGCTTGACTACGATAATGGTGCCTACCTCAATATCAAGAGTGAGTGGTCAGTTTGCTCGCGCCCAATTGTTGATCCTGATGTTATCTCGCAGCGAAGGTCATGCGGTTTAAGGAGTCGCAAGAGCAAGAGGTCCATATTCGGGAAGCTGCCAGACAGGGCAAGATTGAGCTGGTCTTTGCTGCCCTTGACGTTCTCGGATCGACGCCTTGGGTCGTGAACAGGGCGGTGTTCGACGTCGTCTTGAAGGTCTGGAACTCGGGCAAGCGTTTTGCCAAAATCCCGCCGGCCGTGTTCGAGATGCCCGAGCCAGAGAAGCCATTGGACTGGGCGTCTAACCCGAAGTCACGGAATGTCCACATGATACGTGTCAAGGCGTACCACCATGCGAGGGGCAATAACCACTCGGACCGATGCAGCGTCAACTACAAGATGGAGATTGCTCGCACATTCATTAGTGACGTATTCTATCTGCCGCACAACATCGATTTCCGTGGTCGCGCATACCCTATTCCTCCGCACTTGAGTCACATCGGCGACGATCTGAGTCGTGGCCTGATGAAGTTCGCGGACGCAAAGCCCTTGGGCGCTCGCGGGCTGCGGTGGCTCAAGATTCACTTGGCAAACTTGTATGGTTATGACAAGGCTGACTTCGACGGGCGAGTGGTCTGGACTGAGGAGAATTTAGCCAACATTGTCGACTCGGCTGAGAAGCCGCTTGAGGGCGAAGGCTGGTGGACAAAGGCGGATGATCCGTGGCAGTGTCTCGCGACGTGCATGGAACTCAATAATGCCCTGAAGTCCCCCGATCCTTTGACGTACGAGTGTTCGTTGCCCGTCCACCAGGACGGAACGTGCAACGGGTTGCAGCACTATGCTGCGCTTGGAGGTGATGAGAAGGGCGCCCGACAGGTGAACTTGGACGTCACGGACCGGCCGTCGGATGTGTACACCTACGTTGCGAACATGGTGGAGGAACTTTTAGAGAAGGAGAAGGATACCGATAAATACGCTGCCATGCTCGTCGGCAAGATTGCCCGTAAGATCGTCAAGCAGACTGTCATGACGACTGTGTATGGTGTCACGTTCATCGGTGCGCGCGAGCAGATCGAGAAGCAGCTGAGGGACAGGAGTGTCGTCCCAGAAGAAGAAGCATGGGGCGCGTCGGCCTACCTCGCGAAGAAGGTCCTCGCCGCCATCGGCGACTTGTTCTCGGGAGCAACAGATATCCAGACGTGGCTGAACATGTGCGCGCGGCTCGTAACCAGGTCGATTCCGCCGGCGCGGGTCGAGGAGGCGTCGAAGGAATACGTGGACAGGAAGGGGAACAAGAAGGCGACTTCTAGGACGAAGAAGGAGCAGATGACGAGCATGATCTGGACGTCGCCGATGAACCTACCCATCGTACAGCCGTACAGGAAGGTAAAGAGAAAACAGATCATGACGGCCATCCAGTCGGTGTTCATCTCTGACCCGAACTCCCCCGCCGAGGTCAACTCGATGAAGCAGGCGTCTGCATTCCCGCCAAACTTTATTCACAGTCTTGATGCGTCACATATGATGAAGACTGCGCTTCGGTGCAGGGATGAGGATATCACGTTCGCATCCGTGCATGACTCGTACTGGACGCACGCATGCGATATCGACCGCATGTCTGCCATCATCCGAGACACTTTCGTCGAGCTGCACAACGGAGAAATCCTGCAGAGGTTACATGATGAGGTGTGTTTTCATTCTGTCTGAGCGCTACACGTATGCTAATGACTGCGTTTAGTTCATGTACCGATACAAGGACTACAAGGTCCCTCTGAGTACCGTCCGCTCCTCGAATATCATCGAGAAGCTCAAGGCCATGGGCGTTAAACCACCTGCTATTGTGGGCCTTTTGGAGCAGATTGAGGGGACTGCCGCAAAGGAGGAGAGCGAAGACGAGGCGATCGAGGCTGCTGAGCCTAACGTCGATGCCCTCGATGACGAATTCTCTGAACGCATGAACGAGGCTGACGACTTGGACGCCTACTTACAGTCTGAGGAGGGCGCACAGGCGCTCGAGGACGCGTTCGAGTTAAGCGGTGAGACCAAGCAGAAACGCAGCCGTTATGGGGGGGTGTCTCCCCACAAAATACACATTAACGTCACGGACCTCATCCCGCCCGTCCCCAAGAAGGGCGATTTTGATGTCAACACCACTAAGCAGTCGCTCTATTTCTTCTCGTAGATGTTCTGCTGTCACATCGTCTCCAGTTCACGCTTTCGCCCTCTCGACTCATTGTAGCATTATCCTGGCACATTCCACATATTATCTACGGGTATCATTGCATTGCTTTATATTGTAGTATTATTCGCAGACGTCGCATAGACCTCTGCAGGGATAATGCAATGATTAGATCGCACTACTCATTCACCGGGTGCTTTCTGAGGTTGAATTTAAGTTCTGGATTGCGGTTGACTTCCAGAAAACACACCAGAGCTGGAAAGCAGACCGAGGTATTTTATTGCAGGACACCCAACGTTATCAAGACAAGATACCCGATTCACCTGCCCGTCTAGTGGTGCACCTCCTCAGGGACATCTGCCTCGAGGAACGCAAGGTAGGCCTCTGCACCAGCCCCGGCTTCTTCCGTCGAGTGCGCTGCCTGCGCGACGCTGGCGGCAGGCTCCTTGATGGGCTCCTGGGCGTCGTATGCGGAGAGCTCGGAAGCGAGGTCGGCAGGGAGGGCGGGGGCTTTGGGCGCGCTGGGCGCACTGAAGGGCTTCACGTGGCCGACATGGGCGTCTTTGGGCTGGTTCGGGCGAGCTGGTAATTGAAAGAAGCGAGAGGAGAGGCCAGGGGACTTACGGGTGCAGGTGTTTTGTAGGATTTGATTTCCCTGACGTAGATCTCCTGCACGAGGTCTGCATAGCGAACCCGGAGTCGGTTACGCTAGGTTGCTTCCGACGAGCAGGACCACTGACCTCTGTGCGATACCGGCGACGTCGAGATTGCGCGGGTGTTGCGGAGAGTACTACGAGCCTAGAGCAGCATCTCCCCGTCAATATGTGGCCCGATACTCAGAACAGAAGGCGTACTGCAGAGGCAGCCTGCCTGAGGACGGCGCTCATCGTTGCAAGAAATGAAGAGGTGACGTGACGTTCTCGTGCGTCACAGTCGGCCTCGATTGCCTGGCCTTGCCGAGGCGTTCGGGTGCCCCAGGATCCCTCCAGGATATAACTACCTACCCCGCTTCACTAGCTTTACTCTGACCACACTCAGACAACAAAAAATCCCGCATATACGCGCTACTATGCTTGCCAGAATCACCGTCGCCCGCCGGTTGCCCGCCCTCTCGTCCACCGCTCTTCGGGCCGCGTACAGCACTGGCCGCGTCGAGGGCAGCACCGCGTCCTCGAAGGAGTTCAGGTACGCTCTCTCGTACTCCTCACCCGGTATTTCAAGGCTGATCAGTGCATATGATTCTAGCAAGAAGGAGAGAGCACATGAAGGTCCGACACTTTCTGATATCATAGAGTACGATGTCTCAGTATCTCTACAGACCAGTACGCGAGGCAGCACGAAGCCGAGCAGTTGAAGAAGCTTCGGGAGCAGGTGGGCAACTCAAGTCCGAAAGCTGTTCTTTGCCCTGACGTTGCTTATTAGATTGAGAAGAAGAAGCAAGAGCTCGAGCAGCTCGAGCAGGAGCATAGCGAGATCTCCAAGCAGCAGTAAACGAACATTATGACTCGTGCATGCCTCATTAATGTAAGCCGCATGTCTAAGATAGTCGTGCATATAGAGGCTAAATGCATTGCGATAGTATTTTCCTGTCGCAGTTTAATGTAGCAATGAACATTTCCTGTCCGACGCCCGTGAATACTCTCGGCGAGGTAAAAGAACATCATGACTACGCATTCAGTTCGGCATACATCAAGGACGAGCCTCGATAAGTACACTCGGTGAGTATTAATCAACTCAGAGCATACATGAGGCAGTACTCGCGAACTCCAGCACATGGAAGCGATTTCTCGCTAAATATGACCCTACCCGGCCAACTCTCTCCCCGCGATAAGCTTGATCACGTTCTCATATACAGTGAACACAATCCCGCCGCTCAACTGTGTCAACATCAGCACCCGCTTGCGATACCAACAGGAGAAAAGAGAGGCAAGGGAAACTCACCATCAACCGTACCAACCGCGGCGTCGTGCCCGTCCAAAATCTTGTTAACCCTTCCTCCGTAAAGATCCGGTATGCGCAGTGGAACGAGTTACGATAGTGTTGCCGTGCCGTGAGGGATTGCATACGCGTTTTAATAACACTGCGGCACAGAACGTCGATCTGAGATTGGAGTGATAGCAGAAAGAACGAGATACGTACTCGAGCGGCATAGTGGTGTAGACCGTGACGAGCCCCGCGACAGCGCCGATACCGAAGGTGAAGCTGCTGGGTACACTCTGTCCGGGCGGCATGCGAGTAGCAACGAATTGGCGGAGGGTGGTGTATGTTGTGAAGCGGACTGCAGAGTTGGCGCCTTGCCGCATCATCTAAAAGGGCATTTGCACACTATGAGCTGCGGGGAGGCGGCGAGGAGGGGAGGTGAAAGAGAAAGGGGGAGAGGATGGTGGGAACGGGAGGGAAGGAAAGGGACGTACGACAGGGAAGAGACCACGGTAGATGCCCGAGAGCCCTTCTTGCTTGACGATTTGGGCCGTGCCGTGGATGAGCCCGTGGTACTGCGGGTTCGGGCTTTTGGCGTCGTGGATGAGTTTGGTTCTATTGGTGGGAATGAGTGAGTGATAGGTGGATGGATGAAAGCACACACTTAATCGTCTCCGAAGGCGTGACTGCGAAGATGGCTTCCATCATGCCTGCACCAAGTCCCGCTACACAAACACGCCCGTCAGATTAGCTGGTCCTTTTTCACTCCTGAGTGGACTGGACTTGCCTAGTAAACTTCGCGGTGCGCTGACTTTACCCTCACCACCAAGATCTCAGTAAGCACTCGTTCTCCTTGCACGGCAACGAACAAGAGCACCAGGAAAACTCACCTGCTTATCTGCAAGCATATGTTTGAAATGGTCGTAGCTCACGAAGCGCACCCCCGCTTTGAGCGAGTTGCCTGCCATAAGGGCCGTGCATCCCGAGTATAATCCCTTGACTCCTTTGGTTTTCAATGTATCCCTAATAATCGCGATCGGGCCTTCCTTCTGTCAGAGCACAGTATAGTCAGAATACGATTTACTTGAGCTGCCGGAGGGTAAGGGAGTACACGCACCTTGCCCTCGAACTGGGAGCTTGTCTTCACGAACTCAGTGGGGTAGGTCACGAAGCTATTGCCTAGAGTCCATCAGAGCACACCACTAATAACACTCAGATAGAGAGTACTTACGCTTCAATAGCGCCAGCGGTCGCGCCTGCTATGAGGGAATGCAGGGGTTTCTCTCGCTTGTTCGACATGGCGGATGGTCGAAGCCTTCGGACAGGATGCAACTTCCCCTTGCCGCAGATTCAGAGATTACCGAAGGTAAGATGTCAATATTCCCACGATTACAACTCTATAGACTACACCCACTGCACCCTAGCTTGAGCTTAAGCTTGAAGTCCCAGTCTATGGCGAAACCTGGTTCAAATGTTATTCTCCTCCGCTCTCCCTCTACAGACGCATCGGACCCTTATGAAACTGCTCTGAATTCTAAGGGATTCACCGCGCTGACAGTCCCGGCTCTCGAGACGGCGCACGTCAACCTTGACCAACTAAAGCGCCTCGTCCGTGCCGGTCCCGGCGCACAGAACTTCAGCGGTGTGATCATAACCAGCGGCCGGTCCTGCGAGGCTTGGAAAGCCGTCGTGGAAGAGCTCTCACACGGATTCGATTCTGAATGTAACTCCGGTGAAGGTCGGTTCCGTCCTACTGCCTTCTGAGAAACCTCCAGACTTCATTCAACACAGGGTCGGCTTAGCTACCTGGGCAAGCACACCATTCTACGCCGTTGGCCGCACAACCGCCACGCTCCTCCTGGACATCATCCAGGCCCGCGATAGCCTGTACGCGCCCAAGGACGTTCGCGGCGCCGAGGAGTCAGGCACGTCAGAGAAGCTCGCGCGGTTCATCCTGAATGACTTGAAGGGTAATGCTGCAAAGATGCTGTATCTAACTGGGGACAAGAACCGGGATACGCTGCCTACAATCCTGCAAGAAGGCGGTGTGGAGCTGGAGACTCTGCAGGTGTACGGGACTCAGGGCTCGAGGACGTTTGAGAGGGATATGAGGAGGGCTATCGAGCCATATTCAACGGGTCAGCATTATCTTACACTCGTCAATGTGTGGTGACGAGATGGTTAGGACAGGACGATCCGCCTGGTGGATAGTCTACTTTGCACCTTCAGTGGCTGACTTTGCCACACCGATCCTGCGCGAGCACTTCCATATCCCGCAGATCGATGAGGAAGCGCCTGCAGAATCAGACGGGAGGGTAACTAGAATAGCGTCTATTGGACCCACGACGACGAGACATCTCCGGGAGGAGCTGAAAATCGCTGTCCATGTCACAGCAGCGAAACCCACGCCGGACGATCTGGCATGTGCCCTCGTCTCGCTCGAATCTGGCTCTGAATGACGCATGTACGTGCATTAGGCAATGGCAGTGTATCATTGCCCTAGAAATACACCAGACTATACTCCATAAGAGTCCCCATGAGTGTACCTAAAGAACCTAAATTGAAGAGTCCCTTCGCCGCGAAGACCAAGAAAGTAGAACAGCAGTCATCCATCAGTAGACACTGATCGCATTTGCCGGACACACCTGCAACTCACTCGCCTCAAAACCCAAATACACCCTTGCCGATACTGGCCTACAGACATACATCTCCCCCTGCAGGAAACCATCCATATCAAACTCCTTCCTCTCCACCCTGTTCCCAGCAACCATTTCCACTACCTCCAAGATCCCCAGCCTTCCAAGACTAAACTCCCCCTCCCTGTACGGAATCTGACGGTTCTTCACTACAATACTCGTGTGATCCCCCGTAACCCTCTTCCAGCCCTCGTGAAACATCGAAGCGTGCCACTCAATCACATCTCCCCGCCTAATCACGGGATCACCACCGATCCAATGCCCCAGCCCCGACTCGGCGGAACCGTAGAACGTGAGATGGCCGTGTGTGCGGTGGATAGACGGGGTGGGTTTGTCGATGTAGTCAAACTGGTCGAAGTACTTGAGCGCGGCGACGACGAGGTGCCCAGGGAAGTGTTCACCTGAGTCGGCGATGCTCTCGGCGTAGGCAGCGATCGTCTCGCCGTACGTTTCGTGTGCTGCTACCAGGCTTGCGGTGTCAAGTGGCTGAGGGGGAGGGAGATACTGGGCGGTGCGGGTTGTTTGGTTTGGGTCGTTGGTAGTGGTGGAGTAGGAGATCGAGAACCAGCAGTAGCTAAGATCAGAAAAAAGGACGCCGCAAGAGTACGTCTCGCTATCCCCAAGCCTCGTACGCTGACCACGCAGGGTCATGTCGGCGCGCCCGGCGAGGGGGGGAGGGATGCCGTCGGACTTGTACCATGCGTGTAGCCAGGGCGTGGATGGGGAGAAGTAGTGTGCGAGGTCGAGAGCGGAGCAGGGTGTGTCTTGCGATGGTGTGTTCACTGCTAGACAGATAGGTCTGGATAAGTCGTGCATGAACAACGAAGGGAGCGCACCTACGGGACTCGGTGAGGATGAGAGCTTAGGCTTGGACCAAAGGGCGATCGGGGGCTGTTTGTACGGAGGGGGTAGTCAGACGACTTATAGAAAAGGCAGACATTCGACTCACGGGTCCACTGGAAGGAGGCAGAGCAGGTGGAAGCTTACGAGCCGGAGCAACGGGCGGAGGAGAAGCAGGCGCCGTCGCCTCGAAGGGCGGAGATGCATGTTCCACAGGAACAGCGGAAGGTTGGCGACTGGGTAATGTTGGCTTTGGCGCTGGCCATGACACAGCGTTCCTTGAAACGGTGGGCTTGTCGCTGGGCCCGATGGGTTGACCAAGCAGGTGCGTGAAAAACTCGTCTAGCCAGCTGAAGAGAACGTCTTTGTCCTCTTGCGAGAGGTTAACCCAATCAATCCTATCAATTACTTCCTCCGTGTGACTTTCTTGAATTGGGGCAGACGCGGCGCTCCTACGCGTTGGCATCGGCGGAGGTCGCGGCGGCTCATATGCCAGGTCCTCCTCAGGCACCGTACGTGTCGGTATCGCAGGCTTACTCGCCCTCGGAGTGACAGACGGTCTGCTTGTAAGCACCGGAGAAGGGCGCGCGTGGACATTCTCCATAGACTCTGACGATTCGGGCTTTGAGTTCTGGCGGACTGGAGGCGGCCCGTAAAGCTCAGAATCCCGCGACTTCATAGGCACCGGAGGCGGGCGGCGCACGGGCGGGTTGCTGTAGTCCCAGTTCGTCTTAGCTGACGGGGTACTCTGCATGCGGTCTTTCGTGTTTACGACTTTCGAGACGGTTGCATCTTTGGCTTTGAGAGCTTTGGTTTTGAGATCTGAAGGGAACGAGCTTAGTCTATCTTCTCGATGCTGCTGGATGCCAATCATAGAGTGGAACTGCGGGAGAACAGTCATGTTTGCTTGAGGAATCTACTCGTACGTTGCTATCCGTACGAATCGATCACTTTCCAGCAATCACGACAGTACGCCTGCTGCTGACTTTGCAATAGAATGACTATGAGCCTATACTCACCTGCCAAAGGCATGGCTGTTGTGTAAGTTGGAGGAATTGGGAGAAGGTGCGATGAAGGTAAATATACATCAGGCCCGTGAAAGCTCACTGCCACTCAGATCTCCGACATGTAAGTCAGATATTATATATATATATATATATATATATGTAATAATAATAATTTCTGTTTCGATAACGTCTGTCGATGGTCTTAGCAGCCATCTAGCAACCATCGGTTTTGTTTCTAACTCTCATTCACAAACACTGTCGCCTCGATAAACCTGCACTGGAGACTTATCAACGGCTTCATGACTTGTTAGCGGCTTCATCTGTGTCGAGCCTGTGTTGGCCAAAATTAGTGCAATGGTCACCAGATCTGCTCCGGCGCCCCGCGAAGGAATATTCCTGCCATACTGGGAGTGTTTGTACGCACCCTTCCTCCGTAGAAACATACATACGACCATCATCTCCAAGCCTGAAGATGTCATCGATCTTTTCTCTCGTGTTGGCGGTCCTGGTGGCAGCAGTTGCAGTCTACGAGCCCCGGCCTTTCTACAGAGCTATCGGGAAGGCGAAGATCGACCCGGCTTCTATAACCCGCTGGGCCAATAGCAGCGCGCTAAACAACCAGCGATGTGTGGTTCACCGCGAAGCAGACGCCTGCGAGGATGTAAAGATCCATTTCCCCTCGAGCACTGCCTTTGTTTCCTGCGGCGACCCCGAGCAGAGAATGCAATGGTACCCGTGTTCCGGACGGCACAACGCCAGGGGTCGGAGAGAAAACTCATTCAAAGAACATCTGTTCAAGTATGATATCAAGAGCAAGCGGACCACGAAGCTCAGGGTCCTCGGCCTCGAGGGCGACTTTATCACGCACGGCATAGACATCTATTCTTTTCCTGATGATCCTAGCAAGGTAAGCTCGGCATGTCTGTAAATTGGCCTTCCGAAGCAACCTCGAATTTTGTAGGTCCACATCTTCGCGGTAAATCACGGCCGGGGCGGAGATACGATCGTTATCTTTTCTCATGCTCTAGGATCGGATAGCGTGGAGCTTGTAAAGAACGTAAGGCATCCAGGAATATACAACGCCAATGGCGTTGCAGCAAGGGGACCTTTGTACGTAGGCATTGCAGTGATTGCCTTAGACTCCGGGCTGATGATCCACTGTGTTGCCTTACTGTACTTCGTCTTCTTTATGATGCAGGGACTTTTACATTACCAACGACCACCACTACACCTCCAAAGGTGGCATTCTTCGACTATTGGAAGAGAAGTATGGGCCCTGGACGTGGGCAACAAACGTACAATATTGCGATGCGACCGGCCCAGTAATCTGCCATCACTACAGGAAACTGATTCATCCGCTAAAATACAAGACGCTTCACAGATCACTGCTTGTCGTCAAGTTTCAGATACCTTCCCCGGTGCTAACGGCATCCTCATCTCAGGCGATGAGCTCTACGTGGGTGATGCTCGGTCGGGAGACGCTCGAATATTCGAAATCCAACCCGACCGAAGCCTCATCAACATCGCCACAATCGTGAGGATACTCCGCGCCTTTCCCCTTGCACACCATTTCCTGATCTACCTGTGCCGCCCCAGCATCTGGGTGGCGCTGCCGACAACATCAACATCATCCCCACCACCCGGGACCTAGTCATCTCGGGTACGCTCTTACTTCCGACCGCAAGCCTCACACTCACACTTCGAATCAGTCTTCCCCGACGTCGAACGCAGCCACGAATATCAAGCGAACTTCCGCGAACTCGGGAAGAGCTACAAGGTACCCGCTGCCACCGTCCGCCTTGACCGCTCAGAGGGCTTCAAGCCAGAGCTCATATACTACGACGACGGCTCTGTCATCAGCTACCAGACGGTCGCTGCCATTGATCCGTACAACAACGTCCTTATCAACGGCGGCGTCATACAATACGGCGGCTTCGCGGTGTGCGAGCTCGACAAGGGCGTCGTCTAACGAGCAGCAACAGACATGATACAACAAGATCAGCATAATGTCCCGAATCGTACTGTGCTACCTGTGGAAACAAATGTGCCACCGGCGTATATATGTACATGC
This sequence comes from Heliocybe sulcata, assembly GCA_004369045.1. Lineage (NCBI taxonomy): Eukaryota > Fungi > Basidiomycota > Agaricomycetes > Gloeophyllales > Gloeophyllaceae > Heliocybe > Heliocybe sulcata. The sequence continues at coordinate 198,706 of ML213525.1, read as the reverse complement.
ATTTACCAATGCGACAAAACGAAATGAACGAAATGGAAGTCGCTACGAGTTACAAAATCCCTGTGAATAGAAATACAGTGTCTATGCGCTGTGTCTATGAATGTGTCCTGAGGTCCGATGCAATGATAGTGGGATACATATGTTTGAGACAAAGAGGGAAGGGGCATATACTTTGGTCCAGCCATGATTCTTGGAGATCATATCTTAATCTTTAAGTCTTCGTTCTCGCCGAGCGGGGTCTCCGAGTCGACGATCCGGCCGCAACAAGCGTCTGACAATCCGCATTCTGGTCGTCTTCAGGATCTGCTCGCCTCTTCCCCTTCGCCTTTCTAGTTTTCTTAGCCCCGCTCCTGACAGAGCTCGTCTTCCTGCTCAGACCGACCTGCGTGGGTTTCTCTGGCATAGAGGTATCGAACGACATGGAGGACCCAGTGGGTAGGTTCGAGCGGTCGGAGCTGAGCGGACTCGGTGATAGCGGGGAGAAGACAGGAGGCGCGACGTGCAGCGCGGATATCCTACTCAGATCGAGCGGCGGTGGACGCGCGTGTGTATGAGCAGAGGCAGTGACCACGATGCGCGGGGCCCGGCTCGGCGTCCCATGCATGAGAGCAGGCGGGCGGGGATAAGCCGATGGGAAAGGGGAGAACATCGGGGACTCATGCTGCGCGTGCTCAGCAAGCAAGGACGGGTCGATGGGAACGTCCACAAGCCGACGCTCGTCCGGCAGGGCGTCCATGAGCCGGGGAAGCTTGACATCCTCCTCGTCACCATGCCCGTTTGCGTAACTCTCCCCATCGACGCCCTCCATCCGCAGTAATTGTGAGACGCTGGGCAGCCTGTGCTTGCTGGGGCTCGCGGGGTGAGTCGCCGGAGCGGAGAAGGGAGGGAAGCAAGACTGGCCGTTCCAGCCTGCCAGCCAAGGTGTCGTGCGGCTCGGATCCCAGTGAAGCAGCGGGTCTAGAGTGGGAGAGGTCGTGACGACATGCGGGAGGTGAAAAGCTGGCAGAGCGCGGATGTCATCGTTATCAGGTGTCACTAAGGTCGCGTGAGTATCAATGCTAGACGTAGAGCCCCGGTGCGTAGGGCGTAAAGGTGGTAGAGGAGGAATGGGATGGTGTAGCCACGGAGGTAAGGACAGCAGTTGCTCTGGTAGCGCGCCCTCTTGCAAGGGATACTCCGGACCGGGTCCAAAATAAGCTGGCTCAGGGTCCTCCTCTTGTTCCTCCGTGGGGTGCTCGATCAAGGCAGCATCCTGCGCTCCATGCCCTCCTGACTCGTCCGCCTTGAATGGCAGATAAACTGGATCCCCGGTCCTGCGATACTGGCATGTCGGGCATTCGGAGACGAATGCCGCTATCAGCACTTTAGGAACGTACGAATACAGACTGCGGACAACAGCGCAGGTACGATCCCGCCCACCATGCTCTGCCAACCGGTGACAGTGGCAAAGGACAGAATACAACTCCTCCTTGATCGCCACCGGACGATTTTCGTGTACGACTGCGAGCGGTGGTAATGAGGAATTCGCGTTGTCTCCCAAGGGGCCACCATACCCTGGAATGTGCTCAAGAGCGAACATCTTCCGCACCCAGAACCGGAATTGAGCGTTTCCGATCCTATGATCGGAAGGATCGTTCAGGCTGCCGTGGATCTTGTCGTACATCTCCCGATCAATGAGCGCCTTTACGGATTTTCTCGGATGTAGAGAAGCAATGTAACGCTTTAGCGTTTCGGAGAACTGTGCCTGCGTCGGGAAGCCATGCTGGTCGGCGAATGGAGATACAAGGTTCGGCGTGGGAGACGTAGGAGACGGAGCGATAGATGTGCCTGCTCCCTCGGCAAGCGCAGGTAAAGATGCCTGTGTTTTCTTCTCGTAAGGTCTTGTCCTCGTAGAGCGCACCTGGCGCTTCGCTCGGGTTGTCATGTCGAAATATAGTACAAATGAAGAACAAAGGAATGGTTCGTATAGTCGTTACTAATTCATATACTATGGGCAGCATCAGCATCAGATGAGTAGGCCACAGCAATATTCGGGGCTTACTGATTGTGGTTGTGGGTATACGTTGCGATGATGGTCGTCCGCTGAAGGGAGATGGGAACGGCTGCAACCGGCGCTTGTGCGCGTCAAAGTGCACGTGCACGACCTTCTTTCGCAGCCTCCTTCCTCTTCGGGGCGAGTAGGAACAGCCCGCGGCGAGTGTCGCGATACAGTCTGACGCTGAACTGACGGTCGACAGCTTTTGGATCGAGACTGAATCATACCATCTGTTCCGATGTAGCGGTGCCTATGCACGTACGCTCACAACGTGGTATCTATCATGATTTCTCCGCGCTATATCTGCAGAGTTGACACGGCCCAGTTATTTTCGAGCCAAACCAAGTACTTCCGCGTGGACAAGCCCAGGACAGAGCTAAGTTCAAAAAAAATAGACAATGTATGGCGCGACGCTCGCTCGAAGTTGTATGACGCTCTGTGGACCCGAGACACGTACTTATGATATGCGGTACTATGTAGACATGGGGAGATGCCTCTATGGGACTCTGTAATTTATCACCAAGTTGGTTCGCGCCCCATTGCAAGCTCGAACATGAGGAGAGGTCTAGGGATAGTCCCAGGTTGGCGTCATGCATGTCTCAACTGTATGTGCCTGATTATCTCCTCATAGGCTAGGCTTGCAGCCTGCAGGTAAGCAGTGCAATTACAAGGTTGTCCAGCGTGTTTGAGACTAGTTTCCGCAGCGACAATTTACCTGTAAGACCTGAGTAAGAACATGCTTCCCCACACTTGGGGTCTGCATCGCTGACCTCTGTTTTCTGTCGGCGGTCCAAGGTCTATGATGGCCTGTCCATATGCGGTGGGTAGTACCGCAGGACCTTCGTAGCGTCACTCACTCTTTAAATAGGTCATATGGCAACTCCTTTAGGCTGTTATCCGTGGGGATTCAGCCCTTGGAGAGAGCATACTAAGGGAGAAGTGTACCGTCGACAAGGTCCATGACCTGTTCCGACTACTATGTAGGTGCTCCCGCTCAGAATTCTTTGCCTTGCAAAGGAGGAAAGCACCACCATGTCGACTCAAGGACCAAGGCTGAGTTGTGACCTGCGCTTCTTTTTCCGGATGACTAAACAGCGAATGGTATTTCGTGTGTTAATAGTCCACAACTCGAAGATGTACCACAACATTCTTCTACTTGTCAGAGCCAGACCTCAGGTCTTGCAACCTTTTGCCAGCCTCGCGGACGTGAAACAGCCCGTAAACCCGATGGAGAGTGCGATATACGCTAAACGAAGTAAGGCACGGATAAATCAAAGATCAGAGGGTTAGCGTAACATGGTGATGCTCAGTCTCTAGGCTGAGACGAGTACTGATTGCTAACATTGAGGCTACGACAAACATGGGCTATGAACACAGAGCGATTCGACTTGCCAAGTGACCTCCTTCGTCGCGCCACTTCGGACGGATCATATCGACATCCACGCGAGGTGATTTGACGATCGCCAAGAGACTGGCATAGCAAAAGAGAGCTCTGATGCTGCTGTGCCGTGAAAGCACGGGATATCCATTCCTGTATTACTTGAGGAGCTGGTCCTGCCGATATCGTGAAAGGTCTCTACGCCCTATCCATCGATGAGCAGGCAGGCGGGTCACTCTACATGGCTCTTAAGGTTGCAGAATCAGTCTCTTTGCAAGACGAAGTGGACTAGAACATACCTCGGCCAACGATTGATAGGAAACCTGTCCATATTTCTATATGGCCTCGTTAGCAATAGCCCTCCCTCATTCCAGCTCCATCTCATCACGGATCACAGCACGCAGCATGGCTAACAGATGCGCACTGCTTTCCTTAAGGGAATACAAGCAGTATTGATGTGCTTGACGTGTCCAACACAAAGGTGCACTGGCGCCCAGTACAGTCGACAACCTGATCTAGCCGGCTAGCAACACAGTCATTATACTGTCGTGATCTTCAATGCGTCCCAAGTACAAATTGGACAACTTGCCTTTATCCACAGCATTATTGCCTTCTGTCTCGTCGACTTGTTATGCCTGCTATGCCAGATGTCAACTACGTGAGGAACAGCCAAGATTACCCACCGTCTCCTCCTTCGACAAGGACTCGGACGACTTCCCATCCCGATGATCGACCCGGTTTCCCCACCCGAGCTCAGTTCCGGCAGATCATTTCCGAGTACTTCCAGAGTTTAACGCGACGCAAGCAGCCCAAGGCGCTCATCAGCAGGGACTTGTACAAGACTATCGTGTACACCCTGCGCCACCCAGACGACCACACCATCAAGGACCCGCAGTTCCGCTTCTGGGCGCGCAGGATGTTCGCGCTGGACATAGAGGGGCGGGTCCTGATGCACTCGCAGCGCCCCGTCGCAATCAAAGAGGAACTGTACGATATCCTCGTGCAGTGCCACGATCTCTGCAGGCACGGTGGGCGGGACCGCACGTGTCGTGAAGTTAGGCAGCGGTACTCGTACGTGCCGCGACAGATCATCGCTGCCTTTGTCAGACAGTGCTCAACCTGTGCGGGCAAGAGGAACGGGCAGGACACGAATTCAACAGATGGTGATCCCGGGCGCACAGCTTCTGCTGATCGTGGCGGAGACGATGATGCAATGGAGGTTGACGAAGCAGGACCTTCGCAGAGGAGCACCAGCATCAGGGATAATGCTGTGCAAGTTGGAGATCTAATAATGATCACAGGCCCGGGGAATAGCTTGCATGAATCTGGCCGAAGATCGGGAGCTCTTCGACGAGTAAAGACGGACCCCTATGCTATGGCGAGCAGCGTCGTTCCCCGAATGCACCATGAAGGGGCGCTTCCACCGCTAAACCGAGCTCGCAGTGCGACCCACCGCTTGGAAATAGGTAGCTCAGCATCGAGGCCGAGAAATCCAGCGGTGCCTGCGTTGGTGCTGCCGGCAGGTCAAGTGCATGCTGGTGCATCCGACGCTGCCTTGACCACTCTACCGAGTTTCGGCGAGTTGACGAAGGACCTGCAACTGAGTCCAGTTGACTCGCCGACTTATGGACCAAGGAGGTCCCGCTACGATGACCATCGTTATCCTTGGAGCTCCGGAGTCGGGGTGCTGTCTGGCGAAGAGCATCCGCAAGTGTCGATTAGCTCCGGTCATCCGATGAATATTCCTCGCCCCTTGGATCTCAGCTTCATAAGAACCCACAGACCGTCTAGGGAGGACGGCCAGGCTGGCTGCGCGGCGAATCGTCGCTGAAGAGGGAATACAGAGTTAGACCCTGAGCTGTTACCAACCGGCACGGGGAACCGTTCGCCCGACGTTAATGATGGAGAGGAGGGAGGAGGGGAGGGGCGGACCAATCGCAGGCCTTCAGTTCGAATGTTCTTTGTATACCCTTCTTTGTGAACACTCTTCCTTATTTTGATCCTTCAAGAACACTAATAGTTCCAGAGACTTGGACATTTAATAATAGTTGGACCACTATTTATGACTCACATACCGTACATTACCACCCGGGACCGGGACGGACCTTAGTTGTAGCGCTATTATTGTATTTATGTAGTAGTACCTGTACCTGTAAATTATGAAGGACTTACAGCGTTGTGTCTCTATGAACTGTGTCCTCGATTGGTGATTGAAGCGCGACACGCCAACTCTATTGGACTGGCATGGCGTCCTACCTGCCAGAATCAAGTCACAGTACTCGGATTTCAATGGAATGGCTTCTGATCAGACAGTCTTGCATCTCTTCTCATTTTACTTGCATCTTTTGAAACAGGCCTGTGGACCCTGCCAACTTTTCTGAGATTTCCTACCGTAGACGACTGTTTAAACGTTCAACTTACAACTCCGAAGACGACTAGGCTGGGTCAGTCCAAGTTAACAACAGACGATGCTCGAGCAACTCTGACCACTGTTATCTGTCTTTGTTCACTGCAGTGCCATGCGAGAAAAAGGTTGTTAAACGTTAAGCGCCCGTATACACGAGGCGTTACATAAGCTCGGCATACCGTCTTGCCGCCTGACCTAATTGGGCCAGTTGCGCTGCCCCCACAGCTTCAACACCGTCTACACCTTCTTGCTGCTCAGTAATATTCGAGAAACAAGGTAGAGCTGTTGCTTGCGCATATACGACCTGGCGAGCCCGGAGACTTGGGTGCCAGCTCAAGAGTCATTGATCACCCCATCAATCCACGTTGCCCTTGTTCGCGATCTGTCAGAGTCGATCCTTCGCAGCCTTTTCTTGGTTACTCTCCTCGTCGACCGCCACGACCACCAGCGCACGACGCTCTCTCTCCGGGCTTTGTTCTTAGGCTGTGACAGTTGTCGCACTTATAGCGCATTTGAAGTACTCTCTTTCCGGTTTGGACAGCCGTGACCCGCGTCTCCCTTCTCGCTAGAGTGGCATCAGAAACCCGCCAGAGCGGCTCGGGTTCGACTGATACTTCTTTTGTATATTTCTCCCGGGCTCGCGACTTCAACTCTTACTTCCACCTGGCATAGTCGCGGCGCCCTGGTCGGTCGCTATGGACGCCTCTACTAGCTTACAAATACCCCAATCGCAAGTCCCTGGCTCGTCCAGGCAGGCCGGCTACACCAGACCTGTCTCCGTGACGGTCAATCCGTCTCCACCACAGCAGTCTGCTGGACGACATCGTGCCTCTCACAATGTCATCTCCTCGTCCCAACAGCAACAGGAGAACGCGCAGAATGATCAGCCAGCGTATCGCGATGTATACTCGCATCCGGCAGCTGCAGCCTATGCTGCTGCCCATCCGCGTCGAACAATACCCAAGTTCGGTCCGTTCCTCCTTTTGCAAACTTTGGGTGAGGGAGAGTTCGGCAAGGTCAAACTGGGTCTGCATACACAATGGGGAGAGGAGGTAGCAGTGAAGCTCATTAGACGAGGCAACATCGATTCGAGCGTTAGGATGTCCAAGATAGAGAGAGAAATTGAGGTCTTACGGGTACGTCGTCCATCCGATCGCTCGTTGTTTCGTCCAGTCTTACCTTGCCGGTGCAGAGCCTTAAACACCCCAATATCGTCCGTCTGTATGACGTGATCGAAACCGATAAATATATCGGTATCATTCTAGAATACGCCTCGGGCGGCGAGCTGTTCGATCACATCCTTGCCCATCGCTATTTGAAGGAGAAGGACGCGTGCAAACTATTTTCTCAGTTGATCTCTGGAGTCTGGTACATTCATCAGAAGAAAATCGTCCACCGAGACCTTAAACTCGAAAATCTACTTCTGGACCGCAATCGCAATGTCATCATCACGGATTTCGGGTTCGCCAACCGCTTTGAACACCGGGCAGACGACTTGATGCAGACGAGTTGCGGGTCGCCGTGTTACGCAGCGCCTGAGCTGGTCATATCAGAGGGTCTCTATGTTGGGTCAGCCGTCGACATCTGGTCTTGCGGTGTCATCCTGTACGCCATGCTGGCAGGATACCTGCCATTCGATGACGACCCGGACAACCCCGATGGCGATAACATCAATCTGCTCTACAAGTACATCGTCACCACCACTCTCACCTTCCCACCGCATATATCTCCGGAAGCTCGCGATCTGCTGTCACTGATGCTGGTTGCTGATCCAGCGCGTCGTGCGGATCTGCCGACCATCATGCGGCACGAGTGGCTCGCGCCCTATCAGCACCTGTTCACGAAGACTGTGGAGGACTTGGAGCGTGCTGCCATGGAACAGCATCAACTCAAGCTTCTGGCGTACCAGCGGCAGATGCGGCAGGTTGCTCAGGCAGGTCAGGTCGAGTCTCGCGCTATCTCTAGGAGCCAGAGCGAGAGGGGAGATGCCGCTGCACAACCGCCGCAGTCGTCCAGGAGCAGGTCCCACAGGGACGGGCACGGCAACGGATCAATGCAGCAGAGTCAGACTCAACCAGAATACCTGTATGAGACTTCGGTTGATCAAGCGGTCTATTCCTCTGCCCAGTCGGCTTCGAGGAGAGGCTATAACTCGGCTATGGTGGTGCCCACAGCCTCCCAGCTGGTGCTCGACGACGATCCGTTCGCACAGATCCCGTCCCGTGATACGCCGAGTGTTCAGATCTCGCCTGCCGTTGGTTCGCCCATGGAAGATGTCATCTCTAACGCACCATTGCAGCCGAATAGGAGACGTGAGGAAGGGGCTGACGCGGCGCCATCGAAGAATGGCCATGGCACGGACAGCAAGAAGAGAGGTGGCGGTATGCGCCATACTATCCAGGTTGAGTACGGACAGAATGGCCAGGAGCAGAGTCAGCAGCCTGCCTCATCGGTGTCGAGGAAGGAGCCGGTGGATGTGGAGATGAGGATCGAAGAGCAACCCTACCAGAATGGTCAGTCCAGTCCCGAGCGAAGTAGGCATGCCAGAAAGGCTTCGACGGACAGTGCCCACAAACCTCTTCCTGCTGTGCCGCCGACTGGTGGCTCCGCCTCTGCTCGCAGGGAGCCTTCCCAGCGGAAGGTTCCTCCGTCCGTATCCGATACCTCCGCTGTCTCGCTTCCGTTCACAAGTCCTCACGTTCCGCCTGCATCTGCTTCAGAGGAGAAGTCTTTGCCTTCCCAGCACGCTCATCATGGGTCGCAGTCATCAGGATCCTCAAGAGTCAGTGGGCACAAGAGGGGGATGTCCGTGGACAAACTGGGCCTCAGCAAGATCTTCGGTGCCTCAGACGGTGCCGGTACGAACGGTGCTTCTTCGCGCGTCCCATCAGACATGTCGCAGTATGGGGCAAGCTATGCTTCCGAAAATGGGACTACGAAATCTTTGCCTGGCTCGACGCCCAATAGGCGCCCTTCAACCCTCCAAGCAACGCTCGCTCCTCCTGACAACGAGAAGCTGCTGCCCGTTGCCAAATCTGATTCGTCAGATAGCTCCGCTAAGAAGACAAGGAGGAACACGCTCACTGTCATGGTGGACCCCATCAGGTCGTCGATCAAGAACAGGACTCGGGGACGTCAACCTCCCGAGACACCACGAGACGAGAAGGACATGCCGTTCTCGCGATCACCGGGTCCTGTCTCTGCCGTCACCTCAGAGAAGCCGGACCTGCTCGCACCAACCACCCCCAACTATGCCAACGGGTCGGGAACCAGCATTGGCCTTGGTATGCCTGCCTCTTCCAGCAAGGCTGCCAAGGTTATGCAGTGGTTCAGGTCGAAGAGCAGGAATCGGGATTCTCTCGACGTCAGCGACGATGGACATGGCGCTCCTCACGTCGCTGGGGACTACAGAGGGCGACCTTTGCAGCCTCCCAGTTCGTTCCGGCCGAGCTCCCAGACTCCCATGCAGCCTTCAGCCAATGGTACTTCTGGCGCCGGCGCTCCTATCTCGGCTACGCCCACCCCGCGTACACGCCAGACCTCTTCAGGTACTGTCGACACATCCATCCGCAACCTTTGGAGGTCCGGTGGAGGATCTACCAAGGCTAACGCCATTCGTATCCATCATGGTGCCGTTGACCATGAGATGGTTACGACCCGTCATCCTGACGAGGTCATGAAGCATGTTCGCGAGATCCTGGAGAGTATGGGTATTGAGGTGCAATCCGAGACCCAGTTCAAGTACAGATGCATCAGGCCGAAGAGGAAGAAGAGCGTTGTACCTCTCGGCGCACCTAGCAGTCCTGGAGGTGTTGCGGCTGTCACGATGCACGGCACTGCTGCTTCCAACGGGGTACGTGTCCTACTGAAGCCTCCTGGGTAGTACCACACTGACATCGCTGATATTCTAGGTTGACAAGCGCGGACTGCCCACGCCCGGGCACTCCTCTTTCTCGGGAGGCGGAATGCTTAGAGGACTCCTCATGCGCAGACAGTCCTCTCAGGTTTCATCTGTCGGACACCAGTCTGTCGATGACGTCACTGAATCTTCAGCCACATCGAACGGCTCGTACACCCAGGAGCCCAGTTCGACAGGCACGCCCGAAGCGGTGTTCGGTGATCGCACCCAGGATATTGGCGATGAAGTCCGCTTCTATGTGGAGGTGACTCGCATAGATCGTCTGAATGACACCTACAGTTTGGATGTCCGTAGATTGAAGGGCAATCTTCGGAGTTACAAGTTCCTCTACGACACTCTCAGAGAGTATGTCCACAGTTCTCAACTATATGCACTGCGATACTGACTATGCCTTCCTCTGCAGTCGGGCCGATCTTCAACACTAGGCTGTTACAGCGATTTCCCTTGGATTTGTACCAAAACATCGATGGTTTAGTCTCACGATTCTCCTTCGCCTGTCGACTACTTGCTTCGGATTCATACCCTAATCCAGTGTCTGTCGAGGTTTCTATTCTATCGTTCGTCTCGGGGCCACGTAAATCTCTCCAATGTACCTTGTCAGCATTTCATCCCGAAAGGTTTCGTTGTTACTCCTGTCAGTGTACCGGTCTCTCTGTCTGTCTCATCTGCAATCCGAACTTTTATATATGCATTCCGAAACGACCCGAACTACTCTCTGACCACCTGTTGACGCTATGTACACTTCACGGTGGTAGATTTCCGTGGTCAATGCGTTTCCTAGACGTTAAGCTCCGCCTTAGATCCCCTCTGCAGAGCAGAGGCGAACTCGGCATCTTGCAATGCAGGCTCGACCCACTCCTTCAAGAATTTGTTGACCTGCTCCGGCGCGCGGCCGACGAAGCTCTGCGGGGTGAGCAGGTCCTTCAATTGTCCCTTGATGGGATCGAAGTACGGGTCCTTGCGGACGCGCTCGATCAGGTCGTTCTCCAGCCCCAGGTGCTTGACTTGGTGCGCTGCTTCGTGTGAGAGGACCTGGTCACCCAATTCAAACACATGAGCATGTTGTGAAGGGAAGTGGGGAGATGAGGCGCACCCTGATCTTCTCGTGCGCCTCCTGGCGATCTCCGCCGGCCTTCACCACGGCCATGATGATATTCTCCGTCGCCATGAAAGGCAACTCTTGGGCGATGCGGCGCGCGATGACCATGGGGTAAACGACAAGCCCCTCGGAGACGTTTTGGAGGGTCGTGAGGACGATGTCGGCGGTGAGGAAGGCCTCGGGGAGGGTGATACGGCGGTTGGCGCTGAGAGCTGCGGTGAGTATGACCAGTAGCAGCAGGGACGGGCGACGCACCTATCGTCCAGCGTGCGCTCGAACCACTGCACGGAGGACGTCATGAGCGCGTTTTGGTGGAGGACCATGAGGTGCCGCGCGAGGGAGCAGATGCGCTCAGATCGCATGGGGTTGCGTTTGTACGCCATGGCGGAGGAGCCGATCTGGGTTGATTCGAACGGTTCTTCGACTTCCTGCACGAACGCCACGGTCAGCAAGGCCAAGTCTTGAATGAACGACAGGGAGACGCACCTTGAGATTGGCAAGCAAGCGCAGATCAGTAGCGATCTTGTGCGCAGTGGCACCAAACGAGGCAAGCGGCGCGAGGACATCGATGTCGATCTTGCGCGAGTAGGTCTGGGAGGTGACGGGGTAGGCGTAGGAGAAGCCCATGAGCTCTGTCACGCGCTTGTCGAGGGCTTCCACCTGTATAAATCCTTAAGAGGTGGCCGACAATGGGGAAGGATGTACGCACCTTGTCATGATCCCCGTCAAAGAGCGTGAGGAAAGAAGCTTGGGTACCCGTTGTTCCCTTTACGCCGCGAAAGCCGATGTCGTCTCGTGCGCGCTTGATATTTCGCAGGTCCCAGAGGAGTTCCTAGAAGCGTCATTCAGTGTGACCCGCTGCACCCTGCGCATCGCGTCTACCTGCAGCCACAGCGTACACCGTTTTCCAACTGTCGTCAACTGCGCCGGCTGGAAGTGCGTGAACCCGAGGGTTGGGAGGTCGCGGTACTGCTTTGCAAAATTGGCGAAGCGCGAGATGACGACGGCGAGTTTGGAAAGGAGGAGGCTCAGGGCAGTGCGGAGGAAGATCAGGTCTGCGTTGCTATTTGACAGTCTCAGCACTTCATTCCTCACGGATTCAGGGAGCGAACGCTGCTTACTCGGTTACGTAGCACGACGTTGCGCCAAGGCTGCGGTCGAGATTTAGCATGCAGTGATCAGAGTCATGCCACGACGAACTGGATAATGCCCGCCGCGGCGGGGGCAGCTTTGCCGAAGGTGTGGACGTGCGCCATCACGTCGTGCCGCCGTTTCTTTTCTTCTTCTGCTGCCACCGCGAATTGGTCGGGGTCCAGGTCCTAAGAGCATAGCGAGAGTCATATTAAACATGGTCAGAGAAACATGAGCAGGAACGCACAAGGTTGTCTTTCATCTGCGCAATGGCCTCATCGGTGATCTGGGTCAGGCCGAGCTCCTGTTCGGCGATGGCGAGGTTGAGCCACAGTTTCCTCCAGGTATGGAAGCGGTTCTGCCACTATCTTGAACATTTGCGATTATAGGCCGGGAAGAGGAGGACGTACGGCAGGTGAGAAAAGATGTGCCATCTCTTTGCTAGCATATCGGCTGCATTGGAATGCACGTTACAAAATTTTCGGCAGTGTACGTCTCTCGCGAGTTTATACCTTGACAATGGAGTCTGATATGTATCAAAAGCCTCCATCGTGAACACGGTATTAGTCGTGCAAGGGTGCAGTACTTTGGTGCAATATTCAAGAAGACGAATCTGCAACAGAGATGACACAGAGAATCTGAGCCTACGTAGAGTTCGTGCGAGATAGAAACTGAACGGAAGAAACCACAGGATAGGACTACTATAAGTCTCTTGACTTAAAGACTGTGGCGTTACAGCAGGATGGTTATAAGTTATAGTACATATAATAAATATTAAGTTGTCTATTGAAATCTATTTATACATATTTTTCTCACATGCCCTCATATTGGGACTTCCTTTGGCTCGGTCTCTTCATCTGTAACGACTAACAATGCCTCGAGCGACGTCCGAACGATTTTCAAGAGCCCACCAACCGCCGATTAAAGCAAAATCTGCAAATAGCAGTAATGCTGGTGCTTCAGGCAGTGCTAACAATCCCATCTTCAATACCGAGCGTTTCGGTCAGCATATTTTGAAAAACCCTCTGGTCGCCCAAGGGTACGTCTGCCGCAATTCGCACTTGTGGAAAGTGCTTATGCTCACTGTTCAGTATAGTTGACAAGGTGTGTCATAAGGTCGTCTGCAGAACAGTTCGAGACTGAGCTATTTGCCAGGCAAATCTGCGACCGACGGACAAAGTCCTGGAAGTCGGACCTGGGACGGGGAATTTGACTGTGCGTATATTGGAGAAGGCGAAGCATGTCACCGCTGTAGAAGCAGACCCGCGCATGGCTGCAGAGTTGACCAAGCGTGTTCAGGGAAAGTAAGTAGCCTCCTGCATCCGCATTCCTCCATTGACCCAAACTTCTGGTGGTACCCAGGCCAGAACAACGCAAGCTTGAAATCATGATCGGTGACTTCGTCAAAGCCGAACTCCCCTACTTCGACGTCTGCATCTCCAATACGCCGTACCAAATCTCGTCACCCCTCGTCTTCCGCCTTCTATCCCACCGCCCCCTCTTCCGCGTCGCCATCCTCATGTTCCAGCGCGAATTCGCTATGCGCCTCGTTGCCCAGCCCGGGACCAACCTCTGGTCCCGCTTATCAGCAAACGTCCAGCTGTATGCAAAAGTCGACCATATCATGAAGGTGGGCAAGAACAACTTTAGGCCCCCGCCGCAGGTCGAGTCGTCGGTCGTAAGGATTGTCCCCCTGGACCCACCTCCCCCTGTGAAGTTCGAAGAGTTCGACGGAATGAACCGGATCGTGTTTAGCAGGCGGAATAAGATCGTGCATGCCAACTTTTTGGCGAAGGGTGTGATTGAGATGCTCGAGCAAAATTATCGTACGTGGTGCGCAGAGAAGGATCAGGTACGGCGGAAATGTATCAGAGGCAGACGTATTACTCACTCGTACGTGCAGATTGTGGAGGACGAGCTGGATATGAAGGCGAAGGTTGAGCAGATACTCGAGAGCACCGGGTATTCGGAGGAGAGAGCGGCTAAGATGGGGATAGACGAGCTGCTAAAGTACGTGGTACCCCTTCTATCGCGAGATCGCCTGTCTCACTTCTGATACGCAGATTGTTGTCCGCTTTCCACGATGCTGGTGTCCATTTTGCATGAGGGGCGTGCTGCATTGTTGATGCGATCCCTCGGTATCTAAAAGTAACGTCTTGTACTCTGATATAATCGGTTTCACGGTCGTCCGCTGGATATTGGCTCTCATGAGTAGGCACGCAGCTCGAGGCCCAAGGTGCGTACGAGCGTCTAGCAGTCCTGAATCGTCGATGGGGTACGCAAGGATCCGATCTGAACTCAGGCGCAGATCATTGTTATTGGATTATACACATTATTTGTTTTGCTTATGCTACTCCCCTCAGGCCTCCGTATCACACGTCGACCACCATACCTCCGCCAAGCCTTCCGCCCCTACCACGCTCACCGCAATGTCATTACCGGGCGCCGCAAACACGACCCCGCCAACCGGCACTTCCAGAGATTCTCCACCGCTCTCAAATCGCACCTTCCCTTCCCCGGTCGCCAGATCCCCGCTTCTTGTTCCCGCCTTCGTCACAATGCCAATTGTTGGACCTGGGCTCGCACCGAGGACGTCGCCCTCTTCAACCACTTCCTTTCCGAGCTCCGTCCACAACACGCTGAACTCCTCCAGTGGGGGGTCAAACTTCTGCGTCTTACCGTTCTTCGCGCGTTCATAAGGCTTCCTGGGCAATACCCACTCCGTGACGGGCCTCGAGGTGTACGTTAGCATATTGGTGAAAGTGGTGATGTCGCGCTCTTCTGGTGGGACGAAGGCACTGTTGAGGACGTTGTCCGAGACGGCCATGCACTCGATAATCTCGCCCTCAAGCCATGCATGTACCTCGTCCGCGCCGCAGTAGATCGCCTCGCCACGCTTGAGCTTTGCAAGGTTCATGAAGAAGGTGGTGCCGAACACGCCAACGTCACCTGGGTACTGTTCGTTCGCCTTCAATACAAGTTTGCCCTCCTGCCCGAGCTGCGCCTTGCCCTCTTGAATGCGCTGCACCAGGGCGTTGACGTCTGCCGCGACGCCTTTCGTATCTTTCTTCCCGCGCTCGAGGAGCTGCGTGTAAAGTCGCTTTAAAGTCTCCTTGTTTGGGCTGTCCATGAACTGGCGGATGACACCCTGGTCGCCAACGGCGCGCTGCAACTCCGGGACATGGGACAGGAAGAACTTAATCTCCTCCAAGGGGCGGAAACCTACGAAGCCAAGGAAGGCGACGCCCTCCTCGCCCCAGTCTTCCTCCAGAGGATCGCCGATGGTGACAGCGATCTCAGGTTTGTGATTGGCATCAACAAACTCGCCCTTGCCCTGGTCCTGGCGGTACAGCTCTTCGCCGAGTTTCTTGTCGGGGTGCGCTTGGAGCGGGAGGGCTTTGCCAGCGCAGAGAATTTTGAACAGAAAGGGGACCTCGGTGGTCTTGTGCCATTTTTGATAGGCTGAGCCGAGGAAATGGGAAGGATTGGCCTCGATTAGGTCTTTGAGGGCTTGTGAGGTGTTGAAGATGCTCGCTGGGCCGTTAGGGTGGGTTCCCATCCACGTCTAGGCATAGTCAGTATCATAGAAGGTCGAAAGTATTGAAAGGTGAACGCGTACCTCCGCGTACGTCGTTTTCTCGTCGACCTGGAAGTCAGACCCTACAGAGCCCGGAGCTAGTTTCGCGACGAGCGCTGTCGAGCCCTGCTTGCCCCAGTCGTACGTTTGTATAGACGTCTTTAAGCGGTATAGATTCTTCGTGGTCATGGTGTGAGATGGCAAGTATGTGAGTTCCCATCGATGTTCATGGTTGCTTATATACCGAGTAGCAGACGATGGATGTAGCGAGTGACGATAGTGATGTCAGAGGCTTGTCGGTGGAGTGCGATACCCATAGTAAGCCGGAGTTGTGCTGAGAATATACTCAGAATCTCTTCAAAGCCAGAGGATAAGAGTATGGCGTGTTGAAGAGCAACTAGGGGATGATTCACCTCGCGATTACCTTGCGATGAGCATGCATAGTTCTCTCGCGTAAGAGCGTGAAGCTCGTCATTGATTTGTCTTTGCAGCCGGCAGTTATACTATAGGTGTGGACATATAGATCTATAACTGAGTTCGAAATATAGTTCGGACTTCGAAGTCGCTCGCACGCTTGTGGCGCAATGTCATCTTCCGATAATATCCGTATTATGACAATGGACCCTGCTGACCAGAGAATTGTAATGACTCAAGAAGCATATAAGCACGTCAGTGGGTATTTGTATAATTACATTGCATATGCGTCCCGGCGTAGACGCAAAGACGTTGCAAGACTCAGTTCGAGAGGTAGTTCGGAGTTTGTACTGGTTCTCACGGCTGTGGCATACAGAATAATATATGTCGACGTCTGCCTGTATTCATGCTACTGTGCCCCCCTTATGCAAGATGGCAAGGGCATGACAGCTTATGTATATACTATAATGCCTATTTGACTTTCCCTAGTATATTTCTGAGGTACGGCGCGACAGCGCCGACGCAAAAATCAGCATTTTATGCTTTATTCGATCTTTTCTGAACTTCTACGTATATGTATGGACTCCATGGACACATGTTCCAATCTGTGAGAAGATGAGAAATGTCATTGGGTATGTAATAAAGCTTTTGAAGCCTGATGAAGTAATATTTCGGTGCGTAGCGCCGCTCCCGAGAAGAGAAAGCTCTGTGAGTAGCAGAAATCAAGCTGTAAATTGCATTCGTACTCTATTAATGGTACAATACAGTATGACAAATGCTGCTGTGTATACGTTAAAATACTATCATGTAAATCAGAGGGTTGGGCGGCGCGTAGCGCCGCAAAGCTGCGGTGAGATCTTACATCCTGTAAGCAATGGAAACCAGTCCTGGAAGGGTTTTCCGGGCTATAAAATCTGGAAATACGACTCTGAGGTATTAACAATATGTCCTAATTATCCTACATGTTTTAGAATTCTATTTGTGCCTGATGAATTGGTATCTTCTCTCTTCCTTCTCCTCCCTCTCCGAGTTAATTATTTAATATAGTTAATATTCGGGAAAGTCCACACCTATAGTATGTGAGCCTTGCAGCCCACGCCACATCCTCTGTGAACTCAAGCAGAGGGAAAGAGTTGGGCATAGTCGACACTCGCACAGCTTGATCCGGTTATGGACACTGACCGAAGTATTTCCGAGAAACTGTACATATTGTACACGGGTATAAAAAACCTAAGCAGAAAAACAGTTGCATTATCAAGGCATGGGTATTGGGCGGACACGCATCGCCAGGAAACACGTTCGTCTTGCCCAGTGGGTTATAAACCGGTAGATGCCAATCAGGGGGTGATCATCACGATGGATCACTCGCGACCGGAGCTTCCAAGAGCTCAGGTGCTTCACGATTTGCTCAAACCGTGCGATAACTTCGTCAATAGCAGGCCGCTTGCCAGGATCGTCTTGGACCATATCAGCTATCAATGGAGAAAGAAAGTCGAATCCGATTTTATCCTGCAACAGAGGTCGATGAATGAGTATGAAAACATTCGACTGCTATAAGCACCACATACCTGAAGAAAGTCTTCTCTCAGCATGTTTCCTATATGATAGATGTCGGTTGGAAACGGATTAGCCTCCCCGCTGGGGTTATTGTATTCGGGTGCGGTCTTGTCACCTCCTCGTATGATGCCCTCACTTTAATATTTCGGGGGACGCTGAGTGCGCGTGAAATGCTCTGCTGGCCCGCCAAAATCCGGTCTGAACTCCGGAGCAGCTGGGTGCCAGGACTTGGGGTACATCGCCTTGCCATCCAGCATAATGTTGCGAGCGTTGGCATCGCTAATTCAAATGTTAGTTCGAGTGAGTGGATCATCCCGGTACATAGTACATACCGGTGGGCGATCAAATGCCGATGCATGAATTCCATACCCTACGATGACTGTTATGACAATATCGGCAAACGCCTACACTCGGAGCCTCACCTCCAGTATTTGTCTGATGAATGCAATCACTTCCCCGACCGTGTCGAATCGGGGGAAATCATATTCACGGAGGAGGGGCATAACGATCAGGACTGTTCCCTCAGCGTCTGGTACACGCAGCACCTCGTAGATGGGAACAGTATGGTTGTGAGGGTCAGACGCAAGCGTATCCGACAGGAGAAACTCTGATATCTCGACTTCATGTGGATGATCAGCTTCATGTACGCGTTTCAAGGCGACTAGAGTACCGTCCGATATACGGGTGGCGTCCATTAACTGGTCATACTGCGCGATTATCAGGATCAGCCGAGCAGTGGAAAACAAAGCGACACACCCATAGTACCTCTGAATCCTCACAGTGGATGGGAGATTTATCAGTGCCCTTCCATGAGGGTACCCATCCAGGTCTGAAGCGTGGTCGCAGCATGTAGCCATGCTCTTTCAGCCATCCCTGATGGTCGCACCAAAACTCTTCATGATCTAGTATATTGCTCGGGTCGTAGCTGTACAAGGGCCCTTGCTCAGCCATTTAAGTGGGATAGAAAGCTTGCTCTGCTAGGAGAAAGCGACGAGGTCAGCGGGAGAGAACTCGGAATGTTGGGATTACAAGGTTAGACAAATGCATTCGCGTTGTGTTTGAGGTACCCACGATCCGTGCGCCGGCCTTGCTATGATACCACATCATGTGAGAAAACAGGGACCCACAAACTTACTCGGAGTCGTCCTGGCTTTCCCTTTCCGAAGCTTCGGGTAGAAGAGGACGGAAACAACATGATGCGGGTACTACAGCAGTGTTTATCTCGGGCGATGTGGAAGCTGCTGCTGCCGTTGGCATCGTGGGCACGAGGGTAGCTGTCTCATAGGTTCGCCCTGCACGGTCGAAGCTTGCCGCGGAGTAACGCATAGGAATCTGGCATCACAAGTGAATAACCTGGAATTGACAAGATCTTCCTATCGCTTATTGGAGGAACTCGAGACTGCATGACGCTGTGGACGGCCCCCTCCGCCCTTGTTCTTCTAGGCGTAATAATCGGCTTTTATTTCGTTATAACACGGTAGACACGTCGCTCACCAGATGTCCAATCAACATCTACTTCGTCATATCCACCAATTCAATCCATTTCTTGGGCACCCCCTTGCCGGTCAACAGCTCCATCAGCACCTTATTCTGCTTGCCCTGCACCAGGATTTCAGACACGTTCGGCTTGTTCGGTAATGGAGACACTGTATGCGATCCGTTGTTGAGTTAGAGTATACCCAGGGCCACTATTGAAACACCAACCGCTCGCGCCGAAACCAGATTTTCTTACCTCCTCTGCGACATCTTCCGCACTACCCACCACCGCCGCGAAAGGCTCCAGCCCCGTTACGACTGTAACAGTCTTACGCTTATTCTGCCGCGACTTCATCGTGAGCGTGATAGGCGGAAGAACTCCTTTCCTATGTTTGATCCCTCATCAGCAGTTCCTCTCCACCCGAGCACCTTGTCGTAAACTTACTTGACCTCCCCTGCCTTGCCATCCACCTGAATCTCATACCACGCCTGCATCCGCTCAACGAGGCGCTTTATTATATCCTCGCGCTTCAGAAACTCCAAGTCTGCGTGCGTGTCCGCGTCGCTGCCCTTGGACTTCCCCGGCAGTGGGCCAGTGATCGCGGACAGGAGCACTGGGTCCTCTGAGACATTGATGAACTGTTGCTGATTTGCGTTTATGAGATTATGTGAGGTGATGTACGAGTTCAGGAGCATTCGAAGGTCGGGCAGGAGGAATAGTATAGAAGCCCTAGATATATACACAGCGTGTGAGCGACGTAAGGAAGAATCAGGAGGCACAGGAACACGCACTGCTGCCCGGCCTCCTTAAACCACGGCAACGTCTGCCCGAAAGGCTTGTAGTACTCTCTAACCTCCACATCCTTCTCGCCCCTCTTCTTCGTCTCTTCGTCCTCCCTCTCTTTGCGCTTCTTCTCCTTCTCCTCGACATCCTTCACGGTCTTGTACCCCTTCCCCACGCCCCTCACATCCGCGTGTGTGCTGTTCACTCCGGTCACCACGATATCCCCCTTCTGCGATTTGAGCGTGAGCAAGCCCGCCTTCTCCATGAACTTGAGGAACGCGGAGAGGGACTTGGCCGAGGAGTGCTTGATATCGACGGGGATGGACGATGTGGCGACATGAGCCGGGCGATACGGGAGGACGTGTTGTGTGTAGAAGGTCGTAGAGGGCATGGGGAAGGCGTTGGAGGGCGGAGGGCTTGTTAGGGAGAGGAGTAGTGACGTGCGCAGGATTTCCGTAATTTCTACACAACAGTCAGTCCGACAATAGGGTGCGTAAAGTAGCTATAAAACCCACCGTCAGGCGTGAGGGCAGGCTGGACTGATTGAGCAGGCTCTGCCGCTGCTTCCTGGCTTTGCTTGTCAGCGGTCTCCAGCTCGAGTGTGGTGATTTTAGTGGACGGCTGATGAGGTGTTGGCTGCTCCCCATCACTATTAGGCTGCAAGCTTTCAGTCTCGACCTCCGCATCCGGCGGCATCTCTCCCCCTCTTCCGATATTCCATAGCCCATCCTTCCAAACATGCCATACAATTACGGCCTTGCCCTTTGCCCCTTCCTCGCCCATCTTGACATGGTCCATGCCCGCTTCGACCCTCCCTATCGCAAACGGTGCTGCTCTTTTGCTCTCCGCGGGAAGATATTTTGATATTGAAACAAGCTGGTTAGGAGCGAGAGGAGAGGGCCAGGAGACCACTGTCTATTAGTCAATTGTGTTCTTACGCGAGGAGAAGATGGGAGAGTGCCTCGACTTACCGCCGGGAATCATGAGATCCGCGCCGTCCTGGATGCGAGGGATGACAGGTTCAGGGGTGGTAATATTGGGTAGCAAATCAAATTTCTTCCAGAGGGTATATACTGTCGGGATAAGGTCCTGGGAGCCTTTTCCGAGCGTGAACCATAGTGGGTCGCCGTCTTGGGATAGATATGCAACCTATCCAATACGACGGGGAGTAAGTATTAAGCACGACATGTAGACGAATTTCATATGCTGAATAGATGCCGGGACACAAACATCCCTGTCATAACACATGCGGCTCATAGACAGTACTCAGCCATAGCCCATACCTCTCCGTACATACTAGTATGGACCACGAGAGGTATGGGTCTGTGGCAGAGTTGAATGCGATATAATGTATGATATACTGTCAGTAGGTAGATCCTGTCAATATCCATACTTGAGGCCTCGAGGGCGGTCATCGATCGGCATGTGTTATGACCGAGAGTGACTGCAAGGATTCCACAGGAACTGATTATGACCCAGAAGTACGCACCCCTGGTTTTCCCTGATGATTCTCAAACTTGACACTTTTCAAGCCATCTGGAACGAGCAACTCTGCGTCTTCGGGCGATAACTGGAGCTTCTCCGCTATGGATTGCTTGAGTCTGCGGCGGTCACTGGAACGAAGAGGTGCTTAGTCCACGTTACAGTAGCGGTTAATATGCTTGAAATAAAGAATAAGAGCATAAGTTACCTGATGTCTTCAGGTCGCCGAGCGGTTTCTTGAACATGATGAGCGAGTGCAAGGTGAGTACAGAACGCGAGCGTGTGCGCACCTAGACGTCCCAGGCTATGAGCCTAAAACGGCTGGGTCACGCAACCGCCGGTTGAGCCTAGCTAGGCTCTGACCTACTCTCTGCTGACACCGGCGGTGGTACCGGCAGCTGGGGGTCCCTTAGCTGTAGAGTACTATAGTGTAGAGTAGACATACTATATATTTATAACTCGCTACCCCATCGACGTCGGTCACCGACAGCACCAGGCGCTGTTGCCTAATTAGGTTACCCACACCTCGCGCACGACGCCGACTGTGTAGACTGGCCGCTGGACAGATAAAATACGAATAAAAATCTGTAAATTCCTACAATGGCACCTTGATGCGCCCTACGGACGCTCCCGCCCACCGTATCCGTGGTGCCGACATAAAGCGTATTGTTGCTTCAGTGGCGGTGCCATTGTGACCTGATATGGGTATGTGGGAAAAACATATGGATATGGAAAAATGCGATACAATGGCTCCTAGAAAGTCGAAACAAAGCACAATAAATCCAGGAAAAATGGCATGTGCTACCAGTACATGCTATTGTATGTATGTAGCTTAATATTGCAATATTGTCTCTATATCTCCCAGAGCGAATTGATCTTTGTCCAATAGCTGCAGGTACAGTACATAGGTATTTGTAAGCCCTATATGCATCCAAGACCTATGACCTCTTGTATTCATACTATTCTAGTATATTCCTTTAGATTTACTTAGTACTACAGAGTATTCTGTCCACTACATCTCCAGGTATCACTTCTGTCTGGTCCCCCTCCTGCTATTTATACACACGCAATGCGACAATATTATGATGGTATAGCACCTTATACAATCATTTTCAATGTATACTAGCCTATTTCAGCCATCCCAGTACCTCTGAACAGTCCCCAGGTTCCGATCTAGTATATGCCACTCATAGTGGCTATCACAAGTGCACCTCCTGCCACAGGAGAAGAGACACTGGTCTCAATAGGCCATAAATATGGTAGAACACTTTCATTTCCATCATAGTATATTATCATAACTTGTCCTAAACGATACCATCCATTTATTGTTCTGCTATGTGCCGGTAGTCCGTTACAGACAACTAGCATTCAAGCTCTATCCTGTAAGGGCACCCGGTTGTTCTAGTGCAACAATAAATGGATGGTATCGTTAGGACAAGTTATGATAATATACTATGATGGAAATGAAAGTGTTCTACCATATTTATGGCCTATTGAGACCAGTGTCTCTTCTCCTGTGGCAGGAGGTGCACTTGTGATAGCCACTATGAGTGGCATATACTAGATCGGAACCTGGGGACTGTTCAGAGGTACTGGGATGGCTGGAATAGGCTAGTATACATTGAAAATGATTGTATAAGGTGCTATACCATCATAATATTGTCGCATTGCGTGTGTATAAATAGCAGGAGGGGGACCAGACAGAAGTGATACCTGGAGATGTAGTGGACAGAATACTCTGTAGTACTAAGTAAATCTAAAGGAATATACTAGAATAGTATGAATACAAGAGGTCATAGGTCTTGGATGCATATAGGGCTTACAAATACCTATGTACTGTACCTGCAGCTATTGGACAAAGATCAATTCGCTCTGGGAGATATAGAGACAATATTGCAATATTAAGCTACATACATACAATAGCATGTACTGGTAGCA
Organism: Heliocybe sulcata; assembly: GCA_004369045.1. NCBI lineage: Eukaryota > Fungi > Basidiomycota > Agaricomycetes > Gloeophyllales > Gloeophyllaceae > Heliocybe > Heliocybe sulcata. The sequence goes on along the minus strand of ML213525.1, from coordinate 175,509 downwards.
CATGCCATTTTTCCTGGATTTATTGTGCTTTGTTTCGACTTTCTAGGAGCCATTGTATCGCATTTTTCCATATCCATATGTTTTTCCCACATACCCATATCAGGTCACAATGGCACCGCCACTGAAGCAACAATACGCTTTATGTCGGCACCACGGATACGGTGGGCGGGAGCGTCCGTAGGGCGCATCAAGGTGCCATTGTAGGAATTTACAGATTTTTATTCGTATTTTATCTGTCCAGCGGCCAGTCTACACAGTCGGCGTCGTGCGCGAGGTGTGGGTAACCTAATTAGGCAACAGCGCCTGGTGCTGTCGGTGACCGACGTCGATGGGGTAGCGAGTTATAAATATATAGTATGTCTACTCTACACTATAGTACTCTACAGCTAAGGGACCCCCAGCTGCCGGTACCACCGCCGGTGCCAGCAGAGAGTAGGTCAGAGCCTAGCTAGGCTCAACCGGCGGTTGCGTGACCCAGCCGTTTTAGGCTCATAGCCTGGGACGTCTAGGTGCGTGTGCGGAACTTAATTTAAGATATATTACGTAATTATTTCCACATGTGGAAGAGAGTGGTAAAGCGTCTACTTGAACACTTTGACTGCCATGGCACATGCATGCATGCATACTTGAGCAAACTAGCTCTTCACTGAGCTGGAGAATGAGCTTGGACTCAGATAGCAAGGAGCGCTGCTCGCACGGCGTGGCGAACAACGCTCTCTGATATCTGGGTCGACTACTGAGTACTGGGCCCCCAGTCCGAGTAGTGACTCCGACTCGTCTCCGTTACCTCGACATTAATGTTGCCGAATGCGATGCAGTATAGGTGCCATATTGCTTTGCTGAATGCCTTATTATACTGATAGGCATCTTTTCAAGTCATCCGGTGTACGTACCAGTGCGCAATCCAAAATTAGCGGACGGTCAGCAGACGAGTTCCGGACCCGTTAGGACATCAAGAATCATTATCGGCTTGCCGTCTGCGCCTTCAATCAAAGTATAGGGCCTGTGCGTGCTCATGGAGAACATAGTCTGGAGCAACCGTCATGTCGAGCACGAAGGGCCCCTCCCTTTTCGCTGTCGCCATACCGATCCTAGTGGCTGCGCTAGGGATCTTGTACAACCCCCACCCCTTCCAGAAGGCCATAGGCAAAGCCCATATTCCCCGCGCTTCAGTCACCCGCTGGTCCAATAGCACCGCATTAAACAATGATCGGTGCGTCGTGCACACCGAAGCGAACGCCTGCGAGGATATCAAGATCCACTTCCCCTCGAACACGGCGTTTCTGGCTTGCGGGGATCCCGAGGGGCGGACGCACTGGTATCCTAGCTCTGCGCGCTACGATGCTAAGGGTCGGAGAGAGGAGTCGTTCAGGGAGAAATTGTTCAAATATGATATCAAGCGGAAGGAGACAACCGAACTGAGGCTGATCGGGCTTGAGGGTGACTTTATTTCGCATGGCATAGATATCTATACGTTCACGAATGACCCGAGTAAGGTAGGAGCAGTTCTTACCTTAAGTGGACAATGTAATCACGGCATATCCTGTCCCAGGTTCACATTTTCGCTGTGAACCATGCTCGCGGCGGAGACTCGATCTCGATTTTCTCGCACCACTTAGGAACAGATAGCGTGGAACTCGTGAAGGACGTAAAGCATCCCGCGATATACAATGCCAATGGCGTCGCTGCAACTGGACCTTTGTGAGGCAGTGTCGCCACAATGCGAGAATCTAGGCTAACGGACGCGTCTCGCACTTCCCTTATCTCTCCAGAGATTTCTACATTACCAATGACCACTACTTTACGGCCAACAACCTTATCCTCCGCAAATTAGAGGACGAGTACGGTTCCTGGACCTGGACAAGCAATGTCCAGTACTGCGATGCCAGCGATGCAGTCAGCTTTCTTATATCTCCATGTATTCCTGACCCTCATGCTGAGCATGCTGTACAGACAGTCAGCTGCCGTCAAGTGTCGGACACCTATCCCGGCGCAAATGGACTCTTGATCGACGACGACGAACTCTACGTCGGCGACTGCCGTTCAGGTGTACTGCGCGTGTTCGCCATCCAGCCCGATCAGAGTCTCGTCAATACTGCCACCGTTGTAAGTCCTCTCATGATATGCCCATAAAGCCAACAGTGGACCACGTCCTAATTGTATCCGCGACCCAGCACTTGGGCGCTGCCGCCGACAACATCAACATCATCCCCACGACCCGGGACCTACTTGTCACCAGTAAGTGCTCTATCCCACCTTGTCCAGCCCGCGTGCCCGTACTGACACTGAGCGATCTGGTAGTCTTCCCCAGAGGGGAGCGCCGCAGCGGCTACATCAACCACGTCCCTAACCTCGGGAAATCATTCATAGTCCCTGGCGCCGCCCTCCGCCTGGACCGCTCCGAAGGCTTCAAGCCAGAGCTTGTGTACTACGACAACGGATCAGTGATAACTTATATGACGGTCACGGCTGTGGATCCATATAACGGCGTGCTGCTTAACGGTGGAGTCTTTCAGTATGGCGGATTTGCGGTATGTGAGCTGGGAAAGGGAGTTGTTTGAGGAGAGGAGGCAGAGGCAGGAAGGGAACTGTTCCGTACGTGCTGGTGGCGTGTCTAACAGCATGAAGTAGAATCCATTGGTACGAGAGTCCGCTTCTGATTAGGGCTACTTGAATTGCTGCCCTTGTCAGTTCAGACTGAAACGCATGCGACGTCATTTATGCTACGGCGCTATTGGAATCTCTCCATAATATGAGCAGCAGTCCTACACTTTCGCAGTTGAAACTACAAGTCGTATTTTTGCACGGCCCAAACCGTATCCTGCCGGCTTCAGCCATTGTGTCGAGCCAGTGGCGCATTCAAAAGAGCGTGTTCTCCAAGGGATAGAAAAGGGTATCGATTATCACAACAGGACGAGCTGAACAGCATAGCACAAAAACAGAGGGAATGCTTGCTTCAAATCACACAAACCCTAGTTAACTACTCTCATTCTCTCCCTCAACCTCATGCACTGATAAATAATAGCCCTTCATTCACCAAGTGATCTGATCTACAGAATCAATAGTCCCAGTAACCCTGCTCCAGCGAGCACGCATGCACCAGCGCCAGCATGGACTCCACCCGCGCCATTCGTATTGGACGCACTGATCGTGCTCGCGACCGGTATCGAGCGCGTAAAACTGGCACTCGCATAGCTCGTGAGCATCGACTGTGCATCACTATCCGGGGGAACAGAGAGCGTAGTACCCGCGGAGCGCGTCGCTGATACAGTGCTGTTCATATCAGCAGAGGAGTTGAAGGAAGAGGAGGTAGCGGAGGGTGCGAAGGATGCGGACTGTGAGGGGGACTGTATGACGCTCGAGGACGTAGAGGTAATATATGTGGTATAGGTCGAACCCGCCTCCGAGGTGCTGCTAATATATGTGGTAGGTGCAGGCGCTGGGCTGGAGTCTGTGGGCCAGACGGTGCTAGTTGCGGAAGACGCAGCCGGGCTAGAGTCTGTGGTCCCGACGGTGGTGGTTGGCAGTGGGCTGGAGTCTATCGTCTGGACAGTAGTTGTCGGTAATGGACTGGAATCAATCGTCCAGACGGTCCCGCTAGTGGAGGAACTGGGCCAGTGAGTCGAAGAGAAAGAGGGCAAAATGAACGTACTTACCTGGAGATGGCGATTGAGGCGGAGAAAACGGATGAGGAAGCATTCTGCGCGCCAACAATCGCGGTTCCTGCAAGGAGAAGGAACAGGATTCGGACTTTCATTTTAAAGAGCGTCGACCCCTTGGGAAGAAATGCAGGGGAAAAAATCAAGGCAAGAGATGATCTGGTCTACGTGCTTCATCCTGCCCGAACTTATATATGGATTCGCTACAACAGATCCAGATCGCAGTCGTAGCATGACCTGTGGCTGTGCTTTCCGCACTCCGGCACGCATAGCCACATCGTTATGGCCTAGAGAAAATCACCACGCCAGTGATCTGACCACGAGGGATACGGCTAGAACTTCAGCCACTGTCTGTGGCAAGGCTGAGCGGTAATGAGGACTCTTCATGATTAGATTCCGTGGACGCAGACCACGCACAAAGCATACACTTCCAGACCCGAACTAGACCGCCTACCTTGGTTACGACCTTAATGACAACGGTCATTTCTTGATAATCGGCCAATTCAAGCCTTCACGGGCACGCCATCCCATGCTGTCACTTGCCGGTATACGGTACGGCCAGAAATGCCCGTGACGTCCCATAGCCTCTTTGCGAGCCCGCAACAGAGCGACATGGACAAGATTAGTCACTACCACAAGTAACCACGATCGATACGATCAATAAGCGAGACGATGGTGCTCCGTAGGAACTTCAACCTCGAGAGCCCCAGGGCCACCACCTCCGAAATAGCCCCAAGGTAGTCGGTTTCCGTCGTGTCCTGGACGGAGTAGCGCCCTTCTTGACATCGCCAGAGGACTTGACAGTTGCGTCCGGAGTGAAGTCGACGCCAGAATGTCGACGTTTGTAGGCGGACGGGCTTTCTTTGAGCTTGCCCGACGCCCAGATGCCTTTCCTTGCAGCCCTGTATATATACGTTAGCGAAGCTTCGAAAAGCACGCAGTTGAGCACTCGCCTTGCTTCCGCCTCGACCCGCTTAAACTCCTCCAAGCCCCACTTTCCGTACTCGGCGCCGGCTTGCTCGTACGTCGTTACCCATCCCGCCGCGAGCATCTCGAGTTGCAGAGGCCTCATGCGCCACGGCAAAAGGCGCGACGCGAGGGTGACATTTGCTACCTAGGCAGTTGTACATCGTTCAGGGAAGTACGGACCAAAAGACGCATGGAGAAGACTCACGATCCTCCCATATTGATCACGTCTTATAAGCTGGCAGTAGACGCGCTTTCCCTCGATAGTCGACTTGAGCCATTGAAGCGCTTCGGCAGCGTAGGGCTGCGCAGGACGACCGAAGTGCGAGGCCTGCGAACGCAAATGTAAGAGGATACTGACTACAGTAGGAGGAACGCGATGGCGACCTCTGGCGCGTCGATGCCTCCGAGACGGATATGGATCGTTTGATTCCTCAGATCTGTATCAGAAGGATCGCATTACAAGGTCCATAGGCAAGGCTTCAACGAGATTCTGAAGAGGCATAGGGGGAGATGATTGACCTCTGGTCTCGCTGGGCACATTCCGGAGCTTGAGTAGCCATCGCCAACCGATGCCGGGCGTATGATAGAGACGGAAGTTGTCCGCATCGCCAACACTTCGTTTCAGAATATGCACGTGTATTGTCATGCAAGGTACGTCAAGTAGATTGAGCCATAATATGGACACGTAGAAAAATATTATGTGAGTGGAAGACACAAATGAGAGTTTCGTAGAAGTCTACAATGGAAGACCCTCGCACCTGGTCACAACCCCCTTCAACCACCTCCTTTTCTGCAATATATCTGGCGTTACCCAATCGGCATTGGGGATTCTCCTGAACCATCGCCTGTATACTCTTGCGGCGAGGAGAGTAGAGGCCGAACCGAGACTAAGGCTAGCGAGTGCAAGTAGTGGTGCGGGTAGGTTGCTTAATCGTGTTAAGCTGAGTGAGTCCGATGATTCTGCAGCTTTCTTATTCGTAGTGCTCGAGCTTGAAGGCCACGAGAGCCAGGTGGTCATCGGTAGTACTAGTAGCGCGCCGCGCGGAGGCTGCAGCAAAGGGGAGGTAAGGTAGAGAAGGTACTATGTCATAACAGCGTCGGGCAAGAGCGTGCATCACCGCTTTTCCCACGGAGGCCGTTCATACCGTGCGCTACCGAGCGGGAGGCTGTACGTACCTTCCCTAGTACCTGGGAACCTGGAGTCGGGCTTTGGACCCCGAGCTCGAGGAAAGAATGTAGCCTTCGTGCTGGGCTCCTCGAAAGCTGTGAAGACTATAGCAAAAAAGTCGAACGGTGGGAATCCTGGTAACTGCACTGTGCGGTCGATCATGCCAGTGTAAAGACGATATGGGATAAGAATTTCACGCTGCGAGGAACCGAACCCTGAATATTGAATAGTCACCATCGAGCAGAAACAGGAACCACAATGACTCTTCGGAGATACTGAAGCTATCTCACATCATTACCGAGCGCGTCTTAAGCAGGCAGAGTTGGCATGAGGCTGATCTTCCCTTCTCGCCGCAATCTTAAATTCTCAATCCTGTGTACACTCTAGGTACCTGAAATGGGGCTGTGGCCCCCCTACTGCCAAAGTAACGGAGTGTGAAGGCTCTGCCCTGATTTTGTATGCTATCCGAAAGCTTCGGCAAGAAGATCCCCGTGCAACCGCCTCGAATTCCGAAGGTAATGTGGCTGACGGCGGTCTGGATGGGTTTCTCCGTCTCGCCGTGCTCTATATAGCTGAGGTCATATATATAAAGGACTTTTATCCTATCGAGGTACCTCATCATACCCGAAACTCGCCTTCGACTCTGTTAACTTTATCACCTCGCTAATCATGAAGTTCCAAACCCCTCTCCTCCTCGCCTCTCTCGCCACTGTCGCCCTCGGTGCTCCTCAGTCCCAGGAAGCCACGACCACAGTCGCCACGGAGGACTCCGCGTAAGTCCTCCCCGCCTTCCCTTCCACCTCCATGCTTATCATCCCTTCCACCGCACAGGTCAGTCTCATACACCTCCACCGCCTCGTTCACCTCGATCTCCACCGATCCAGTAGTCACGACGAACACCTCTTACACAGGCACGACCGCTTCCGAGTCGTCTACCGCCACCTCTATCGCGACTGTCTTCACCACGTCAGCCGGAAACGCAACCGTGATTGTCAGCACGGGTACGAACACAACTAACGAGGGAGGTCCCACCACCACGGCTGGTACGAGCGGGCGCGTCACTACAACCCTAGCTGGTACAAGCGGGCGCGCCACTACAAGCACTACCGGGACCAGCACAATTTCCGATGGCGGGGCCAACCCTAGTGCAACGGACTTGAACGGCGGTGCTGATATGGTGAGCGCTGGACGTGTCCTGGTTGGCGTCGTCGCGGCCGGCGCTTTGGCTATTATTATGTGAATACAGAATGAAGAGGGGAGAGGGGAGAGCGAAGAGCCGGCGAGCTAGGAGCACAATGGACTCGGGCTGAAATACGATGGTCTATACACACGGTCATTGCATGAGTACGATGGCAAGATACGATGGACACTAAAGTAGCTTAATCATGGCATGTACTACAAGAAGGCGTAGTTCAGTTATGCCACACGCATGCCTCCTTACGCGTACGTTTCGCCAATACACATCACTTTTCTGGCAGATTATGTACGAGGTTATGCTCAAGGACACTCTGGAATATCACCTGCGAGCACATGGAACGTAGTGCACATAGGGCCCTAGGCTACACTGATACCTAGTCACCGATACAAGAAAAGGCACAACAGAGTATACTGTGTATCAATAGTCGTCGTCGTGGTCATAGAGATCCTCTTCATGCTCTTCGCAGGCCTCCAATGCAGACGTCGGCTCGCTCTCCCTGAGCCGTCTTACCGCAACAAATGCTGCCTCCTGGCGTCTCTTGAGGTCGTCGAGTTCCTGCTTCAACTCGCAACGCTGCTGCTCAAGTGTCCACTGAAGCACAGGATCGTTGCTCTTCAGCCTCTCGATAACCTGAGGGCGAACCTCTTCAAATCGGTCAGCAACTCGCTGTGCATGCAGGTGCCGAAGATGGAGGAGAAACGTGGCAAAGTGTATTGTCTGATTGATGTTTGTAATGTCGAATGTTGGAGGATTGTATGAAGCAATGTATACATAAACTGGCGGTCCCGCCTTGGGCTATGAGCACAAGTGGTGAGTACATCAGGGTGTGTGGAGCCCATCCTGCCACTCACCTTTGGGTCCTCGTCCGGGATCTTTATTCCCCACGCAGTGTAGACAACAGCTATAGGTCCCTCGGTCACGGTGGCAAAGACAGGACAGTCGTATATGTCGTATGTGGCCAGCTTGCACACAGCGGCATCAAGCTCCATGAGAGTGCACTGGGCCTTGATACTCTTATCTGTGTGCGTATACTCCCCAATGTAAATTATGAGATCATCCGCTGCAAGGAATGAGCAAGACAATCAGAGGTGCAGGGAAGAAGGGAAGAACGTACCGACCGTGGCAGCACCATCTGCTGGACCAGAGTCAACAAGGGGTTGTGCGCCATACTTCACGTCGGGCATACCAAGGTCATCCGCCTGGTCCTCTTCGGCCGAGTTACTCAAATCCTCCGCCGCCGCGTCCGTCGCCGGCTGCGCTTCCTCCGACGTGGGCTCGACAAGCACGCGGAACACTTCCGCTTGCGCTTTCGTCAAGACGTTTGGAGTCTTGACCCCAAACAGAAAGTCACACCTCGCGCGATCAGGTTCCGCCTGCAGTGATGAAAGGCGCGAATCCTTATCTTTCACGGTATGGCTCCATGAGTATATGTCCCCAGTCTGATGGCCCATGCCGCCTAGTACTGTGGTCAAAAAGAGGTCTTCGGCCTTAACCAACTGGTCCACCTGCGCGGCGGGGAGATCGGTAGAGGTACCGAACTCCCGCAGTTCCTCAATTCTCTCTCGACGGTACTGGAGGATCTGACGTGACGAGACGTTGCTTGCCTGCACGAACCTCGATGCAATGCACTCGCGGATACGATCAGTGTCGATATCCAGCATCGTGTTCCGGGGAAGTCGGATTTGATGATCCACCCTGAAAAGGATTGTATCCAGTTGGCTGAGACACATGTCCGCAGCAGTACTTACCGCAGGAAAGGCTCAAACTTCGGTGGTGTCATGGGGCACTTTGCCTCGGCATTGAGAAGGCAGGCATGCAGAGGGTCCCAGCATATCATGCCACCCTCAGATCCCAGAAGAGCAGCCCAATTCACTTCAGCAGCGACATGAGCAATATCGAGAAGGCAGGGCAATGAGGTGAGGACATCCCGCTCGATATGCAGCCGCGCGATCGGGTCCCCAGAGCAATCACTGATGTTGGTGAAAGGAGCGCTCATCAGACAGTTGTGCGCATATTCATTGAAGCTGCGTATGAGCTTCACCTAAAAGCTGGTCAGACGTAGTTCACGTGTATGCGTATCACGCACCTCGGTCTCGTCGGGATCGGGCACATGCAGTAGCGTCTCCGACAACTACCTTTGCATGTCAGCCTCACGAATAGCGGAGGTCACTCACGAGACAGCTCACCGTCAACGGTTGGAAATACGACATTATAAGTCGTAGGGGAGCGAGATGAGGGAACGCCTCAATGTCCTTGCTGGACCGAGGGTAGAAGGTCTGAGTGACACCTCGACTATACAACATGACGTGAGACGGAGTGAGGTGGTCCAGTCGATGTTGGTAAGGTAGCCCAGCAAACCTGCAAACAATCAACCTCGGGATAATGTTGGATGCCTAGGTGATACTGACACTGAGGCAGCATATGGCTTGGAAGAACCGAACGGGCTGAATCTCTTTCAGAAAAATCATGGGGTGGGAGGAGTCAACGTACATGAGGACTTGGAGCGCAGGTTGATTTTTTAAGGCCTTCTCCCGGAACTCAACAAGCCCGTCAGCGATCCAAACACGTCTCCAAGAGCTGTAAGCTGAGGTCACGATCAACACTAGTAAGTACGCACTCGGGAATGCCCTCCGTCAGCGCCGCTGCTGTGCTCTGTACTCCCCCCGAGGCATTTGAGACGGGTTTGTGCGCATTGCTCATACTGTAACTGGATTAGATGGACCAACGACCTCCTGAACTACCGGGACGCACCTGCTGAAGGCGGAGGAGGTATGGGAGCACGAGGCGGCGGGTGAGACCTTAGCTGACCAGGAGGTGTCGGCCTCATGGGTCATTGACTTGAAGCATGGTGACTGGCTACAGACACATCGGATCAACACTGGACAGGGACAAGGACCCATACCTCGGGGAACACGCCACTGCCGTGCACCAGGCATTTATTCGGTCTTGAAGGCTCGGGCGATCCGGATCCGAATGCCCCCGACCAGCAAGGTCCAACCTCCAACAAAGTTGGGGTCCGGTCAGGGTCGAAGGAAGATGTTCCTCTGTCAATCGAGCAGCCTCACGAGTGTTGTCACGCAGCATGGCGAGACAATAGCCCATTCGAAGCGCCTCCTCGGGCTTGCGCAGGTCGAAAATTCCCAAGCCACGACATGGCTCGGCGGCTGCGGCACCGCATGCCACATGAACTTCAAGCTGAAGGCCATTCAGCACGGATCACCCTGGGAGCAATCCGCAACTTACGCAGCCTATGTCCGGACAGTCAGTAGTCCAGCCCAAAGCCAGTCGCAGGCAAGGAGAGCCCGGGTCGCACACCACGCCAACCATGGCATCGGTAAGACCAAGAGCTCGCCGCTGCAGGACCGCACTGGCCATCGTGCAGTACAGCTTCGTTGGCGACGAAGCACATAGCATCGCCATATCAATGAAGGATTCCTCCGCATGAGCGAGGAGCTGCACATGCTGGATGGACGGAGCGCTGGAGGCATCGTAGACTGCGCCGTCGTCGTATAGTAACTGCTCGCCGTGCTCTTCAGCACTACCATCCATGTCGACGTCATCATCCTGTCTAACACTCCAATCGATGGCTTCAGAGAGACCCTGCTCCATGCCACCCGCAACCATCCCCTCATACTGCCGGTTCGGGCACGTATCTGGGCTGTGGTGGGCCTCACAACAGCACACACCGTCACCCGGCGAGTCGCCCCAGCTTTCTTCCGCGCGATCCTCAGAAAGATCCTGCGGCATGGCATAGGAAGTTCGGTAACGATCTTCACAGCCCTGCGCAGATTCGCTGGGACCTCCATTGCATTCCTGGGTCTGTTCACTCGAATCACAGCGAGCGCTGGCACCGCTAGTCGAGCGTTCATCCACCTCCCCATCTTTCGAATGACCTTCGTTGGATGCACTGTCAAGATAACCGATGTCATCCTGTCGCGAGCGACCATCCAGAGGTGGCGTCACATTAACCCAAGAAGACCCCGCAGGAGGAAACGCTTCATGCGCCGGAACAGCAAGCCGTGTCGTCAAGATCGCATCTGCCTCCATGTACGCGGGCACGAATCGAGCGGTAGCGTCGTCGAAAGAACAGGGATCGATGGGAGCCACGAACGTCGCACCATAGCTAGCCAACTGCATCAAAGCCCCTAACTCGACTAGATACTTCCCGCACTCACTTTGGCTCTTCGTCTGGCCAGATTGTGGCAAAGAGTTTGCATATATAAGGCCAGGTAAGGCCATGCGATGCATGAGGCTGCCCAAGTCTTTCCAGCGCTGCGAGGCTTGTCGAGACCAGAGACGCGGCAGACTCTAACTCGCTCGAGATGGTAGATTTTCCGCTTCCACTCGCTGGGGCATCCTGAGGCGTATATAATTAACGACACGTCGCGAACCGCTTCAAGTATACGCACTGTTGGCAGAAAGGTAGGAAAGGCGCTGTCGTCCGCTCGCAGGTTGAGCACGTCAACAAGCCACTGGCATTCTACTTGCTCTGGCCAGTCTTCTGGAGAGCATATCTCGTGTTCATGTATGTGTATAGTCTGCGGCTGTATGAAAGAAGCCATAACCCCGGGCCCCTGTGTGGTTGTGGATCGAAACGCGCGTGCACGTGGCCTGGGGAAGTCCGACATACTCGACGAGCGTGACGGTGGATCGAGACGCGCGTGCACGTGGTCAGTGTCACATTTAAGGGGGAGAAGCCGAGAACTATTAGAGACTTTTGATATAATTCTGAGGACTCTTGCGAGGCCTACGATAAATGTTAGAAGAGAAAGGGAGAAGAAACACATGCATGCCCCACACTTATACATCGTTCATACATCGAACGAACGTGCAGGAAGACTGAATCCACCAACGTCAGTGGCGGTTTAACGTCTCTTCATTTCATAATCCCATCGCTCCTCCCTCCCATCCTGCCCTTCCCTCATCAACTCCAACACTCCTCAACAACCCTCCCCTCCCTCTCCGCCCTCTCCACCCACTCCCTTGCCTCCTCCTCACTCATCCCGCCCTCCCGCTCTCCAACAGACCGTAGGACCGCCCGTACAGCAGCGGGCATTTTATTCGAAGATCTACAAGCAGCAACGTCAACACCCCAGCACATCCAGTCCACTACGAATACCACAGGAGCAAGCTCACCCAGATATAAACACCACCCCGCCCCTCCGCAGCATATCCCACACTCTCGGCCCGTCTTGCACAATCAGATCTTGAACGTACGTCTTCCCCGTCTTCTCGCTCTCGCCACTCGTACTCGCAGGCGGGTCCCTCGACGCCGCCAACCGATACACAAGCCTCCCCTCCCGCTCATACGACCGCCACTCCTCCGCATAATACTGGTCCTTCCCTGCGGAGCGGCATCCAAAATACAGCACCGTCTCTATGCAAATGTCATCGACCAGCATGACAAAGACGAATATAAGGAGACACACACCCATAGCGCCGCTCACCACCCTGTCCTCAACGACCGCCCGCATCGGTGCCACCCCCGTCCCGGGCCCGACGAGTATCATCGGCGTGCTGGGCGCAGGGAGGGCGAGCTGTGGTGGGTTGATGCCCACTACCAGCCTTGTCCCTAAAGCGCAGACCCCATTAAACATGGCAGCGCAGAGACGGGGACACGGGATGAGCTAAGAAAATCTAATAAAAACGAGTGCACGCACCTGGCTCCAACCCGGCAAGCCAGCTCGTCGCCACCCCTTTACGAGGCGCTTTGATGAACTTGGTGCGGTACTTTACTATGGCGATGAGGAGGTGAAGAGTGTTGGGGTGTTTCTACGCGTGGCGAGTAAGCCGTATGCCACGTAGTGAATAGCAGAGTTGGAGGTATGCAGGCGGCATAGTAAGAGTAGATACGAGGCCATGCTCACCTTGCTACTTCCCGCTATACTAAACTCCCGCTCCCTCATCCCGGGCACGAGGTCGAAGACGTACTCGGGTGGGATCTTGCCGCGAGCGGAGCTACGAGCAGGCGGATAAGTATGTTATGATCACAGGGCCGGACGAGACTTACGTGAATTCCGCAAGACACTCGAGCGTCGTCCGACGTGGGTGTGTCGTATAGAACGCCAGGTCGTCCTGAGCGAAATGCATGTGTTGTCAGTACAGGTTACCCTGTAAGAAGGGGCCAAGATGCGAAGACAAAAATGAAGAGGAAGAAGACAGTTATATTCGTAGGAATCACGTACGCCGCCATCTTCACTCAACCACTCCAACACCTTGTCCTTCTCATCGCTCAGCTCTGTATTCTCTAGCCAGTGCACTAGACACTCCCAGAATGCCCTCCTCGGCACGGAGAGGATGGATAGGTGGTGCGTTAGCAGGCAACGGAGGGTGGTCGATGTGGAAGGGGAGGGAAGGAAGGTCGGGAGGGTCTGGTCTGCTCAAATAATTAGTGTTGAAGGTAGCGAGAGAGGGGAATGGGCGCACCGCCCAGATTCGGATGCACGTAAATCGGAATGTCAGCCTGTTCCTCCCATCCTAGAGCTTCCATGAATGCATCCACAGCTTCAGGCGGGTTCGAGGGCAGCAGGGAAGCCGTGGACCCGGGCGCATAATGCACTTCCCGCTCAAACTCAAACTCGAAATGGCGTACATCCTGCCACCAGTCCTCGGCCGTGACGCGTTTGTTGACGCGGAGGGTTGCCTGATGGTAGCGCGGGTTGGATAGGCGAGGGTCGGAGGATCCCGAGATGGGGGAGGCGGGGACAAAGGTAGCACGTGGTGGAGGGATGTCGGAGGGCGTGCCGGGTGGCGGCGGGAAATGTTCGGAGAGGACATCAATGAGGGAGTCGAGCCAAGGTAACAGCGCCCCGTCCACCCTACGTAAATCAACACTCGCTCACCCGAGCAAAGCGCTGCCACTCACCCGAGCAGATGCTGATCGTCCCCCTCACCCCTTCTCACAACGGCGGTTCCACCCAAGCCCTCCAGCCTCCTCTCCAGCAACTTTGCAGGCCAGCAGAACTTTTCATACGCGCTGTCCCCAAGGCCGAAGACGGCAAAGTGGAGATCCTCAAACAAATCGTGCGGGAGGTCCGAGCGGAGGAGGAGCGTCCAGAGCGGGAGGGCCGGGCGCGGGAACGAGCCGGAGCCGGACGTCGAGATGAGGAAGAGGACGAGCGGTTCGTGGATAAGTTCCGACTAGCGGAAGGTTAGGGGAGCCTTGAGGAAAACAGCGGAAACATACGATGGGGTATGCGTCGACGCTGAGCACGCGGGCTTTCAAGTGCAGTCTGCGGAGGTGGCGTGCGGCTCTGTCGGCGGCGTCTTGGGCGGTGCCGGTCTCTGTAGCGTACAGGACGAGGACGTCGTGGTCGGGAAGATCAGTCATCCTTATCTGATAACTTCTGCAGTCCTGGCTTATCTCAGTTGTCCCACGGTCTTCTTACGACCAGTAATTATGGCTTTAAGCTTTAAGCTTTATCCATGGATGTTGATGTAAAGTGAGTACTCATCCATCATCCATCATTCCGCGAGCTGGTACCAATAACGTTTCACCCCATACTGCCGCTACCGCCCTGTCTCCCACTCAGCCATAAACAAGACCATTCCTCCATAGATCAGAAAATCCAAACGATATCTGGTATGCAATAGCGTCCATTATAGTAGCACTCCCTCGAAAATGGCCGTCCGCCGCCAACTCGGTCACGCGTGCATCTCGAAGCAATTACTGCACATCCCAGGCGGCTTGAACGGATTCTGCTTGAACTCCCTACACCCATCCGGCCCCGATCCAGCGAGGTCAAACGTCGACGCCTGCGGGCTATCAAACGGCGACGCATCCGCCGCCACCACATTCGCAGTCGCCCTCCTCGCAGGCGGCGGCGGCGGCGGCGCCCTCTTCCCCGTCGGCGACGAATCGGATTTAAACCGGTTATTGAGTATCTGCGGCGACAGCAGCGAGTGCTTCAAGCTCGCCGCGATCGCGCCTCCAGGTGCTTGCTTCTTGCTCGTATCACTCTCCGCAGGTTGAGGCATCAGCTTCGCCTCTTCCCCGTCGATACTACTCCGAGCGCTCGACTGGTCAAAACTCGCATAGACGGGCGTGCGCGCGCTTCCGAGTGGCGGTCCGGTGTACAGAGCCTCCTGCTCCATATCGCTCGTGCCATATCCATCCGAGTACGCTTCCTCTTCCTCCCCTCTCGGCGTCCTGTACGCACCCGATGACAAAGACGAGGACGAGGATCTGCTATTCTCGGTGTTAGCTCGGCGAGGTGCAGGCCTCGGCGGTACAGGAGGTGTCGTCCTTGAAGCGATGGGTTCTGTATACGTCGTAGGGAACAGCCCTGTCTGTCCGTTTAACTCGCCCATCCACCATCCGTCGAGAACTTCCGAGATGACAGTGATGACATCTCCTGTACGGAAGGACAGCTCATCACCAGATGAGGGTGTAAAGTCGTACAACGCCTTCACTGCCTTCTTCTCCACGGCACCGGAAACTGACTTGCGCTTGGGCTTCGACTTTGACTTTGACTCAGGTTTCGACACCGATTCAGAGCGCTTCGAACGCATGGAGAACCTCGACGACCTTGACACCTCGCTCTTCCCGCTCTTCTCGCTCCGCGCGTCATCCTCTTCGCTCTCAACCGCCTCGTCCTCATGCAGAGACGCAAACTGGTCCTTATCCTTGCTCTTGCCCCGCCCGGTGATAGATCCCATCCACCCAGCCACACTGAGCCTCTTCGAATGACCCTTCTCCTTTTCCTTATCCGTCGACCCCCCCGTGGTGGCTTCGCTATCCGCTCTCTTGCGCGACGTTCTGGAGCTAGGGCGGGACGGAGCTTTGCTCCCCGCATCGGACTTCCTGCGCGAGAAGGACTGCTTATTTGGTCCTGGCGTCTCGGCCTCGCCTTCATCTTCGTCGTCAGAGTCGGGCTCGGACTCGGACAAGGGATGCCGTGAGGAGCGGGATGCGGAGGATTTATGGGAGCGGATAGAGCTCCGCCGCGATTCCATACGTGGAGCCGGAGGTGCCTTCTCGGAGCGCACGGTGTTTGCTCTGCTATGGCTGACGCTCGGTCTTTACCAAAAGATCTCGCATTAGGACTAACCAAGTAAGGAAGACAGCGGTGAGGACGTACACGTCGACCCAATTCAGCTTCGCATCCCGGAGCACTTCCGTGTATTGTTGTACGAAGTTCATCTCGTGCTCAAGGAAAGTGGTCAGGTCTCTGATTTGCGAGGACTCGTTCTCTTGGATAGCGACCATAATGGCGCGGACGTCTTCCAGAGTCTCCTCACTGTAGTAAATGCAGAGATTAGACTATAGACCTATAGGGGTGAGGAGGAAAGAAACGGACTATCTCGATTTCGCTTTCAAGAGCTCGTCTTCGGCATCCGCTTTGTCCTTCTCTTTCTCTTTCTTGTTGTTCTTCATCTTCTCCGCCTTACTAATGGCGGCGTCATAACTCAGCCTATTAAGCAGATGAACCTTCAGTTTCTGTCCGTTCTATGATCTGAGATAGCTCTCACCTTCTACTCTCCAATTTCTTCCTTTGAGTCTGATAATCCTTGATCTCGGCCTCATACCTCTCCATAGCGGTCAGGAACGTGTCCTGGAACGTCAAGGCAAACGCCTCCTGTAGCGTCGCGACTTTACAATGTGCACAGCCAAACTTGACCAGCGCAGACCCTATGGACAGATTAGCCTCAGAAGCCATAGGGGAGATCAGAGTGGCGGTCCTGGTCCAATCCTCGAGCATGGCACTTGGAATTGCGTTCCTGTAGATACAAGCCGGGACCGTACGAGCGCCTCTGGAGATACTCCTATGCTCTCAAGCTTCCGCTCCTGTTGAGCGTTGGAGTCTACCCCTCCAGAACGCTGATTGAGAATCGCGACGGACACCGTCTGGCACGATGCTGCCCCGCTTCTAGCGCAGAAAGCCGTCGCAGCATCACGCTCCGAATTGCGACCAATTGCCTGATTCTGACCCATCCGAAAGACTCTTGCACCCACCTAGTACTGAATCCTCTCCTAGCTCCTCTCCGTGCGTGATCATGACTACGCCCAGCGCGTCTACGGGCAAAAGCTTCCCCTGCTCATCGACAGCTTCACACTCCTTCTTCTTTGCGAGCGCGTGATGGAAGCTCTGCGACGCAATGTGTAGCCTGGATGGAAAGTGCGTCAACACCCCGCCCCTCGCCACGCCCGCGGCAATGATGAACACACTTATTAATTCCCTCCTTCCTCAGCTCTATATCCTGCTCGAGCTCTCTGAATTCATCTGTAACGATTGTCCTCTCCCTTGACGAGATGACTTCCCCGGCCCACTAATCAAATTCGTGAGCTGTGATTCAAGGCGCTGATCAACGGATCATTACAGACCTGTCGTAGCTTCCCGAGCTACACAGCGATCGTCAGAGGCTGTCCGATACGCTGCAGAGAATGTCGCTACTCGCCTGTTTGCTGGCCATGTCGAAGTCAAAAGGAAAGGAGTAACGAGAATACAATGGGCTGATTGCTATTAGGGACCGGCAAGCGCCGTGACAGCATCTGCAGGCCAAGATCCATCGGGATGCCTTTCTGTTCAGCGACTCGCCGCCGGCTACTTTACGCGCTCCGACGGGAATGATTATGGTTCATCAAATAACAAAAAAGGGAGAGTCTTTCAGCTCATCTTGAGAGGTACAGAAGGCGGGCGGATTTGCAGTCACGTCTGGGATCGACGGTTAAATGTGTGAGATCCAAACTCACTTCGGATTCTCAGGAGGAAGGTACGGAAGCTTTATTGCGCAAAAGCAATTGACGAGCGTATCGAGTGAACTTCTTCGTCAGAAGCTCAGGTGAATCAACATTAAAGCACAGTTACAGGCGAAACAAGCGGAATAACGGAACGCAACAGACCAGCTTATTGCATGACGCTAAGCCTTGACGCCAACCGCATCCCCTCCTGCACAGCGACAGCCTCCTCCACCCACGGCAGCCTGAAGAACTCACTCCTCTTCAGCTCCTCTTGTCTCACCGTAGCGCCCTCACTCGGGCCGCTACCGAGCACGCTCTCCAGGTCCCTGGACTGCGACGCCAGCCACGTCTGGATAAATTCGGCAGGGTTATTCGCGAACGAACGGAGGAACGTTCGCTTGATATGCGAGTTGTGCAGGGACTGCACGTGCAGAGCAATCTAACATCGGGTCTTCAGCTGCTCGTCGTAGAAATAGAACACTAAAGAAAACCGACCTCCTCGTCGAGCTTCGTCACTTCCCGACTGCTCTCCGAGGTCATGTTGACCACAACATTGTTCATCCTCGCTTTCAGGTTGCTATCATCCACCTTGACCTCCACATCGTACGCGCCTGGGCGCTCGGAAGGCTGGATGGAGGGGTTGATGGTGTAATGCAGGACGATTGGATCCGGAGGCATCAGGAGCTTGGGTAGCTCCACGGTCAGTTCCTCGAAGGTGATCATCTCTCGACCTCCGAAAGCCTATACCCTAGGTTAGCCAGCACGACCATATGACTTTGAGGACATACTGGGGACAGATATTCATCGAGTTTAATTTGCTTCCTCTTGGACTGGTCCTGCAGATTCTTGACCTTGATATAATTCCAGACTGCCTGCATGATACCTATCCGGCTGTCCTCCTTGATGCCTAATGCGTTCGCTGAATCCCTTGTCAACACTAGTGAACTCTCGGCAAAGATGGGTAGGCACCTAGCTCCGGCCTGACTTTAAATTGTTCTGGCTGATGTTCGATGTGCATGAGTAGTCGTATCTTCACTGGTTTATCGCCTGTCCGCCGGACAGTAAAACCATCCAAAGGGTCTTGATTTGGCGCTCGTATCCACTACGAAAGTTGCAAGACGTGAGCTCATCTCAAATCATGGTACGACGCGACAGACCTCCACAATGTTGCCGTCAGGGTACAATGCGGGGTCCCTGTCCATTTCAACGACCATATGCTTGATGAATGTCGAGAACTTGCGTGGAGCGGCTTTTTCCTTGCGTTGATGAGGGACCTAAGGAGAGTGAATCCACAGGAGATATTGGAGGCGGCAGCCACGCACCTCGAGCAACCGTCCCTCGATCTTCAGCTGCCACGCAGGAATACCATCGCCAGTATCAAAATTCACGTCGTCCGTCGCTCCCTCCGCTTTCTGCCACTCCTGACCCGAAACTGTATGGCTCAGGAACAGCCGTAACGTTCTTGTCGTCTGGGTTCGCGGTCAGTCGCAGAGCATAAGCGCGTGACAAAGTAAACTTGCCGTGGCGGGCCTCCCAAGCGCGTCCTGGACCTCCACTCTCTTTCTGGTCATCGTCCAGTCCAGTCGCTTCTCCATGTCAAGCAGATCCTGATACATCTTCGAGTCAACGGAGAATTCTTCGTCCTCGAGGATGACGTTGGGTAGGGTCTTCTCCATGAGCTTGCGCTTTCTGCGAACATGCTCAGCAACGTGAATTCCCAGCATGTGACAAGAAGATACATACTTGATAGCGCGAGGTGCCTCCATAGAAGTCATTGCGAGTGAAACTGCTCGATGTCTGAAGCTTTGAAGCTTGAAGTCAAGCAAGCACAATTGCAGGAAGTACTGTACTCTGTATGCACGAACCTGTGTCAAACTCGTCACGCGTGTGTCACAGTGTTTATGCTGGCTTCGCTACCCGCAAATCAATCGGAAGTACTGTAGCAGTGCAGCACTCAAACCATCTACTTCTACCAGGACGGTCTGCGACATCCTCAGCAGATTTTGGTCAAAACTCTAGTATCGCTATATATCTCGGCACGCTCCTGAGGCTAAAGTTGCATTGTCTACATACTCAGATGCATCTCCCCGGCCTTCACTATGTTGGCTATGCTTTATTGATGTCGACATCCAATCCTTCTCCGTCCTTCTGGTCATCTAACTTCTCTTCATTTTCTCCAGAGTCGCCTCCCTGCGGGATGATATTCCCCTCCTCATCGTGCACGGCATCCCACTCTGCCAGCTCCGCGTCGGGCACCTTCACCAGATGATGGGTACGTGCACCGTCTGGAAGTTGAATTACCTCCTGGCGTATCTGGTACCCTCCAAAATATGGGAGAACCTTGACCCAGAGCACATAGTACACTCCGCAAGCCCCCATGATGCCTAGTCCTACGACGCAGTATGTGGCGTACCAGAAGGATACCTAGCAAGCCACATTGAAGAAGTCTGCAGTATCCGAGAAAACAGTTACTCACGTCTCCCCCGTCAGCACCGCCTTCGGGTGGGTACCATGGCATCACCAACAGGAAGATATTCACGAGAATCGAGAAAAGGGCTGCAATATTCCAGCATTCGAACTCGACTCGGGTGATGCCTTGGCTGTGTCTTCTGCGTCTCAAAATAAAGAGGCCAACGGTGCACGCCAGAGCAAAGATCTGTTGGGAATCAGAAATTTACAGCGAGAAAGGTATCCCAATAGTACGTGCCTGGTACGGGTATGACTGAATGTCCACGACAAAGTTGAAGGCGTCACCGGTTGGACAAGCCAGGATGACAAGGATAGTCAATCCATACTTCAACAACAATGGTGCCAGGGGTGTTCCGAAAGGACGAGTGGAGCTCCAGAAGGCGGGGTACTAAACCCTCAGTCATTCCAACTATCATAACAGCGTCGTTAAAGCAGATGCCTACCGGAAGGATCCCTTGTCTTGCGCACTCCCGAATCACTCGGGACCCTGCGATGGTATCCGAGAGCATATTGCCGAACGCGCTTATGGCGACCAAAGGAGGTAACACTCTCGCACCCGCTGAGTAACCGAATACTCTCTGGAAGAACACCGCAGCGGTGAGCTGGGCAGAGCTTGCCATTTCGTCCTTGGGGATCACCGCGAGGTATGCAATGTTCGCCAGGTTGTACAACACTGAGACGATGGCAAGTGAAACGGGTGCCGCAACATTCATTTTTCGGACAGGATCCTTCAATGTTCGAGATCAGCACAAGCCGGCGAATACAAGTGAAGAAGGCAGTCTACGGACTTTGATCTCTGCCATAACATTGAACGCGTTCGTGTACCCAGAGAAGGAGAAGTTTATCTTCACCAGCGCGTTTGCGTACGCGTTCCCATTTCTCGACGTTCCATCCCAAACGCGGTGGAAATTTGCGCGCGGATCTTGGATCGAGGTATGGCCGCCCAAGACTACAAGGCCCGTGATTGCGACGAAAGTCAGGGTAATCAGCTTCGCTGCCGCTATAACGTTGGATACCCTCATGGCGAACTTGTTCGAAATCAACGAAACTGGCTCCACCTGTCAGCACCTTTGAGGCACGACGAAGCAGACCAAGCAGACGCACCGAATATGACGACTGACATCCCAGCAATGGCAAGACCCTTCGTCTGCCAGTCCGTAGGCTCAACCCCACCTGCAGAGTACAGGTACTGGCCGAGGACTATTGGAGACGTCGTACTTTAATATCCTGGAAACTTCCTGGACCTGCGCCACTCACCGATGGCATTGCTGCTAGAGAACGACAACAACACGGAGAAGACAGCGAAGGCCGCTGGGAAGAAGTACTTTGGTCTTGGATACGCTTGTTCAAGGTAGACGACTTCCGCGCCAGAACGATTCGGGAACATGCACCCAAGCTCCATGTATATAGCAAGGCCCGCTGTGTCCCATGTCTGGTGTTATGAACGGAAGTGATAGGACTTAGGCGCCTGGCTCCTTACCAGCTGCAATAAGGACCCCGATTAACCAATACATCAAGCTGAGGCCCACTGAGCCGACCAGAGACAATATTGTCCCCGCTGAGGCGCAGAAGACAAATCTATTAGCTGAAAATGCACCTGTGTAGGGCACTTACGGGTGGAGAATATTCCCGTCCCGATCATCTGCGAGCAGTTGATAAACAGAATGCCGAACCAGCCCACGTCGTAGCCCAACGGGCTGACTTTCTCGACTGGTGCGCCCTTCTCGTCCTGCTTGAACCCAGAAACATCCTCTACGGAGCCTCCTTCGAGCGACTTCGTGCTGACCACGGCGACATCACCCTGCGGCTTTAGAGAAGACAACAGGCCCATTACTGCGGCTTTTTGGTCCTGAAGCGTTGCTCGCTCAAGAGTAGCCAGTCGGTGATTTAAAGCAAGAACGCCCGAGGAACGACGAACTCAACTGGACAGGGCGTTCCCAATTCATACCTATCTTATCATGCCAGGGAATTAGAAGCTGGATAGGCAAAGGTGGACATTTATAGCGCCTGTTCTTGCGCGATATGCGTGCTTCCTATCGCAACCTGCGGTGCATGTACGGCTGGGTGCGATGCTTCTTCTTGCGGAGGCATTTCTACTGCCAACCTTGATATGGGACTTGGCGCCTAGGTCTTATCGTGTGGCCGCTTGATTGATGGTATTCAAGCGATCGTATGCCAGTGTGCGCGTCAGGTGGAACTTCCTGAAAGGAAGATGTCATTACATATGGACTTTCCACTGCTGGGTTCGTGATTCTTACTTGGAATGATGCCATCGACAGGACTGTGTCGTCCATTTGTCGCTATCAAGTTCTATAGCAGACATAATATCAGACCTTCCGCAGGTGCTTCCGTAACTCGCACTTCTCCGCGTGCTCGTGATTAGCAGGCCTTATGAACGCCGGCACGAACGGGAACTCTTCGTGGACTCATGTTAAGGTCTAAATGGTCCTCGTAGAGCCGGTAAGCGCGCTGCTCACGGCAACTTCTTAATCACCTTGGACGCTATTCCTCCGCGTGTTGTACCGGACAGTCGAGGACTGCGAGGACGTCCTCATGCGCAATAGACTCCCCAGCAAGCTTCTGACGCCATACCTTCAGCCCTGGCACAAGCACTGCTGGAAAAGATCGAGAGGGAGGGGAAAGTCGAAGAGCGCCGCTGTAAAGCTTGCCACAACGCGTCTGTGGCGGAGGTCTCACGCCACATCCTCTTTGGTCCGAGTCGGACAAGGATAAGAACGCTCCTGGAGTGGAACAGTCGGAATCCTCTGATACACAACCACTATACACGACACACTACGGGGCGTGTAGTATTAATTGTAGCGTCATGGACAGAACGACCGAGTTCGCCTCCTGCCAGCAGACGCCGCTCTCAGAATTTGCTCAAAGTCAGGGGTCGCAGCGGAGGTCCGTTGAGCCGAGATCGATAGGAATATCCCAATCTCTGAGCGGTCCCTCATCGTAAAATCGAACAGCAAGATGCCTACTACAGTCATCCTTGGTGCAGGCATCATCGGCCTCTCAACAGCGTACTACCTGTCCACCGCCTCCCCAGACCACACTATCCACCTCGTCGAGTCCTCACCAACCCTCTTCGCGAGCGCATCCGGAAAAGCCGCCGGATTCCTCGCAGCAGACTGGTTCGCATCCTCATCTGCTTCGCTCGGCCGGCTCTCATTCAGCTTGCATAAAGAACTCGCGCGGGAACATGGCGGCAGGGAGAAGTGGGGGTACAGCCCTAGTGTAAGTTATTCATTGGATAGCACGGTGGGGGCGGAGAATGGCGAAGACTGGCTACTGGCGGGCGTGAGCAGGGCGAGTGTAGTGGGCCAGAGGAAGGAGGGGAAGGGAGGGCCGATGTGGTTGACGCATACGGGGAAGCTCAGCCAGATCTCGGACAGTGATACCACGGCGCAAGTGTACGTTGCATTTGAATCTGCACGAAACAAGCATTCTCACTGACATTACGCAGTGACCCTCTCCGCCTGTGCGAATTCCTTCTCGCACACTGCCAATCCCGTGGCGTCCAGCTACACCATCCGGCCAAAGCCACCAAAGTTCTGACGAACGACTCCACCCTATCCGGAATCCAGCTAATGCGCTCTGACACCCAAGAAACCGTTGATCTCCCATGCGATAATCTGGTCCTCACCTGTGGCGCCTGGACAACGCTCGTATACCAGACCCTCTTCCCATCCTCTTCCCGCGCACCGCACATCACCTCCCTCGCAGGGCATTCGGTCGTGCTCAAATCTCCTGCATGGACAGGTTCAGCAGAAGAAGAGTCCGCCGGGTGCCACGCGATATTCACAACGGACCCAACCGGATTCTCCCCCGAGATCTTCAGCAGGATTGGCGGGGACATCTGGCTGGGCGGCCTGAACGACGCCTCGCTCTCTTTACCTGAGCTGGCTACAGGCGTGGAAATCAACGCAGACTCGATCAAGACGCTCGTGGAGGTGGGCAAGTCATTGTGCGGGGATGAAGTGAAGGTGTTGAGGGAGGGACTGTGTCATCGGCCTGTGACCAAGACTGGAGTGCCGTTTGTTGGGAAGATTGATGAGAGATATTTGGGCGATGGGGTGAAGGGACGGGTGTTTGTTGCGAGCGGACATGGGCCTTGGGGGATTAGCTTGAGCCTTGGGACGGGTAAAGTTGTCAGTGACATGCTGCTGGATAAGAAGACGAGTGCGGACATAGGTTCTCTCGGGAGACTATGAAGGATGTGTACCGCAGAGAAAGTATCGTTGCATCTATGCTCACGCAATGAGTACTGCACCAGTAGGCGCGATTTCGCCTGACGGAATCAAAGACAGCATCACGAGCACGACGTCTGAGAATACATTCGGCGTCAGCGCTCAGCGCTTAAGCTTCGAGCTTCAAGCCGTGACGCTACTCGTAAAAGCATTCCTGCAGTCAAAGCTGAGACATGCTGTCCCTTGAGTTGCAGACTTGGCGAAGGCGCGACGCATATTTCAATCTAGGCTGCCCGGGTCCATACCTTGAAAACTCGACGAGCCTCGTGAATTCAGACATGCTCAGCACAGCGAAGAGAACACACGGCCACGACGAGTCACAAAACAGCACATTTGAATGATGCGGCCAAGATGTGGCTCAAGCTCGCAGGACCCAAACAATGGTGCACGCCGTGCCACCTGGTCCGTGCGCAGCGCACCCGTATAAATACCCTTCCCCTCCTTCTCAACAACTCATACTTACCTTGCGGGCGTGTCCCCCTTCACCTACCTGGGGGTACGGGCCGTGGGGGCCTTCCATAGCACGGCGACCCTGTCCGCAGAGGGCCCCTGCGGTTTGTATGGGCTTCGGCTCATGCACTCGCTCAATATTTCCCTGTCCTGCTTCGGCCCTCGGGCTGGGCAGGCCATTTTTTTATGCTGGTTTACGGTCCTAACCCTAACCTCGGCTTAATTGATAAACCAATAAAATTAGTTCTTTGTCGCTCCATATGGGTGTGGCTGCGGCCTTCATGGATAAGATCCTGGTCTTCAAGGGAATGTTATTGACAGACTACAGTAACGTTAATTGTTATTTCACCGACATTTAGAAAGCGGCTTGCTGCGTCTTCGTGCATATTTGAAGTGCGGATTTGCAAACAGACTTACGCCTCAAGCATGTACATGGGACAGGAGATATGTGCTAACGGAAGGTGTGTCATGATCTGTAAAATTGTGTCTGTACCCTGATCGATCTTGGGCAATACGACCCCCAGAAAAAACAGTCCCACGCCACCCTGACTGCGCTTTTAGTGGGAGGATATTGATCAGTGACTTGGGCAACCTGGCAGAGAGGTAATGAAGCCATAGCTCAAGTGCACTAGTCTAATGTGTTTGAGTAACTGGAAGCAGATAAAGGTGCAATATTGAGGGGTTTGAGGGGTAACGAGTGTATTTGAGCCGAAAACCGGAGGGGATATATACATTATAGCTCTCAGACCTATACGCAGGTGTGTAGCAGATAGTGTGTATCATTTCTGCTTACACGCATGCTGAAGGCTGTCGGTTCGAACCTCACCGTTTGTAGGGTTTTTATGGTCAGCGCACATGTCGATTCGTCTACACCATGAGATTTTTGACAATTACTGGTACAGTACTATGTTGTGTTCTATCTTATATTCTATTCTTGCTTACAGAAAACTTCACAATTCCAGCACACCCTTCGAGTGGCTCGAAGTCAGCGCGGTCACATTTGTGGCGCTACGGGAGTTATCTTCCATTTTCGGTAGTTGCGACCTCAGTCCGTGTTGGGAGCATTGCATTTCCTCTTGGAGTGACACTGCCAGTACGACCATGTATCTACCCTGATAAATAAAAGACGGTCGACAATCTGCTTCCGCGTCCACGACCACACTTCGCATTTCGCGAACGCGAGCAAAGCACGTGCGGCTTGATTAGTCAGCGAGGCGTGGGACTGTTTTTTCTGGGGGTCGTATTACCCTGATCGTGCTAACAAAGTTTGCTAGTTCATGCATGGCATCGTCTCCGGGGGTGATCGGAAAGTCCTGCAAACTCAGATACGGGTGTAAGGATCCTTCCATTCCATGATCTTGTGCATGCGGTAATGTACAATGCCGTAGAGGTATGGTAATAGTACAGTGAAGTGCAGTCGCGACAAAGGCGAATAGTGATAGCTGATACGGATATGAATGAGTCCCCCAACCAGCAAGAGACTATAGTTCATGAACGATAACCAAGTCCATCCCAGATAATAATGATAATGCATGTCTATCTCTCAGGTCCGCATCTATTTGCTTGACGAGGACGAAGACGAGCCGGGTGTTGTCTGCACCTGCCCGTTCTGCGAGGCCTTGAGGAGCGTGCCCAAGCCCACTGCGATAGACCCGATAGCCTGCGCGGCGTGGCACGCGAGGATGGGCGCCATAGGGCTTGCAGCGACTACTGGCATAGCGGGTATGCTGCCTGCCGTGATGAGAACGGCCGCGAGCGCGCTCATGGTTTTGGGGTGCTCCTTCGTCAGCATCTCGATGGCGTTGCTGGCTTGGACGAGCCAGGCGGGTGCGTGGGCGATGGTGGTGACGACTACGAGAAGATGCCATCAGTATCGATTTGAGAGGAACCGGGAGGGATGCACTTACTAGCTTCAGTGTTGGGATCATGGGCTACGCTGTCGATTGTCTTGGCCTTGGAAGGGGCTAGGTGCTTCATCGTCTCGATAACCGTATCCGACATCGCCTTGGCGAGTTCGGGCTTTACAACGGTCTTGGGCTCGGGCGTAGAGTCGGAGCTGCTGATGCTAGCGATGCTACTCCTCGAGTCCCGTCGTTTAGGCAAGAATCCAAGAGTCGCAGCCCTTGAGGGGCCGGGAGGTTTCGCAGACTCCGAGCTGCTGCCGCTAATGCCTGCCGGAGCCGTCTTCGACCTAGAGGGAGTCTTCCTGGGAGGCGGAGGGGGAAGTTCGTCCTCGTCCATCTCCTCGGGCTCCTCAGTCATCGTTTTAGACTTCTTCCGCTTGACGGTGAACCAGGAGCTGAACGGCTTGGCCTTCACTTCGACAGCCTCCGTAGCAGCAGCATCAATCTCCCCTACATTCATATTCAGTATACTTCCTTCTTCGCGGGAGACGAAGAGCTAGCTACTCACATCCCATGTTTGTCAGCGCAGCGCGGAATTGCTTCCACGTCCATCGATAGGTCCCGCCGTTCACCTGGTAGAGCACCTTCTTGAACGCATCCAGACGAGCCTTGGCAGCGGGCCCCATGTAGTGCTGGGCGACCTCGTACCAGTACTCCTCGGGCACCTTGCGCTCGATACAGCCGTCCTTGATCTGGTCGAGCCAGACGTCTACGGGCTTGTCTTTCTTCGCGTCGCCGTTGAATACGGGTGCATCGGTCCAGGATGCGTAGACTGGCTCGAGGTCGAAGGGCTTGATCTTGAATACGTCGAGCATGGTGAAAAGTGATCCAAGGGGAGGTGCTTCTAGTACCGCTGTAGAACGAAGGCGACTCGGAGTGAGCTCGCTAGGCCGGTATACACTGAGGAGGATAAGCCTATCGCTCGTCTGTCGACCCATTATAAGCATCCTTGTTAATCTCGGTTATGGGCGCCTCGTTGCTGTTGCGCGGCGAATTACCGCGATCGCACACGAGGATCCTAGGTGCGGATGTAACGCGATATGCATCATTTCGGGCGTTTTGATGCAGCCCAAGAGGGTAGATTACAGACATCTCTCCGAGATCCTTACCTTCGAAGCTAACGGATGGCCTAGACCTACGGATCGTAAATATCACGGGTTGTACATGCGGCGTGCATGCAAAGTCCCGCAGCGAGTGGTGCCCCAAACGTTCCCGGATATGCTGCAAGGTCATAAAACTTAAGTTCGTGCCTATGTCGGTATCCAGTTTGCCAGTTCAGATGACTTGTATGGTCCGATGCATCCTCGGGCGTAGTTAGAACAATCGAGAGATACACCCAGGCCTAATACTCCCGGGAAAGGGTGCATCCCAGCAGTGCAAGTGATGGCAAGAAGCCCAAGACGCGTTGTAGTCGGAGCCTGAATCGTGTTTCGGATACTCTTACAACAGTACTACTCGCCATGGACAGCTTCCGCAAGATCGACATTGATGCGTTCGACGAGGATGTGCTACTAGAGACGGAACTGTACGACGCTGACCCGCGCGACCCGGCGCAGGTTCTTGACGATGCGAAGGCCAAGGCGGCCGCTGTTAGAAGCTCCTTGTCCAAGTGCGTTTGTCTGTCTCGAATACATCCGACTACAATGGGGACCGGCTGGCTGAGGCTGAGGATCTGTGCAGAGGAGATATCCCTGGGGCACTGACTGCTGTGCTCGACGGTGCGCCGTATGGTCCGAATGTGGACGAGGCGAAGGTGCGTGATGTGGTGGTGCACGCTTGCTGGTGAATGCCGTAACTGACGAGTCAATGGTAGACCTTGGCATTGCAAACATTGGTGACGATACTGAATAGCACGAAGTCATCGGACGTTTCGAACATCGTCAAATCTCTGTCTCAGGACCAGCAGGACACGCTTATGAAGTATATCTACAAGGGCATGGCTATGCCGGGCTGGGGAGACGTCAGTGGGAGCGTGTTACTCGGTTGGCACGAGAAGGTCAGTCATTCCGGTGTGATGTGCTGCGAGATGGAGACTGACTCTCGTAACCATTACATCAGTTAACGGAGGCTGCTGGCATTGGCTGCATTGTAAGAACAATGACGGACCGGAGGATTGTTTAATGAACATACGACACTTGACTACCCCTTGCTACAACTCTCTCCGCAACAAGCACCCCTAGGTCGTCATATTATCCTGCGGCGCAGTGAAACCCAAGGGACCTACTACTTTCGAAGTTACCCTTTGGTTGTCTTTGGACACCAACTCCACTGCTTGCGTATCAACCCGAGCCCAGTGCGATATCACAGGACTCATACCAATATCATGCCTGTCGTAAATGACACCCCATACTATGGCAACCGTGCTATAGGTACGTCTTCCGCGGTTCTTGGGATATCGTTTGCTTCTCTTGGTCTGGGGTCCGTTATGAAACGGATTGTACCAGGTAAGTCTCTCGCATTGAAGACACGATTTGGATATCACGCGCTATCCCACCGGGCATATATGCGGCCATTATCGTCTTCGAGCTGGCATTTCAGACGGGCATACCATTCCTATATTGAGTCCGCGCAGCGGACCTTGACTGGGACACAGGCAACCTCCATGATATCGCCTTGAACCAGCTGCTGCGGGTGAATATCGCTGACTGGGCTCATCATGCTGGCGTCGTCGTCTTATGACTACCACATATGAACAAGTCGCTCCTGGCCATCTGACCGAGACTATTCTCAGTCATGGGAGGCTCTCTCCTCTGCTCGGGGCTGAAGCTTGTATATACGCTCGTAAGTGCAATTCTTTACCGTCGTCGAGTTCAAATGCAAGTTCTCCAGTGCATAATATGGACGGAGGTTATACGCCCTATTGTCTCTCTTCTCTCTATCAACCGGCTCGCCTCGCTGACCGCTCCGGCAATGCGCAAGTACCTTTTGGACTGAGTTGTTCCCCGTGAATGTTGCTGTTCAAATGTAAGATATCACTTTTCGAGCCATGTATGCCCAAGCGTTATTTCACCTTTGCCACCCCGGACAAATGCATACAAACAGTGTCGTCTATGATTCATACCTTCCCCTTTCGCTTCTCTGACCTGAACTACTATCTCGCAGACAGCTCACCGCTACAGTGTCTGCGCACAACGCCTTAGCTGCCCCCTTGCCCCAGTTTTATGCACAATAGGCCCACTGAAGCTCATCCTAAAAGCTACCGACTGATATCAACCTCGCCCAAGAGTCACCGTGCACAATTCGCCCAGTATGACCGCCGTAAACTTGCGCACAAGTCTTTCTCCATTCTACTGGAGGTTCCATCAGAGACTCTCACCCATGTTACCTCTTTCCTTGATCCCAACTCGCTCTTCGCTCTCGCCGGGACCAACAAGCGGTTGTACGATCACGTAAAGGACGATAACACCTGGCATCGAGCGTTCCTCTGCCAGTTCCTGGGCATCGGGCCCGAAAACGATCCTCATGACGGCAATAGTCTAATGCTGAGACGCGCTGAGACGTCGTGGAGGAGGGAGTTTGTCTCCCGCTACAATCTGCGCCGGTGAGCATGATCGAACAGGCATGGTGGTGGACGTATTACTGACATCACCGTAGACGTTGGAGTCGGTCCCGAAACACGCCGATAAGCCATGTTCCGACGCACTCGAGCATATCCGGCATGCATCTTATGTCTGAGAGCGCTCTGCTCACGTCATCGCTGCAGTATGGCATCGTATCGCGGTCCGTGCCTCTGAACGGCAAGATCCTCCGAGGTTTCCTCGATGCAGGCGGTGCGCTGAACGGGTTAGGCAACGGTAATCCCAACGCCGAGTTCTCGCCGAACGTTACTGCTTGCGCACTTACGTCTGACGGAGGAACGGCGAAGATTGCGTGGGGCTTTACCAACGGAGAGGTAGCGATGACGACGGCTGCGAGTGCTATGAATCACGGCAGCAGGGCCGCTGCGAAGTATGCGCGGTGCAAAGCCGCTGAAAGGCATGAGGGCGTAGTCGATAACGTCATCTGGGATAGTTCGATGCCCAGCCGGCCTGTCATCGTTACGGGCTCCTCAGACGGGCGCGTCAAGGTTTGGGATGCCAGAGAGTTCAGGTGCGTATGGACCTCCGCCGCACAAGATCTGCCTGTGCCAGACCCTTGTGTCAAGATTGCGAGTAATATCTCCTCGGGACTTGTCGTGTGTCTTGCGAGGAGTGGAGATGTGCACGTTTGGACGGGGGTCACATCGCTCCCAGAAACGACGCAGTCTATAAGGCACTTCCGCGTCACACCTCCTGCTCCTACAAAGCCCGTCGAAAACTATGACCATAACACCGTGGCTGTTGATCCTCGTGCTCTCAACGGATCTGCGACATCCGCTATCCTGCTTTCTCGGGATGAAAGTTCCTCCTTCCAGCGGATCACCTTCAAGGCCGAGACTGGGCAGACGGAATGGACGACATTTGGGGACGATGATACAGGAACTATATGCTGTGTCTATCCGTCATTTTCCACCAAACCGGGCGAGGCTAGCTTTGTGATAGTCGGCGACGACCTTGGATATATCAGAATATTTGACTGGAATGCCTCGTCGTCCTCTTCCGCCATCCCAGCTTACAAGCAATTCGAGGCGCACGACGACGGACCGGTGACGGCTATCTCATGGAACAACATCGCACTTGCTACAGGCTCCTCCAGAGGCGCCCTGAAGATATGGGATTCTCTGACATTTGACTGCTTGAGAGTGATCGCATCCGCTTCACCGCGGGGCATTGCGGAGTCTGTTAGCCAGATCATTCTCGAGAGAGATATGGTGGTGGCAAGTGTTGCATCCAGAGCTGTGGCGATGAAGGTTGACCGTGTCGGTCGGGATGACAAGTCGAAAGGGAAGAAGAGTGCTAAGGTCGGTAAGAGAGGTGATACAGCTAAATGGCGACGTAAGCTTCTATCGCTAGTCTTGGTTACGTGGTCGCTGATTATTTGGGAACAGAGCAACTGGAGTTATACCGTGACATCGACGAATCCAGACAGGTTCATGAACAGGAGCAGTCCTACGTCAGATCAGCTTTTGGGAGGGAAAGAGCGCAACATGCTACTCTTGAAGGATTAGGCCTTAGCGAGGCGGAAGCTGTTGAGTATATTCTGATGCTTAGCCGTGAGGAGGAGGAACAGCGTCTGCTCAGTAGCGCATCGCAGTCTCCCATGCAGCTGCCCGTCATCGAAGACGAAGGGGTATTCCAAGTCGACTTCGACGATTTGACTCCGGGAACTGCATCTTCACGCGTGGACGTCCCTAGGGCCCCTGCACGACGGACTCCGCAGTCGACCTCGCCTCCGTCAACATATTTCAATGTGAATGGGCGCTCTCTGCCACGCACTTCGCCGTCCCCGTCGAAC
This sequence comes from Heliocybe sulcata, assembly GCA_004369045.1. Lineage (NCBI taxonomy): Eukaryota > Fungi > Basidiomycota > Agaricomycetes > Gloeophyllales > Gloeophyllaceae > Heliocybe > Heliocybe sulcata. The sequence goes on along the minus strand of ML213525.1, from coordinate 143,385 downwards.
CATAAAGTTCAAGTCTCGCCAAGATTTAGGGCAGAGCCACAGGAGGCTGGACCTAGCATCACGCCCTTAAACATCGGAAAGGGTTCCTTGCCTCGTCCAGTCCGTATTCCATCCATCTCGGACGATTTCCCCGGCATCAGCCCGACTCCGTCATCTACTGGTACATCACTACCGAGCGTCCCGGGTTCAATCTCGAAGACGACGAGCTTGGGCAGTCTGGACTCGCGCAGAAACGCGTGGGCAACGCCGCTATCGCGTTCCGTGTCATCTTCTGATGCGATGCCCTCGCCTGGTTCGTCTCCAGGTGTGGCGAGAGTGCCCTCGTCTGGACAGTCGCTTTTGTCAGCGGATATCGCGAGGCATGGGACTATACGCCAGAGTCCGCCAGCTGAATATGATGAAGATGCAGAGTTGAAGTTTGCTATAGAGTTGAGCTTGGCGGAAGCTCGTAGTCGCGGAGATGATATGTGAGAGAGGTGCGATTCGATGTTAATGAATCCTACCGAGGACCTATGTCTGTCTATGTGTATGTTCTTTCGCCTTCTTGCAGGAGTTATGTGTTAGAGTAATAATAGATGAGCACCGGCATCACTGGACAACCTCGGTACGATCAGCCTGATTTTCAATCTCTTCCAAACCAGCATCCTTGAAGTTCGGAGAGTTCTGATTCTTGTATTTCGCTCTCGTCAGCGGTTACCCCTCCCTTCATCTCGCTGTCTTGCGGGTAGATCTTCAGTCGATCACATAATTGTTTGAAATCTCTGGGTATTGGTGCGGTTACGCCGAAACGGTAACGCTTGCGGGCACCCTGGGAGCGGTACCTCTGCTCCTCAATGAGCTATGCATCACCTCATCTGCTAGACAGAGCAGCTTACAAAGAAAGAGAGATGGGAGGAGTGAAGAAATAGGCGATCTTCGGGTACGTCAATTGCAGCCTGCATCTTTGAATGCGTGGTCTCGCCGAGAATGGGTGCTGCTACGAAGAGAACGTTTACATGACCGTGCCCGTGAAGATGCTTTACAAAAGTACCTTTGAGGACCTTTGACAGATGTACTCGGAGCTGATGCTTCAGACCAGTGTGGAGGGTGAGTCTCAGTAGCGAAACTGGGGCTGTTTCCTGTGGTATAAGCGTTAGCCAGAAGACAAGCAGGAGAAGTCCTCAGTTGTATATACCGACGCAGCGACTAGCTCCCAGTCCGTCGCTGCAGGTTTGCCTGCACCTTCACCAACTATGCACGCACGGCCGTCTTCATAGTGAAGATGGTTCCGGATTTCTCCTTTGCCCGCCTGGAATGTGTGCCGTCCGCCTTGGACCAAAGCCAGGTACTTCTTTATAATTGTCCGATTTCGAAACTGTGTAGAAAGTTCGCGAGCTACGTGATCTGTCCTGGCAAGGATGAGGCAGCCGGTGGTATTCTATGAGATTTTATCAGAATAGCCGTCCCGCTCTTAGGAGGTGACCCGGACTCATACTTTGTCGAGGCGATGCACCGGATAGGGCAGTGTCGACATATGAAGCGCATCTTTCAGACCTGGAAGGACTTCTCATTCGTGGTACTGCCAACGCGGATTTACGCCCGACTTACCTTGCAGCAGTGAGTTGAACTTGAAGGTATAGTGCTCGCGCTGGATTCAAGAAATTCAGAGCGCCCGAACCAAACTCTGCGTAGAGCCTACCATTTTGTCTGTATTTGCGACGACAGAGCCTTGGGAAACCAAGCCGCTAGGTTTGTTGAGGACAATCACTTTGCTGTCCACATATATGACATGCTTCATGGGATCCGGAAAGCCTCTGGCTAGTCCGCCACGCTGTACAGCTCGAGATGTGTGGCGTGACATATCTTGCAATATCATTGATAGTACATTGACGTAGCTGAATTTTTATATCATGTCGCAATGCGTTGCCGTGGTTAGTGTATGGGTGTATGGAATTCTGCGTGCAAGTGGAAGGCAAACTACAGCGTCACTATTTTGATGGCGGACGCTTCTATTCAGTCACGTCACTATAGTCCGAGGCGCGAGTTGCCGTCGACTACGAACCATGTCCCTCGGGTTATCAGCATGGGATGATTAAATCGCAGATGTCGACGGCTCCGAGTCAGCACATGGCATAAAAGACACGCACGAATGATTATAGGAGCTCTAGGTACAGACTATCACAAAGCATCGAAAGCATTGACAAAGCGCAAGAGGAAGTCAGGCGAGTCACACCCTGGTTCGTGAAGTAGTGACTGCTATACTCCAAGGCATGTGGGGCATTTGGTGCGGAACATATTCTGACGCTTTTGGTTGTCTCCCTTCACCTGGATGATCGTGAATGTCAGTCATGACCGTTGCGGAATGAATGAATACGGTATGCAACGCACAGTAGGACAACCGCAGTCTTTAGCGGTCTTGTGCTTGTGCGACTGACTAGTCTTGCAGGTTTGAGACCCACAATCAGTCTTATCTCCGGTGTAGTAGATGTTGACCCAATGCTATATAGCGGCAGGTAGGAATATCAACCTTAGATCATGTCCACAGATAACATACTTGACAACCGGAGTAATAATCAGCTACACTGTTATAAGATATCAATAGTCAGCTCGCCTGCGTTAGGCGACAATAAAACGACGAGATAAGCGGGAGGTACTGTCGAATGCTCACACGTCGTAGATGCACATAGCGAATAATCAAGGATCGGTAAACGATAGCCGGGAAGAAGGCGGCGAATATTTGATGATAGATACTGCTTCGTGAGCTATTGATGGGGTATGGACTGGGTATTTGAGTTGGAGGGATAAGGGATATCCGGTTGCTCCAGGAGTCGACGCAGGTTATATATTGACTGCGTCCGCACAGAGCGCCAGAAGAAGAGCTTGAAGTAGGGCGGTAGATAAAAAAGGTGACTCCTCAGTCGCTGATGTTAGGGAAGAGGGCACTGCACTCTCTTCTCGTTTCGCAGAGCGGTTAGATATCTTGATAACGGAACGGAGCCGACAGCCCACGGACGCCGGAAGAAGGCCACGGGATGCTGCTAGCCTGACAGACGGGTGCTCTGAGGACTTCGACCGCCGAAGTATAGCGTGAAGAGACCGCGCTTATGACACGACCTGGGGTCGTAACACACTATATGAGCGTTCCAAACTGGTTTGGTGGGTTCCGTTTGGTTATGTCTCGAAATGTGTGGATCCACACGTGTACAGGCCATGATGGTACTCACTCCAGCTGGATGAAGTATACGGCCTAAAACAAGAGAATATATACCTTGACTCATGAGACCGGCATTGCTCGCCGACGGTACATGCGGAGAACCAGCGAGCACCGACCAGGTGACGCCAGTTCTTGCGGTCAGTGCATGAGAAGAGCCGCAGATACTGTGCGTTATGAGCTCATCACGTACGTCCCAGGTCGCCCTTCTCGAACGCCGGCTGCTTGAAATGTGCTGGAGCTATTTCAGCAAGACCCAGTAAGTGGTACTGTTGGGAAAGAGAGCGCCGGCACTGCGCCACTTTGAGGAATTACCTGCTGATGAGGTGGCTTTCCGTTCTGCTCCGACGACTCCGGAATGAATCGGAGTGACTGCAACGGAGTGACTGCAGTGCAGCTGTGCACGTCTTCCCAATTAGGCTCGTGACCATCCTCTCTATTGTCTCTACGAGGACTCTGCCCCAATCCCGTACGAGAGGGTGGTTACGAGCCTACTTCCCAATACTTATCAGCTTCTGCGGCTACAGGCACTAGCAGGGAGGAGCCTTCTATCTCCGTCAGACTGACCGCGATACCAAGCCCTGACAGGCAGATCCGCTTTTTGTTCCCGAGATTCAGAGCATTAGCAAATTCATAGTCAGATCCCGTTCTAACGTGAAGAACGCAAGAAGTCATGGAAATATAAATTAACATAATGTATGTTCTGTTGTACATCGAAGCAAATATTACCAACCAGCAAAAGACAGATGATAATCTAATGGATATGCCTAGAAATACAACGAGAGCCGGACTGCAGCAAGAAAAAAAGATAAGAAATGAGCGACGGAACGCAGCCTTCGGAAGCGGCGACGAGAATGGCAAGGCGAAGGAGACAGTACAGCACGAAACCCATGGCATCCCTCGATCAATGCATCAAGACGAGCAGGATGATCATCACGATCAAGCCGACGGTGACCAGCAACGCGGACAATGCCCCAAGGCAACGTCGAGCCCACTTGACCTCTCCCTCCCGCATCTCCATCATAAGGCGACTGCACTCGTTGCGCGTTTTGCCTGCCTCCCATTCAGGCGTGGGGCGGAGTCGGGTGCACAGGATATAGATGCCCATCAACCAGAGGGGAGGAAATACTGCAGCGGATATGCCACAGATTAGGTCGTGAGGGGTGGAAGTTGCGCGAGGTCACGTACGAAAGCCGTATAGGAATATGGCTCTGGCCCGTGTGACAGGTTCATCATCAGTACTGCACGAGCAAGTTGAGACCCGTTCAGTTCTTCCAGCTGATGATGAATCGTCACGTACGTAAGCTTGTGGTCCCTTAGGTTTCCCGCCGAAGAATTCCGTGATCAGGTCGTCCTGATGGTGGAGAGGGTGCTTGTACACCATGGGTGGCGCGCCGATGTTCTTCCCATGGGAAACACCCATAGGACCGTAGGGATGGGAGAGTGTCTGATCGCGACGCTTGGGCACGGACTGGACGTCACGTCGGAACACGTTCTTGATTCTGGAGCCAAGCTCGAGTTTCGCCATTGCGCTAGCCTCTCGGGGGAGAACAAAGGAGGATGGCGTGGTAGTAATAAGAGTCCCTTTGGAAGAGAGAACAGGGGTGCTTTGCGTTGCAGTGCATTGTCCGCCAGTGCAAGTATAAGTAGAGTACCTCTGACAATAACGACAATAAGAGAGAGTCTGAGACAGACTAAGAGCACGTGCCCATCAATCGCGCACCTTATATGGATATTTGATGGGACCCACAACAGTGAAGACAATAACGAGGGAAGAAGCGTGTGCGCCATCGTGTCTGAATCTGAACGCCAGATCCGGCTGACAGCCACAATAGCTGTTGCTTCTCACATCTGAACAATAGGTGCGGCACGCGAAATGGCTCAAACTCGACTCTGAGCCCCTCGCACTCGCTCATACTTCATATCTGGCGCTAGGTTTAGCCTGCGAAGCGCCCAGCGGTGATATTGTTTCCCAAGCTTCTCAAATCTTGATTGTTTACATCGGCTCTGAATCCGTAAGTCGCAATTGTTTTCGAGACTTCAAAGCTTCATGCACGGGATAAGCCATGCGATCATCGTCGAGAAGCGAGACTGATATCTATCCCAGAAGCAACCAGGATGGCCAGACGTATATGAGACAGGTTATCGCATAGCCTGGGATCAGCAGAGCAGACGATCAGTGAGAAGATGAGGATGGGATCAACAAGTGCGGTTGCGTCGAAGAAACTGGAAACTGAACGTCGAATTTTGATTGGGCTTATTTGTGGCGTACAAAACGGCTTATAACCCACTCCGTCATTAATTATTGACCACCATGGGACCTAGCGCGTCGAACTTCCACTTTTGCAATCGCACTGACATCAAGCTTAGTCGCGGCTCGTTCTCAGAAGGAGCTGGGAGTGAGAGAGGCTCAGAAGACGCGATTCCAGTGTGCACATCGTTCTGCGACTCGGACAAGGATGCGTGCTTGGTAACAGAGGCAGCTAAGAGTTTGACCCGATACAGTTTCCATGTGGCTTGTTGAGACGCTCATTATATCACTCGAAGAGCTGACATCGTCCAGATTATTCAGGACTCAGCATATGCAGAATTCGACGAGGGTAGGAAGTCGTAGACGCGGACGAGCGCTAATATGACGTGGTGTGACCTGTATTCTCGTTCATGCATGGATCCGGATTCTCTGCCAGATTCTACGGGTTCGGTGGCAGCCAACGCTATGGAGCCCGCAGGATCCAGACGTGATCAGGAGCTTACGGGTCGACGACGAGCAACTTCCATCTATAGGAAACGCACCTCGTCATCACCTCTGCATTCACAACAACCATTGGACCCATACAAGTGGATTACCCTCCTACAACAACGAATAGTATACACCTAGCTAAAATCGCATAATACAGTCATAAAATCGTATTCAGACTTCTCTCCAAGGGCGCAGCCAGCTACCAGAGGAGGTTACCGGATTCATCTCGAGATTGAGACACGAAGGAACCGTTGCGGCCTGCATCACCGGCCTGTACGGACCCCGTATTCACCGCGTACCACCACAGCGTGGTGACGCCCACCGGGAACGTGTACGTCGCCTAGACAAGCCAACCATCGTTAGCTCGCGTCTCCCAGCTCGGGCAGAGGACCATACCTGTTGACCCCTAAACTCGATGGTAGCGGTGATCGGCTGAGGGTTCCAGTTCCCATTGGTGTTATCCGCCCTGCCACGAATCATTCAGAATCTCATCTTCCATATGGTGGAGTATACGTGACTCACCAGTTCAGAACTACGAGGCTGTAGCGGTTCCAATCGCTCGAACTCAGCCGGGCGGTCTGGTACGCTCCGACGACCAACCCCCAGGCGTAATCCCCATTAACACTGGCTCTGATCATCTTGCCGAAAGGTCCTCCCGAATCCTTGGGCAGTATAGCCCGAGAAGCTTGGGCCATCGCATAGACTGCGGGCGACGGTCAGCGCCACGTATCGAGCGCGGCATGAGCAACTCACATTCTTGATTTACGCTCCAAGTGCCCGAGCCTGTGTTGATCTGTACCACACCCCGGCATCCGCTGCCGCCACAGCTGTCCGTACCCGGGAGCTTGGGGTTTCCGCCGCTGTCCAGTGCGAGATTCCACATTGCAGCAGTCTTTGCGTGATGCGTGATGGCTCCAATCGCACTACACGAATTCAGTGATTCGTCACTACGAACTGTATAAACAGATCCACTCACAGATTATCCATGTACCACTTGATATAATGTTAGATTAAGGAGTGCTCGCTCGCATTCTTGGAAAAGAGCGCTTACCTTGATATCGCTCCACCAGTCCGACCCGATCGTCCCGGAGCACTCAGTAAAGTATATCTCTTTGCTAGGATATTGCGTGTGGAAACTGTCCTGCTGAGAGACTGATCCACCGTAGCAATGGAACGATACACCTGTGAAGGCGCCCGAGGCTTGTTGCATCTACGGAATTGCTCAGTTGCGGAAAGCCGGGAAGGAGGGGTGGGCGGGAAACTCACCAGCTGAGTCGGATACCCAGTCGCATCGTCCCAATTGTGCTCGTATCCGATGATTTCAACGCCGGAGAAGCCGTTGTTGTTCATGAGTGTCCGCAAAGCCGTCCCGATGGCCGCTTCTGTCGATACAGGCATATTGCAGCTGGGATATGTCGAGTCGCTGTTCTCTGGCTCGTTCTACGTTCAAGCGTTAACACTACTCTAGGCCTCACGAGTACAAAGAATGGATCAGTTGCTCACCTGGATGCTGATCCCGTACACGTTGATGCCTTTGCTCTGGAAGCCTTGGAGGCACTTGAGCAGGTAGTTTGCGTCTTTGAAAAGTCGAACAAAGTTATACTGAGTTTGACATCAACATTTGATACCGAAGACCTACAGTTGTCGATGTAACCAGTATTCAGGCTGCCTCCATTCATAGTACCGCTACCCTTCATCCAACCAGGCTGACCATTATACATCAGCTCGTTCTCCAAGAGAGCAGAGGCGAAGAGGGAGAACACCCACAGGAGACCAAGGCACTATCTGGATCTTGAGTATCGTATTAATCGACAAGATGTCCTGGATCGTGGAGAACAGATAGGATGGCGCAGTGTTGATATTGAAGCTACTAAGAGAGGTGTCCCCGCTTGAGTCGTCGAAGCTGTAGTCTAGTGGAGAATATAAGTACCAAGACTTCGGGCAGAGATTGATTATGCTGACCTCGCGATGAGAAATCCGAGGCACCGAGGGGCACTCGCAGAAATGTGAAGCCTGCGCTCTGCGCTCCATCCGTCGCTGCTCGATATTTAGCAGGGCCATTCGACCCTTTGCAGGCACCAAGGGACACTCACGATCAAACAGATATCCCAGAAGGGACCAATATTGGGCCGAGTTACTGGACTAATGCACGCCGTGTCTATCAGTTGTGGCAAGCGTGACAGAAGGGAGTTACACACCTTTAGCTCACTCATAAGCAGGGCAGATGAGTCGGCTATTCAGACGTGCGAGAAGACGCGAAGTCAATATACTGGCAGCAGAGAGATTGACTTCAGGGCTTACTTAAGCTCGCTCCAAACCCAATAACAGTCTGGTAGGTCTGGGAATCATCGACGACAATATCAGCCTGGCCGGTGGCCCCAGGAGTCCCGAAGTTGATGGGGGAAGATGGCTGTGAATACGTGAACAAGCTGGATCTATCCCATGTGGTGGTGAACTACAGAAATGATCGAGTCAGTGTAATGTCATACAGGACAGGCGGTGGGTGCTCACAATATCCCAAATCTGTTGGCCGACGATGGGAGAGGCCAGTGCCAGACAAGCTAGGCCCCAGGAGTTGCGCATCACGGAGGCGAGTAGAGGAAGGTTCTGAGAAGAGCTGGAGAAGTTCTAATGATCCCGACCGTCCGCAAGGGTTGCTTTTATGTTAGCCACCATTGCAATTCGGACCCCAGTCCACGAGGGACCGAAAGTACAAGGATGGCTGACAATCCGGGTGACCCGCAGTTGATTGACAAACATGACAACTGGGTGTTATCACGATGGTTGGGAATGCTAGGGCTTCTATCTTTCGAGAAGAAAGGTTCCTTTCCTGGGACGGCGGTGACTCGGTTGCTGCAGAGGTGGTCAGCGTGAGCGAAGGTTCAGTATCAGGTAGACGGCGACTGAGTCGCGTGTCGCGCTATGTCGCTGCTCACAGACATGGCAAGCTCAGGCGTGCAGGCGAGTAGCACAATCATGCACATTGGGCCTTCGGCTTGGCGAACGCATTCTCGAACACCCCATGAGCGGAGTTACGCTGCAACCTGATCATCTAACCGAGCGCTTCCGCACAGATCTGCTTCTCCACTGCAAATGGTAACTCTGAATTCTATTCGCATTCGGTGATGCACTTCCCTGCCAACAACAACTACTACGTCAATAACAACCATCCCCTGTTATAAACTGCATCGGAAATTCGTATGTGAGCAACGGCCATCAATAATCAGACAAACCGTGGGTATACTCGTACAAGTCATAAAGGCGTCGTTAATAGCCCCTGGAATCGTAGACCTACTATGCCGTCTCTCAGGGCCGGACACTACGGGTATCGAAGTGTATGGCATTGTCGACCGGCGCCGCTGATGAGGACTCGTTGACTGCGTACCACCACAACGTCGTGACGCCCACCGGGAATGTATAGGTCGCCTGGAAAGTCATAAGACGCACAGCCAGATCAGACTAGACGCACTGGCACCGACCTGCATGTCTCGAAACTCGATCGTAGTCTGCACAGGCTGTGGATCCCAGTTGCCGTTGGAAGTATCAGCCCTGAAGCAAAGTAGGGTCACCCCTGGCTGACGATAGAGAAGGTCTGAGACGTACCAGTTCAGGACCACCAACGAATAGCGCAGCCAGTCCGTGGGCGACACTCTTCCCGTCACGTACGCTCCAACAATCAAGGCCCAATTCAGTTCACCACCCACGCTGACGCCTATTCTCTGGCCCCAAGGCCCGTTCACGTCCCGAGGCAGGATGGCTTTCGACGCCTGGCCCATGGCATAGACTGGACATCCAGTAATTAATACAGATCACTTTTAATTTGGAAGTCAACGGCCGCATACTTACATTCCTGATTGACACTCCATGTGCCATTGCTGTTGACTTGCGCAACTCCTCGGCATCCAGCTCCTCCGCAGCTATCGGTCCCTGGAAGCTTAGGGAGACCACTCCCGTTCAAGGCGAGGTTCCACATAAGACCAGACTGCGCGTGGTAGGTTATACCAGTAATGAATCTCAGGAAAAGTAAGTTCACGAAGCTCGCGCCCTAGGCCAGCAATAGGGGCCTCACAAATTATCCATATACCACTGGCAGAACATCAAAACCAGCTTGAAACGTATCGTATCGAAATTGCTTACCTTGATGTCACTCCACCAGTCGGAACCGATAGTCCCCGAGCATTCGGTGAAGTAAATCTCCTTGTTCGGATACGCATTATAGAAGTCCGACTGGTTCTGGACGTCTCCGGCGTAGCAGTGGAAAGCCACTCCAGCAAACGCGCTTTCGGCCTGTTGCATCTGGAAAGGGGCAGAAGTCATTTAATTTCGGAACTTAGGCTTGGCCATGGACTTACCAGTTGGACAGGGTATCCGCCAGCATCATTCCAATTGTGCTCGTACCCGATTAGCCTGACACCCGAGAACCCATTGTCGTCCATCAACGTCCGAAGAGCAGTGCCAATCTGGGCCTCTACTGAAACTGGCATGTAGCAGCTGGGATACGTCGCGTCGCTGTTCTCCGGTTCATTCTGGCTGATATTAGACCGAGAGGAGCGTATGCCAATTCAGGGCTTGACTTACTTGGATACTAATGGCAAACGGTACGATGTTCTTGATCTGGAAGCCTTGCAAACACTTGAGCAAGTAGTTTGCGTCTATTTAATGGAGACGGAGATTTAATGGAGAGCCCTTGAAACGGCTCCAGCTACACACTCACAGGTGCTGATATAGTTAGTATCCAGATCGCCTCCGTCCATGGTACCAGTCGTCTTCATCCAGGCAGGCTACGCGGCTATTCAGTGCATGCTATGGAACCATAATCATAAGCATACCGGCGACCAAGGCACAACGTGGACCCGGAGATAGGAGTTTATGGATTGTATGTCGTAAATGGTCCTGAACACATAGTCCGGCACGTTGTCGATGTTGAAGTCCGTTAATGAAGTATCACCGCTGACGTCGTCGAAGCTGTAGACTGTAAACGATAAGATAGAGTGCTCACGGCAATACAAGAAAGTGTGTCACACTTACGGCTGGCCGAGAAATCCGTGGCACCGAGAGGCACGCGGAGGTATGTGAACCCCGCACTGTTCGCCCCATCCGTCGCTGGAACAGCGTCGATATCTGAACATATGCGTATGGTGCGCGGCTTACCATTGAACAAGTAGTCGAGAAGCGCCCAGTAGTTGGTCGGATTCTGGGTCTAATTGGGCGAGCGTCTGGAACGATCAATATCGAGAGTAAACCTATTCCCACCTTCAGGTTATTCAGAAGGAGGGCGGATGAGTCGGCTTCATGGCGAATTAGTCCCCTTGTCAAACTAGATATAAGGAGGCTCACTGAGAGAAGCGCCAAAACCCCAGACAGTCTGGTACACCTGAGTGTCGTCTACAACTATATCCGCTGCTCCAATGGTTCCGGGAGAGCCGAAAGTGATAGGATCCGGGGTAGGTTGGAAGTACGTCAAGAGCTCTGATTCGTCCCATGTCGTTTGCCACTACGAGATGTACATGGGTGGTTGATGAGGATAGCTTCTCAAGCTGCGTTCAATCAGTAGCCTCGCAGCACTCACGATGTCCCAGATTTCCTGACATACAGCCCTAGAAGCGAGTAGTGCACATACAAGAAAAGACCGGCCGTAGCGCATGGTGTCGTGGGCGTTTCAAACCGAGATACTGGTGGGTGCTGGGCTTTCCGCAGACATGAGGTTTTTATTAGTGCGCGGAACAGCGCCCCAGCGCCGGTCTCTTCCTGATCTGCAACGTGAAGAATCATTCCCAGTACCTAGACCACGGGTCGTCATAATGGCAGAAGCATCCGAAGCATGGGAAGATGCTCACCATTAGTTGTGACGAAATGGTCAGGGAGCAGTGCAACGCTCCCCGATAGTAGACGAAGCCCGGCAACTCTCAGGATACCACGAGAGAAAGTGCTAAGAATATCACGGAAGTCCTGCATTCGGTGACTTTGGCTTTGCGTGGCGTTCACACTATTTGCATTGTTCCTCGAATTCGTTTCGTTACCGAGCATGAAGGTCAGGCATGCTCCACTCTCCTCGGCCCGCAGCAATTGAAGCCCGGAGCTGTGATTTGTCTTATGCCTGACGATCGCAACATGCAGGTCTCATGGGATCACGAGTACGTATACAATGCAGGGCCCTGTTTTGCCAGAGAACCACGATGTTCACGCAATTACGAGGGACGTCTAAACGTGGTCGAACGTGAGGATCAGCCGTGGTCTGCGGTATCAAGCCGCAGGGTAACCAAGAACAACTCACAATTCTCCAATGGAAGGCAGGCCTACATATAGATCACCGTCCCCTGCCAGCGGCGAGGAATTGTCAGACAAGTGTCCCTAGAAATGATCAGGAACCGAGCTGCGAGGGTGACCGGACAAAACCGAGCTGGTCAGAGCACACGCTGAACCCTAGGGCTGAGGAAGGAGTCTCAAGCTCCAGCAGCATGACTTCAACTCACCACCCGCCACCTCAGCGAAGGTTAAGTGCGTTTAAGCTTTCCATCCCAAGCACTCGCTCGAACAAATACAAAACGGGTACAGGTAACAGACATTCTAAAATAAGCCCAGAAGGTCGTCTTGTGGTTTCTGCGTCTGTATTGGAGACGCCACGCTAGAAGCACCAAGCTGAGATGGCGGAGCCGAGGTTATGGGCGAGCCGAAGCCATTATCGCCACCAAACGATAGCCCTCCCAAGGGGTTCTGCGGAGCCGAGGGTGTATCGGTCATGCCACCACCACCTCCGAATATCGAGACAAGGTCATCCAGCGGATTCGCAGAGGTTCCGGCTAGAAGGTTTGCTGCGGCGGGGGTTTGTGGGATAATAGTTGTAGCTGCCAGCCCAGAAGGCTGGCTATCCGAGGCAGGCACATCGTCGAAGTCCAACAGATTTTCTGATTGTTGACCTGCCGCGACAGTCTGCAGGGCCTTTTGCGTGTCGGATCGATCGTCTACAAGGCTAAGGGAAGCGCATTAGTACCAGATCTTCACGTGCCGGAGTAATAGGGGTATCGGCGAATGAACGAATATGCCGGTGTACGTACTCTTGACCCTTCCGCTGGACAGAATCGGCACCCACTCGTCCCCGTCCGATGAACGTCTCCGCAGGCTTGTGATAAACACTTGCCAGTGTGCCGATCTCAGACAACAGTTCATCTAACAGCGCCGGCGAGACCGTTGTTCGGGAGAGTGATATCGGTGGTCTCTGAGCAAGCACAACCCCCTACATCATGAATGATAAATCAGAATTCGACTGAATGATCAGAGATGATTGATACCTTTGCAGCAGCTGGGTCTGACGATAGTAACCGCCAGTAAATATACGCCCGATCTCGTACATCCGGGGAGTCGCAGTCCTTGGTGGCTGTGTTTAATATCTGCTGCACCAGACCTTGGGATACGTCCGGCTTCTTCAGAAATAGCTTCACAACAGCCGTCAAGGTTTGTAATTGCACCTGAAACCATCCCAATTCCGCGACAGTGTAACTTTAGTACAGCTCTAGAACCAACATGGAAGAGGGGCTTACAGGGTATGACTCCTCCGTGAAGGTGTCCACAAACATGCTCAGGAGCTCGTCGGCATTATCGATCCTGCTAGCATACTCGCCGATAATCCAAATCAGGGCGGCTTTGGCCTCCGGTTCGTCAAGCTCGTCCAGGTTCGCACAAAGGGTGGGGATAATGCCCTCGTACGTCGCGGGATATTTTCGGAAGATATCCTAGTTCCCAAGAACGTCCATCAGACACTGATAAAGGGGTAACGACACAAATGATACCTTTATGACTACCATCGCTTCCTGTACAACATAGCTCACCCGTGTCCCAATCAGATCCAGCAGAACGTTCACGCAGCGCTCAGCTGCCGAATCAATCTTGATTGCTGTTTGCCCGATGGCCTTAATGCTCTTCCGCACAAAGTCGACATCGACCTCAGAGGCATACCTGTTACCTGCGTGTCAATGTTGCAAGCCAGGATTCTGCGGGTGAGAGGGATACCGACTCTTTGAGTTCGCTCAGGAGCGCATCGACGTTATTATCGCTGGCGAGGCGGACCATGATGTCGAGCTTCTCCACTTTGACGTACAGGGGATCATTATACTTGCAGAAGAAGACACGCATCTCATTCTGCAGCAGGTCCGACCGTTTCTGAAGGAGGAGGTTGATGTTCCTCAACGCCACCCACTGCACCTCTGGGGGAGACGACAGCAGCGTGACTAATGGGGGTGCCATCTTGCGAATGAACTGTTTAAGCAGGTCTTCTCTTCGGATGCCTCTCATGTGGATCATGATGACCTATCCCCCATCTCAGTCATGAAGATTCCCAGTTATGATGCCAACGGACTTACCTTAACAGCGGCGAGCACGACGGCCCCATTCACATGCTGAAACTGCGGGATCACGCGTTCGCATATATGCTCCCGTTCCTTTTCATCATCCGTCTTGTACCTGGCCAGCGCACCGAGTATGCCCACACGGCCCCATTCTGAGCATTCATTGAGAGCGATGAGGAGCTTATTCAGGATATTCGTCGTAACACTGAATAGGGCGGGATCGTCAGGAGAATAGCCGGGTTGGGATGTAAGGGTTTCGTGGATGTCGGACAGAGCTGCGACAGTATTCGCAACCACCTGATGACTATGAGGGTATCCATACATACGAGTGAGAGAGTGGACGTACCATCGGGTTGCTGTCCGAGATCATGTCATGCAGCTGCTCCAAGAATCCGTTCTCCAGAACCAGCTCCGGCTTGAGATCATATAACTTCGCAACACACAGCGCGGCAGTCTTGCGAACGTACGGATTGTCGTCTCGCAGACACTTCTGCAAGGGATCGCTAACGTAGTCGATAATCTTCTCAGCCCGTAGCATCCCCATTGTCCTGATAGCCAGAGCGCGCACGAGCGGATTAGGGTCATCGGAATCCTTGACGAAGGTGTTGACTGCCAGAATGACGAGCTCGGGCTGGGTTTTGGCATAGTTCATGAGATACAGATAGACCAGCTTCTTTTGCTCGAGATCCTCCGTCTGCATGTTCTTCAAGACATCGGGGAAGAGACCGCTAACATCTTTAGCTACATGAGACCCGCTCGAAGCAGAAGTCTTTCTGAGCACGCACCCTTCCCGACAGTCATTGAAGCTATGACACGCTTGATGGCATCCTTGCGCTTGTCCCGGTATTCACTGTTTAGGTCTTGGCTGAGCTCATAGTTTTCACCCTTCCTTGGTCCCGCCCGGAAGCTCATCAGGTTACAGCACGCACACGCAGATTACGAAGGGTTTGTCAACCCAAGGTAGAGAAACCTTGGCGCGAGAACAAGCTGGTCGTAGAAGTCCTCAGAATCCGACTCCAGTACTAGGAGCAGCGGTAAAGCAGACTGAGGCGAGAACCAAGCGCAGTAATGAGCAGGAGGGACGCTGTGGCGGATTCCGAGCTCGATTCAGAGTCGCGCGCGTCTCTCGCTTCCCCGCTCTCGTGGAGACAGATATCGCCCGCAGTTAACGATTCATTTCGAGCTTTGCAATTGAGATGTTCAGATAGACCTTGGAGTCGCTGCGATCCTCTGAACTTCTGCTTGTTCAGTACTTCATAGTCCTCTCAAACAGCGTTCGAGTGTGATCACAAGTACTTGCATCAGTCCGTAAGTGGATGGATGTACGAACTTGTACAATCCGGTGGCTGGGACAGGTACATTAATATCTACTGAAGGATTATCGTAAACAGCAATTTCTGCGTAAAGGACAAAACCAAATGCATGAATGCAATTCAATGTTTTGGATGTCGTTGTACTACGGAAAATGCAACCTTTGCAGGTGGCATTCCGCCGTATGCCACGGGCTCTAGAATCCTCAAACGAAGACTCTGGTTACCCTGCAGTCTTTCCGCGTGTCGACCTTCATCCATGTGTAGCGTGTCCAGAAGAATACGTCAATGAAATACACAAGGCACAACGTCCTGCACCTGGCTCAAACATTCGTCGGTCGTCTAATAGCCGGGCAGCAGCACTCCATCCATAGTAAATCTAAGATACGGCGGTCAGACCTCGGTGACGAACTCTGGACAAAGGACTTCCAGGAACAATGCTTACCGGTAATCCCATCTCCCCTGCTCTTGCACAGTAATTATATGCCAGTACGCAACGGCGTGAGCATCCCCGTTGAACTCTTCTTCAGGGAGGTCTCCCTCCGCATTCACCTGCGACGCGAAGTAAAATCTGTAACAGGCCACAATCAGAGACCCATTCTTGTGCTAACTATAGCAAGACCCGCCTGAATCCCTCCTTTGCATACGTCAAGGCACACAGCTCCATCACATGCGCCGACACCTTCTTCTGGCATGCTAAAGTAGCGAAGAACGGCCTCGCAGGTTTGAAAGGCAACACGTTTCCGGTGGTGATGAACACCTTTGGCGAGTCGCTATCCTTCATGTGGCGAAATCCAGCCAGGGCCTCTCTAGCCACCGCAAAGACACCGGCACCGATTGAAACGCTACCTGCAAAATCGGCGTACGGCAGTTCCAGAGGATCATTGACGTCGGGCAGCTCTTCGGACGGATTATTCGAGACTGATAGAGAATCGCATGAGATAGCTACACAATGTAGACATTGACTAGGTCGGACGTACCGTTGTGGACGACTACATTCGGAGGTGCCCCTAGCTGTTTCGTAACCGCTTGGAAGGCGTTTGCGATACTCTCAGCATCCGCCACGTCCACAGATACAGGCAGAAAGCCGCGCTTCGTAGCATCAATCACGTCCGGATGACGAGACCCGACGGCCACTTTGTACCCTTGAGCTTTCAGCTTCTCGGCGACGCTTCGACCGACGCGAGGTCCAGCGCCTAGGATAAACGCAATGGGTGCACTAGCCGTACTGGTGTCTGCAACCTCGGGGACGTCGGGAGTCGGTCGAGAGGTCTGATTGCCCATAGTCGTATGCCAGATAGGATGAGTAGGTCAAGGCGATAGGAGACGGGTAAGCGCCTGTGGTCGTGCAGCATGGCAGATAGGCGGTAATACAGCATACAGCATTCTATGCCGTATGTCGAAGGCCGCATGTCCGGCAGCCGAATATCCTTTCACTAGTCAGTCGCGACTCGCGATCAAGAACCCAGACTTGGAAGAGGAGTTATCGAATGGCACTCATCCAATTTGGTCCGAGATGAATGGCTGGCAGATGACCCGGTTCCAATAGACAGACGCTTCCAAGAGACCAACAGATAATATGCTTGTATGGCTATCGAAGCGCCGTCTGTACCAATCCATGTCAACCTCGGTACTAGTTCAAGTTCTCGTGGGTACCATGGCCCGGGATACGTAAAATGTCCTGAGTGACGATAATCCTTCTGGGGTAGGAATGCCGCCACGTCACTGAGCCTCTGTTTTTATGAGACTCATGAGGTCGCCATTTGACACCAGAATGTGACACCAGAGTACGAGTAGTGTTCAGCAGTATAATTTAGTTCAACCGGAGGTGGCGGTGGCTAAGCATCCGCGTCGGCAATAGCCGACACAGCCGCCACGCCTTGTCCTCGATAGAAATTAACCTTTGTCGTTCTCAAGCCATGCTCATCTCTTCATGCACTTCAGTATTCCTCAGTAACATCACAAACGACACGATAAAAGTGATTTCTTACGCAAGATCGCCGAGTGCATACCTAAAATCTCAGTCACGTGACGTTGCTTTGTTGATTTTGGCGGGCATGCACCGGCCCTAAAGACGGCCGATTCCTTCTTCTGAACCACCATCAGCCACAACCGCGTTTGGCGCCCGGGTGCGTACAACGTCCGCCACACAACTGTCACCTGCAATTCATTCCAGATTCAATTTATTCAGGCTACTGAAATTAACGACCCGTGTACAGTAGGTAAGTACAATGGTGCTGCCTAATCTTGTGATCCAAGCGAGTTGTGTGAGATACGGAGGAGATGAACGGGCGCTCACGAGACACGATCGAACAGGCCATGTCCAGCAAAGGCGGAAAGTCGAGGGGCGGAGCAAGCGCAGCGAATGCTGCTGCAGCAGAGGTCGCGGGGAACGCGAGCGCGGCGCGTCATTTGCAAACGCGAAGCGCGAAGGCCGGTTTACAGGTACGTGTGCCGTGCAATATTCAGATGGGGACGCAGCTCACTGCTTGCACTGGATGCTAGTTTCCCGTCGGCCGTATTCATCGGTATCTGAAGCAGCGCACACAACATAACGTCCGGATCGGGGCGAAGGCGGCGGTCTACACGTCTGCTGTGCTGGAGTATCTGACTGCGGAAGTGCTAGAACTCGCAGGCATGTCGCGCTCCCTTCCGTGCTCCTGCCACCGCTGATAGTGCATGATACCAGGGAACGCATCAAAAGATCTCCGCGTCAAGCGTATAACTCCCCGGCACTTGCAGCTCGCTATCCGCGGAGATGAAGAGTTGGACATGCTCGTCCGCGCCACGATCGCGGGCGGTGGTGTATTGCCATTCATCCACAAGGCTTTGACGGCGAACAAGGGAGCTCCTAAGAAGGCTGGCGAGCAATAGAGCCTCTGCGTCCATGGAGTTGCAGACCGATACGCCTTACACAGTTCGGATAGCGGCCGTCCAATGCCTATTAGGGGGATGCGCTATCGTGACAAGGATTTTTCTGCTCTAGGGCTGACTCTGCTTCTGCCTGTTTTGCCGGTGTATTTTTGTACTTACTATAATGTTATGAGAGCAGTAGGCAGC
This sequence comes from Heliocybe sulcata, assembly GCA_004369045.1. Lineage (NCBI taxonomy): Eukaryota > Fungi > Basidiomycota > Agaricomycetes > Gloeophyllales > Gloeophyllaceae > Heliocybe > Heliocybe sulcata. The sequence goes on along the minus strand of ML213525.1, from coordinate 124,743 downwards.
CGTTGATATCGTCCAGGACTGGTTGTGGCATCCCTGTAGACGAATAGGGCGAAGTAATCGCCGTCGAGCTAGGTTGCAGTCGCTTACCTTGACCTTGGTCCGGAATGCATCCATGCATATTTGTATTCCAGTGCTGTGGAGGAGAGTGGAAGTGGCTGGCCACAATTTGTATCCGGGATCCTGGCAGCTTTACGCAGTTCAAGGCTTAGGAGCCAAGTAAATATTGATGGTGAGGCTTACATGTCATTTAATCCGTCCGTATATTGCAATCGACACTCAAGTTACCTCGACATGTTCTCGGTAGGCCTTCTTCGTGTTGAAAGGACGGTTAGACAGCGAGAGTCAAGGCGCGACCACACGCGAAAACGAATATGGTCTGCAACCGCGAACGACCGCGAATCATATATCAGTAGTTGAAAAAGCTAGCGTACCTAAGCAGTACTCGACACTACTGCAATGTAATAGCGTCCAAGCTTCGAGTCAGTTACCAAAGGTTTCCTTCGACTGTAGACCCGCGCCACTCGCACCAATGACTGCGGCTTGCAAACGTCGAGCAACCAGACGGTATCCCTTCGCTTATCCGTGGTCTTACAGCCAGCTTCATTTGTCTGTCGTCGTCCACAAGGCAACAGAAATCAAACGAAATCAAAGCCGAACTCTTGTGCTGGGGTAATGAAGCAGTGTGGCGGAGAGTAGTGGAGAGATTATGGTGCGCGCCACGGCTTCACAGCCACAATCAGGTGGCGTGTGGCTTGGACTTGCCGACACGGAGGCAATCATGACGTCGACAGGTATGATATCATCCTCTCCTCCTCGCCATCCAGAAAAAATATATAAAGCTCAAGCAAACGTCCTCGTTACCCTCACAAGTTCAAACCACACGTATATCACCCCATAACTTTGCGACCTAACTCTCCAATAAACTATCATGTCTACACCCCAAGCACCCTCCGCTGCCATGCTCGAGCAGGACCGTCCCCCTAGCCACCGCGTCCACGGCTCAGAAGACCCCGTTCCGGGCGCTCGCGGCGTCGCCCCCGCAGCAGACTACTCTGCTGAAGCCACAGAGCATTGGAACGACAGGGGCGTCAACGCCGAGTCCGCTGCCGCTGCTGGTATGCCCCGTTCGCAGAGCGGTCAGGGCCAGACCGCTTTCGAAGACGACCGTCCTTTGGGCACGCAGCCCGTCTCCGGAGGAGGCGTAGCTATAGATGGGAACGAGGACAAGCCTATGGGAAAGGCTGGTGTGGCCGACAAAATTGTCGGTAAGACGCAGAAGGTGAGATATCCCGTCCATGGAGAACCATGCAGGATAACTGATCACCCCACTTATCAGGTCGTTGGGAAGTACACCCACAAGCCCGAGCTGCACGAAAAGGGCGAGCTCCGCGAGTCTGGCGGCAAGGCAGCTGCCCAGGGTGAAGCCCGTGCTCCTCATGATTGAATTACCGCCGTTCAGTGAAGGAAGGACGAGAAGATCTTAACTTGTAATACCACCGACTTTGGATTTATTGTACTTTCATTGTAATGACAACCCGAAGATTGAGCATACAGGTCCAAACTACGTGTTCAGAACGATTTGCGATCAAGTCCAGCCCGAGCTCGTCTTTTGGTCTGTCAATGCCGCCACAGGAAAGCTGAAGCTATCCATGAAGGCAACGCATAGTTTGCAAGATAGTACATCGCCAGCGGTCCCGCAGTAAGTCCTGTGTGGCCGACAGGTGTTCCTGATAAAAACGCCAACCCAGGAGTAGCTCAAAGACCAGAGACAACAGAAGGTCGCATTGCGTGCGCACCAAATTGCAGGTTTGTGGCGATTGAGCCACGTGCTCTGTGTGTGACCTATAACGCGCTATTTGAGTCACCCTCGCGAGTCTTACTGCGGTCTGTTATATAGCGATCACCCATGCTCTCTCTATAGCCAGAGACAGTGTGCTAGTCTGCGATTCTACGTCCATCATTTATGTATATTCAGCCTCAGGGTGAATTCTCGGGAGGCGCACTAGGGCGAACTCCAGCGTGCTTCGCGCCCTAGCTTAAGCAAGGCTTGAAGAGACGCGGGGGTTTCTGGCGCAGTCGGCCGTCGCACAATTTCACGTTCGCGTTTTACGCTGCAGATACGTGTCATGATTACGCAGGTAGAAAGACCTGATGAAGATCGCCTAGTGGTGCGCATACATCCTAAAGCTTCATTCCAGTGCTATGTACTGACATCCGGAATGTTCGCCCAGGAGACCAGCGAATCTCCCTCTTGGAGATCTGCACTAGTAACTGTCCCACTTCCCAACGGTTCTCTTACCGTCCAAAATTTCCTTGATCTCTCTGGCCGCGGCACCGCTCGATTCTTCCGGGAAGCTCGCACACATCTCTGGCCTGAAGACACCCATGGTTTTCTTTACTGACACCATCAATCGCCCGCACCTCTGTTGACTTCCCACGTCCGCTTCCGCACTATGCACTATGAACAACCGTCTAGCTTCGCATCAGGCAAGGATTAGCTTGTTTCGGACGGCTATATGCGGGAGTCCTTTCTTGTGTCTGGTGGTAGCGTCTTTGAAGCTGTGAGGGTGCACGGACAACGTGCGTCACACGTATTGTGTAGGACGCATAAGCACATGCTCCATTCATGTAGGTATTGGACCAGGCGTTTCCCGTTAACGAGGGATAAATCATCGTAAGTGCGTGGGTGGTGAACCGTAGAGATGAGGCGTGGGTCCTCTATCTTCACAAGCTGTTCGGCACTGTGATAGAGAAAAATGCCCATATGCTCTGCTGAGGTACGTCTTCCCTCTTCATACGTCAACCGAGGTACATGCGCCTATCACGTCGCAGGTTCCGCTCTTCTGTGCTCTCGGTGGTCCACACTGTCCGAGAGCCGGGGTATCCAGACCATTGTCCTCCAACTCATCAAGTACCTGACGCCCTTGTAGCTCACTGAAAATGGAGATAAGCGTGCCCTTGGGGTCATACAGGTTCCCCCCTAGGGCGAACTTCTTGCGAGGCCCCGGTACGGTGCTGGCGCACGCAGATGGGCTCTGTGGGCTTGCGAGGAAGGACTTCTCCTTGGCGAGGCTCTCAAGTTGCTACTAGAAGGTACGCTCGATGATAGTGCTGGTATGGTGGATGGCGTTGCCGCATAGTCTGGTCTCTTCTGATCATGGCCGTTACAGCCGCATACTTCTGCTTATGTCTAATAGGTAAGACACGAAGTCCCTAACAATTAATCGCGGCTAATGTGTGCGTGTCCATTATCGTAGGTCGAAAAATCTTATGCTTCATGACGAGCGTGACATATCCAGTCCTTTCTGTCATCAGCCCTGCCGGGCTGTTAACTTGCTTCCGAAGTATCTTCTTTTACGGGTTCAAGTGTTAAGCTCGAGATGTTTCGGAGTGGCGCAAACCGTGTCTAGCGCAGCGACCAGTTTGCCTGTCTCACCGCTCTTGTATCTAGACGATGCTATGCCAAGGTCCACATGCTATCCGCTCGGCTTCCTGCAGTGCGAAGCGGGGCTGGCGGCTGGGATCTTTCGACACTATCACGGCAACTTCATCAATGCCATTGCGATGGTTGATGGTTGAAATGTTGACTAGGTATAGCGGCTCCGAGGGATAGTCACCGCAGTACGTCCATCGACAAGATGGTTGTTCTCCAGCCGTAAGCATGCACGGTCTCTATATTAGCCAGCGCTATACTTAAACCATATCCAGCCTCTGGGCGCAGATCAGCGGCGTTCTTCGACCGCTTCACTTGCGAAGGCTCGAGTCGCTGTCTTCAACTGCGGAGCTTCCAGTTAACTATTTCCATTCCCTTCGTCCGGACTAAGCAATTGGATACCGCGCTTCGAACATCCAGCTGGGGTCCGAAGCCGGTATGAACGTCGCACTGCGCGGGTTGTGTTGGACGCTGAGCGTCGACCGCACTACACCGAGACCCCTGGTGATTCGGGCGCTAACTGAAACCTTGTTATGATTACGATCGTTTATTTTTGTCAGGGACCATCAACTGAACGGGGAATCCCGCTCTAATCCACGTCATCTTCGAGCAAGAATGATCTTCGAGCAAGAATGTGAACATGCGGACATAGTTTACTCATTCCCAGTCATTTTTCTCATGAGCATGCAGCCGCTTCAGCAAGGAGTCAAGTCGCTAGGGAACCGACTCATCATGCATCAACTGTCGCGGGGAAATGTGTCACACGGGATCAAGATCTATACAAGGTGAGCACCGCATTACATAAAGGGGAATGCTTCTCTGGAGTGGCAGGCACGTTCAAGCGAGAGGTATTTAATCGCGCGACTTCTGGGTGGAGTCGTGCCGTTCAGCGCCTGTTGAGCTAGTCCCCTCGTCACTATGGTCTCTCGCGCATTCTGCATCCCCGGCATCGTCTTCCTCTTTGCCGCCTTCGTGCTCAGCTTCTTGACCTCGATTTCGCTGCCGTACCTTCCAGCGTTGGACATTGCGAGGACGCAGTATGGAAACGGCATCGCCCCGCCCAGTGGGACGGACACAAACGCTATAAAGGAGCTTAGAGTACGTGGCCCTTATCTGATTCAACTGTGCTCCGCTGAGCAAAAGTCTGTATAGTATGGAGTGTGGTCAGTAGCGTGAAGGTAGCCGTCCATGATCCGAGGACTGATGGATGGCCCAGGTCGTACTGCGAATATGCAGCCAGTGACGGGCATCGCGTATGCGCACCTGAAGGTGAGCAGTGTCCGTACTTTGCGACTGGTTCGGGTCGACTATCATGTTTTCTGCAGGCCACGGGTACACTGTCAGAGTACAAGACCCCTCGAACAACAACGTCATTGCCATCAACTCGTCCTGGACTCGTGGACTTGCTGTTCACCCCGTTGGTGAGTGTCGATCCTCCCGCTTATATATATCAGGTCCCCTAACTATCGTGCTCTCCAGCGACCGTCGTCACATTCGTCGCGCTCCTCCTGTCCTTCTCGACCCACGTCACGATCACGCTCATCGCGTCCATCGTCTCCTTCCTGGCTGCCCTCATTACCCTGATAGCCTTCGCGATCGACATTGCGCTCTACGCCTGGGTCCACCATGAGATGAACAGGCTTTCTGGCACCCACAACACCAACACCGGCGCCGGTAAGCTCCCTTTCCTTTTCATTTATAAATAAATACCGATTCGTTCTCCAGGCTTCTGGCTTACCTTCGTCTCCTTGATCCTGCTCCTCCTCGCGGGCTGCACCGTCTGCTTCGGCCGGCGCCGCGAGCGCATGTCGGGATCGAGCTACGGCAACTCTTACCCCATGACCACCAACAAAAGACGGTTCTGGCCTTTCAACAGGAATTGAACAGAGATGTGAAGTGCTTGTATACCCAGTGCAGGATGATCGCTCTATCTATTTATCCAAGAGCTGCTTTCTTGATGCATTAATGATCCTTCCTTTTCGAGATATCCGGACCGCTTTATATATTGCACATCTTGACCATATTGTAATCTTGTAGTGCTCCAACGCATCTCAATTCAGCGTCTGAACGAAGTCGTAGTCGTTGAAGCCACCACACCAGTGCAAATAGGACCAAAGAACGCGTCCACGCTGTGCCACAACACTATTATTTACCACACTCGGGAACATGTCCTCCTGCTTAACGTTGAACTGGTCTCTCGGCCAGAGGCTCACTGGACATGTCTGGCAACTTATCGTATTTGCAAGTGCTGCAGTCCTCGTTACCAGATGGCTATGTTCCCGACCTGACTGAACAGAACTACGGATCAGAGACTCTGCACATCGTCGACCGTCTACTCCGCTTCGCCTGTGGCGGAGCATGTCCGGAGGATGCATCTGACGCGACGCGGAAGGAGTGGGAGGTCAAGCAGGTAGCGGTCCAAAAGGCACTTCAGGATCTGGCTGCCGGGAAGAGGAAGCGGGGCGAAGACGGGGATGCTCAGGCTACTCCGGACGCGAAGCGCGCTAGGGTTTCTGAAGAGAAAGACGACGCTCCTCTGTACACTCTTCACGCCATCTCCGTCTCGTCGCCTATCCGCAAGAAAGTGGACATTAGCGTACACGCGAGGAGCCTGCGTCTCGTGCATCCATCGACGACTATCTCCGTCCCCCGGTCAGCTATTACGAATGCGTTCCTCTTGCCGACGCGGGGCAAGGCGAAACCGCACTGGACAGTCGTACTTCTTACGGACGATGTTTCCGAGTCTGCGAAGACCGTCTCTTCGTCGACACAAAAGGCGAAAACACCGGACAAGACGCAGATCATATTTGGGGTAGAAGCTACGCCCTCTGCCGCGTTTATGACTTCAACTTACCCTGCTATCGATGTGCCCTCAAAAGAGACGCACCCAAAGAGCACGCCGACCCTTCCGGTCCTCCGGACCTTCCTTGAAACATTAGGCGTCGTAGCCCACGAACCCTCGACGAGTGTATTCAAGAGCACCATCCCGGACATGATAAACCCTGGCGAGTCCGGCAGCCCCTCCCTCACCGCCTACCTTGGTGCGAAACCCGGCACGCTCTACTTCTTCGACTCCGGCCTGCTCTGGGGCGAGACCAAACCCTTCATGTGGTGGCCCTTGCAGGAGCTGGCACCGATGGAGGAGGAGGAGGGGAGCCTAAGAGGAGGCGTGAGGGTCGTATGGGCTGGTGGGAGGCTCTGCACGATCGTGTTGAGTAGGGGGATGGAAGGGGAGGAGCACGGGACGCAGGAGCTGGATGAGGGAGAGGAGACGCATCTGGGGATGGTGGACGCGAAGGAGAAGGAGGGCGTGGAGGTGTGGGTGAGGAAATACAAGAGGTGGTTTGGGAAGGTGAGGGGCGGGGTGAATGGGGCTGCTGGATCGCCGACAAAGGGAATGGATAAGGGAAATGGGAAGGTGGAGGAGGTGGCGGAGGAGGAGGACGAGGATGACGACGAGGATGACGACGACTTCGCGGCGGATAGTGAGTCAGACGGAGGGTCACCCTCGGAGGGGAGCTCCGACGAAGATGGCGAAGGAGATCAGGAGGGTGAGGAAGGTGAAGCCATGGATGAAGACGAAGACGCGAATGAGGAGGAAGAAGAGGGTGACTTAGACCCTGCAAGTCATCCTCTGATGCGTCCAGGTGCTATGCCGAAGATGTCGAAGGGTGTTATAGACATGGTGGCAGGTATAGTCGAACAGGAGTTCTTAGGGGTGGGCGACGGTCGGGAGGAGGAAGAAGAGGATGAGCTGGAGGATTGAGGTCGGCCGTGTCCATGAAAGGAGTATCATTCAATGCAATTCTCGACTGTCTTCGAAGCCATCTGATTTTGTGGATGGATAAGCAGGGTGATCCACTAGAAAGTCACCGCATCTAAATCATCTATCGGTTACATTTTACACCCTGGGACGTAATTCTATCACTTTGGCAAGACACCCCTCCCCCTCATCCACCTATAGCAATTGGTAAGAATCTCGCCCATCTCGTTCCTAGACTCCCACAAGGGCAAGATCACGCAGAACGTGCCACTCGACAAAGCCCAAACGCTAGTCGAGGAGTCGATCAGAGCATGTCCGAGAGGTGGAAAAGTGACGCTCACAATGTGCAAGAGACCCAGAACGTATAGAAGTTGACGCTGAACACGTAGTGCGAGAAGAACATCGGGATTGGTACTGTTCCATTGGTCAGTAAAATCCGAGCTTTGTGCGGAGATTGCTCACCTATTATCGTAACGATCAGTGTTAGTATCGAGGAGTACCAAGCCGCCTTCCTGAAGACTTCCATCAACGATGCCCTACTAAGTTCAGTGTCGACCTGGCTGCCATCTTCTGTCTTTGAGTCCACAGTTTGCACGAAAGCCGTGTCTACGGGAAACTTTTCTTTTTTCTCGTCTGTGCTCGCCTCTTGCTCATGCACTGTGTCACCTTGTGGAGGGACTTCATGCTGAGGCCCGTCTAGCATTGCGATAGCTCGAGTATCGGAGAAGTCGTAGTCCGCCGGATCTGCCAAGGAAGGTCTCATCACTGTGAAGGGATGTCGGAGTAAGGCTCACTGAGCAGAGATACGACGACGGTGATGACTCCCGAGAACAAGAGTCCCGTCAGTCCGCTGCATACAGCCGAGTAGGGTCCAGCTAGGTTGGTGATGGTGATCGAACCTGAGCATGCGTTAGTAACGAGACTGATCAACCATGTCTGATGACATACCGTAGATCTTCAGACACCCGACCATCCACGCAGCCATACCTAGGCAAGCTCCCAAGATGGATCCGCAGAATACGCCGGCTCTCGTGAGCTTGCTCCATGTCACAGTCAGAGCAATCGGGAAGACTGCAGGGCTCAGGACGACTCCCCTACAAATCAAGCGTAAGGTGAGTACCACGAAAAATCGAGGTAATTGTACTGACTGGACGTAGAATAGCTAAAATGATGCAGGTATCGTCAGTACAGGACAAGGGGACGTCTTTTCACGTACCCAGCCAAGATCAATCCCAGCTTTATTCAGCTGTTGCCGCCTACGTCAGTCACGGTCAAGCTTCTAGGGAGGAGCAACGTACGATAGTAGCCCAACATCCCATCCAGATAGCCCAGAAGCAGATGAATGCATGGGACACCCGAACGATCTCGGCACCCGTCGCATTGGGGCGATAGTACGTCCGGTAGAGGCTGTCATACTGTCAGTTAGCGCTTCACTTTCGTCGCGTGAATTAAGGTTGCGCTTACTCGTATGAACTATCCAGGAACCTTTGTATCAGAAAGATTATCTCGTTGTGAAGAAACATCCTTACAAGAGACTCGATACAGCTATCAACTCAGAACTAGCAGCGGACGTGACTGCCATACTAATAACCTGTCAGTTCACGGATTTAACCGTGCGATGAGAGCCGTGGACTCACAAGACAACCAGCAGAATCGCTACAGCACCTCCTTTGCCCATCAGGACGACAGCTGCTGCAGGAGCGGCCAATCCTGCGCTTGTCTGCTCCGCAGAGAGCGGATTCGGATACGTTGGAAAGGCCGGCTGTGCATAGGTTAGGTCTGCGGAATAGCATCGGAAGCGTAAATCCTGCCTACGTTACTCTGAAGCGCTCGGGCAGCAAGGCCCAGGCAAGACGCGAATCCCCATGGGATAGCGAACCACGACAGCCCGCCCAGCATGTAGGCTTTCGTGGTCGATGCTGGATGCGAAGCGATTGCCTTCCGTGCTCGTCAAACATAGCCGGCCCTGGTAGTTGAAAATGGCCACGTACACGTTGCCAGTATCCTGGAAGGAGGTCAGCTCGTGACTTCATCAATCACTGTGATAGCATATCATTGAACGGACCTTGATCACAGAACACGCCTGAGAAGCCACTCAGGATCGTGGCTGCTCCAAACACCAAACCCTGGTTGCTTTTCATGGTCACGTAACTACCGTCCTGATTACCTTGCACGGGCACCTGGGCAGCAGCGTCCTGCAGTAAGTGCCAAAGGTTTGACGGTGGAGATGTGAGCTCAGACGTAGTGCTATCTCCTGGTCAGTTCAAGTAGCTTCCGGGACAGCTGACGTACTAGGTGCGGAATAAGAAGGTATAGATGATGGCGAAAAGCACCACAGTATGCGCCCAGTCGCAGACGAAGGTCGCTCGAAGGCCGCCGAAGACAACATACGCGGCGATACCGATTGGGAGCAAGAAACAAGCGGCAATGATGGGCATGCCAGTGATTGCATTCACCGTCGCGGCACCTCCGACTATGAACGCAGCGTTCGCGCATCCAAGTAGTGCGAGTCAGAACGCAAGTCGATTTTATCAGGAGGAAGGGGTTTCTTACGCAATAAGGAGCCACAGACGACCAAGATACACAGAAATGCATAGAATGTGAAGAGTAGATGGGCTGGAGCGCCGAATCGCGCTTTGACTATCTGCAGAGCACGAAATGAATGGGACCAGCCAGGGGTCTGGTTTGCGCACGTACCTCGAGGAAGGTATGGGCTCCATTAGCGTTCATCTTCACCTTCGCAGCTACCATCCCGAAGAACGCGACTTGAATTGTTCCTCCTACGCCGTACCACCACGGACCGCTGACCCCTACAACAGCCTCGTCTGCTGATGCCAAGGTAAGCTGAGATCTGTCCACTTACCAAACGTATAGGCAGCGGTACTCGATTGCAAGAGAGTAGCACTCCACGTCCATGCACTCACACTTATGGGTGCGTCATGACTTCCGTCGGATTCCATAACGAAGCACTCACATCCCACAGCAAACCAGTCCCGGCTGCACGCCTCGTCAGCGACGGCTCGTTCGGTTTACGGTATGCACGTACCTTAACGCTTCTCGACGCACTCTGTGGACGAGTACACGTTAGCATCGTCTAACGGAATCTGCTCAAAGGACCGAACCGTGAATTCTTCTGACGAGCCTGGTGAGAATGTCGAGAACTTGGCTTGCATGGCTGTCAATAGTAACATGACGACTGCGAACAGGAACCCAATCCCTAGTCGTCGTAGTGGAATATATCTGGTGAGCAGGGCGCGAACTGGATCTTCGGACATGCAACATACCGATGACGACTCCATATCCGACACTCTGGCCTATCGACCACGATGATATGCCAAAGTCAGTTCCGGATTCTTTTCAGCTGTTCAGTGCAAAGCTCATGAACGTACTCAGCAGTGGCCTGAACTCCGACACGCCTGGTGCAATTGTGTTGTTTGACATTCGACCTCTGTGGAATGGAGGATAAGACGCCAGGCGAACGTCGCGGACATAGTGCTCTGCTTCGGTAAATATGTAAGTAAACGTCGCACAGATAGCATCATAGCTTCTCCGAAGGAAGAAGCCTCTCGCTCCTCTGACCTTGTTTGTCTGATATTCATAGCTTATCTAGAGCGCCGCGCTAAGAACAGTCATGATATCAGACCCAGCCCCGTCATTTACGACATGGTCAAACAAGAATGAGGATAAGAATAGGCCTTTCATCCCCATCGAACGATAGAACGATACCGTCGGCGTTCCGGAGTCAAGATAAGATAAAACTGCCGCTTCTCGTACTCTTGTCAAATCACATCGCACCGACACAGAGAATCCGGACATTCACCACCTTGCATGAGCATGCTAGATTCAACGCTGGAAGACAGAATGTCGTGCTCCAAGAATTCAGACTGCGAGACGCTACGTACGAGTGCAAGATGGCACAAGCTCTACACCCTCCGCGACCAACCTCCGCCAGTCATCCAGCATATTCGCGTTGTATAACACGGCTGGAGTACAGTAGGACGAAGCGTACATGCATCCCGTCCGAAGGGGACCGCTATCTGTGAAAAGCAGAAGATTAAGGTCGCCCGTCTGCTGCACAGCCTTCGCGTCTATCGGCTACTAATCACAGGACCGACGTTACCCTGACGAATCATGATCTCAGGTCCGCCCTGGACGTCTGCCTCTTAAACTGCAGCATACTGGCTAGTCTTTATCCATGGCTGTCGTCCCTGACGATGGCAGGACGGCGATGGAGGTGCTGCAGCTCCGTTACGACCAGCCAGCAAACTACATGAACGGTGAGTGCACGGCGGTTTCGAGGCGCGCCGATTGTGTAACATTCACGTATTAACTCCGAGACAATAGTCGCGGTCCTGGCATGTCTTGTCTACGATATTCTACTTACATTACCTCGAGAAGTGAGTATGCTGCTTCAATGGGATAGATTGAAGCAAATTAATGTTGTCGCATGCTGGGATAGGTCTCATTAATCTGGATGTACGTCCTCGATTTCATTTGCACTTCCGGACCCTGACCTTTCTGTAAGGTCACGGTGGACGATACACAAGATCCTATATTTCTGCAATCGATACGTCCCAGTGGTGTTCTTCGCGTATGACCCTGTTGACTCTCTGAATTCACGCTCAATCTTACTCAGAAACCAGAACGCTTCTAATTGGTACGGATGGCAGTTCCCTCGTAAGAGCTGTATGTCTAACGATGGATTATCAGTGAACACCGACGCAAATATCTCTGATCATGTGAGCCTGATCATGCTGACCCTTATTTTGCTTTGCTTACCGCACCACCTACCATGCAGGAGTACGTCCCCATCGTGGATGATGGATCTGTCCTTTGACTTTACGAACTCCAGATGCTCGCACATAAACTGGTTCATCGCGTTTTGCGGTCCCATCCTGAATATTCTAGTTGTGGAGTCGATATTGGTACACCGCACATGGGTCGTCTGTGGTAGAGGGCGCAGAAGTGAGTGATCTTCACTGGTGTGCCCCTATTCGTTTATAGATTGGGCGCTGGGTTTGTAGCGTTGGCATGTCTGCTCTCCCTCTTCGCTGGTGAACAACCCCTGATCTTTTGCTTCACCTGCCCATATTAACCGATGCTCGTACTGCCCAGTCAACCTTGCCGTAAGTGTCCACATGCACGACTGCCGGGTGCTCTATGCTCACTTGGTATTGTAAGTGCAACTTTTCAGGAACGGCGGACCAAGTCACGAAACTCGTCCTGGTTCCCCAACCTGAACGGCTCTCCAGATTGGGATGTGACGCCCGCTACACACTCTCATATACAAGGATGTGGCTCGTCTACCTTGGTTGGTGCGTTCTTGTATTTTTCTCCTCTTGAATTTCACATTAACCGGCTTTTTCAGGGCTTCCTCAATCACCGTGAATAGTAAGCTGGAACGACCATTGGGCAGATTCATAAGTCACTCACGTTATCGCCAAGTATGCTACCTTGCGATTCTTATCCGCAAAACCGTGAATGGCATTCAGCTGTCCGACTTGCCGTGGTACAAGGTTCGCGGGCGTTTCCTGCCCCTCTCCTGCCTTCTCGTCAGGGATAGCGTGGTCTACTTCCTCCTGTAAGATTGACGCTCTTTTGACTTCCATCCGGCTGACGTACCACAGCGTCTTTGGTCAGTGAGCTAATGGTGAAAGCACCTCGTTGCGTATCATTAATCTGTATCTTCAGTGATGAGTTTCGCGGTGGTAGTCTTGCAGTCAATCTTCAAGATGCACAACCCAGCGCTAAATGCTGTAAACGCTACGTGAGCACCCAATCTTTTTGCACTGTAACATGTCTGACGTACCGAATAGTGTGATGCCAGCGGTCTACTCGATGACGGTAGGTGTCGTATGGCGCTGCCCTTATTCTCGCTAATAGTGCTGCTGCGTAGATGTGCCGAGCCGTCCTCCATCTGCGCGAAGCAGGGACGGGCATCTCAGATGGAGGAGTAAGATTGGGACAACTGCCGACTCTGGGTGACTACGCGGGACTAGACCTTGCTCTTGAGAAATAGAAGGTCCTTCGGACGATGGTGATGTACAATATAACCGCATTGTAATTCTGAGGAAGCCCCCCAGGCTTCCATCGACAATGAGTGAGTTGGTCCCTGCATACTCTCTGAGCGTTGCGGTGTGGCAGCGGATGGGAGTCGAGATCGCGGTATGAATTTTTGATGAGAGCACATCTGGATGTTCATGACGAGGCCTTCGCTCCCTCAGGAGACCAGGACAAGCACTGTTGCTCAGTACAGGACTCAACCAGTGCTCGCTTCAGCGGTTCGTCGTTGGGGGATGACTGGGAAGGTGCAGGACCCCGAGAAGGTCAGATGTACCACTTCGTCTTTCGATAGAATTGCAAGGCAAATACAGTGATTCGACTGCTTTATATGGTTATCCTTAATTAAGGGACGGAGGACCCACCCCGACAGGATCTGTCCGCGGATGTAGATCAAGACAGATTCCATATCAAAAGTAAAACGTATATGCTGCTTGATTCGGTCGCCCGCTATATTCAGAAGCTGTGGATTTTGACGGGTATTAGGGCACAGATCCGGAATATAACGCACGATGGGCCAGCAATCAGAACCTTCATAGTTGTACTTCCTGCGGTACTGGTCCGTTCAGCAAGGTCGTCCCTGATTCAATCCTTGTAATTTGGAGGATCGCAGATAGTCGTTCAAGCAGTAGAGGTCAACCTGAGCGACACATACTCAGTAGACCGCAATTGTGCTGCCGCTTTCCGATGTAAGTCCATGCACTGACTGGCAACGATTTGAGGCACCCGCAGAGTATCCAAGGTCCCGCAACATTTGATGCGATACAATCACCCTTACGCGACCACGCTGGCAACGATGAAGGGTTGCTATCGCGGTGGGTCTGATTGGACACACGGCAAGAAACCGATGTATCGGTGTGCGCTGCTCGGTGAAAAGCTTGGGTCCATAAGCCGCCCATACACCGCAACATGCAAGGTTGGGCTACCCTCGAATGCTCATTTAACAAAGAGCAAATATGCCTCTCGAGACTCGATGAAGTTAGGGTGACGGCCGGCACGCGAGCAGATACTCTTGGCGGAGGTGAGTGGCTGACGACCAATCAGAACTCTCGCGGGGCCGTGCCTGGAGACCGGCGACTTTCTAAGCTGTGACGGCATCGGACACCCGGAACGGAGCAAGCCGGGCTTGTAACTCCGACAATTCCGCTTAGGGAAGGACCTCGTAGTGGAGCATCATCGAAAGCAATCGAAAGCAAGCTTAAGCGCCTGTTCTTTATACTCGAACGTACGAATTAACCAGTATTCCTGGATTGCGCGTCTTCATAGTCTGTCTAACATGCACAGTTGTCAAGGTAGGGAGGAAGGGTCCTCAGTTATCAGACAGAGACCGGGCACCGCGTGTACGAAGCCAGTGATACATGCCGGATCAAAGGCGACCGGCCGGCAGCTTGAGGCCTTGTTTATAAGGTCGAGCGAGCAGTCGGGCACAAGGCACATTCCAATTTTCCGTCTCTTCCCTAGTGTTGCCCAGCTGAGTTCTGCGGTCGTCGCCGAGTGCGCTTTCTAAAGGTTCTACGAACGCCGACCTGGTGTCGTTTTAATTCTTTCATTCAAAGCTCTCAAAGCACACCGTTCCTTTCTTATTCTACTTCGCTTTAAAAAACTCTTGATACTCGGTCGAAATGTTCTCCAAGGCTCTTTCTTACGGTCTCCTCTCCCTCACCCTTGCGGGCTATGCTGCCGCCATGCCCATGCAAGGCAATAACCTGGCAAAGGCAGCTACCTGTGGCACCGCGGTACGTGCTTTGCTCCAATTTGATCACCGGATCGACACGCTTATCTGGGTTATTTTAGTTGACCACTGTGACCATGACCGCCACCGTCACCGCCGGCGCTGCGGGAGCCACGATTAGCACAAATAACGCTGGTGAGTACTACTTTGATTCTGATGCCGGCATGTCTGATGGTCACGATCTGTCACAACAGCCAAGAGCTCTGGCAGCAAGTCATCTGGCTCCAAGTCCTCTGGTTCCAAGTCAAGCAGCTCCAAGGCAAGCGCTGCCACGCTCAAGACGTCAGGTTCGAAGTCATCTGGGTCGAAGTCATCTTCGAAGGGTTCCTCGTCTAGCGCAGCGTCTGGTTCCAAGTCGGTAAGCAATATAGGTCAATACAACTAAGCTGGGACTTGATCAACTCTGTGTAGACGTCGGGCGGTAACAACGCTGCTGCTGCTGCCAACAACTTACAGACGGCTTTGAGTAAGTCCTCCTAGGAAGTTTAGCGACGGGCGATGCTTACCGGAATTCCTTTTAGCTCTCGACAAGTCGGTTCTTGCCACGGGTTTCCAGAATGATGGCCAGTCGCAACCTGCAGCTGGCCAGGTGGCATCCAAGACCTCCAGCAACAACTTCATCAACTTCTGTGCGACCGTCCCCCAACTCCCCATCACCAACGGCCAGCAGGTCAAGACCGGATCCTGCAACCCTGCGCCAATGGGTATCATCGCCTCTACCGCGAACATGCCCTCGAGCAAGTTCCAGTTCCCAACGAACTTCGGCACGATCAAGGCCAACACGGCTTTCACCGTCAAGATGGCGATCAAGAATCTGGAGACGGGCAATTTCGTGAACGCGAACGAGAACTACTTCTCCGCGCCCCAGTTCACGAACGCCCAGGGCCAGATCACAGGCCACTCGCACATCGTCATCGAGCAGCTCGACTCGCTCACGCAGACGACCCCCACGGACCCGACTAAGTTCGCGTTCTTCAAGGGTCTGAACGACAAGGCCACCAACGGTGTCCTGTCAGCGGACGTTACTGCTGGTCTCCCTGCCGGTTTCTACAAGATCTCGTCGATCAACTCTGCCGCTAACCACCAGCCGGTCTTGGTCGCTGTCGCCCAGCACGGTTCCCTCGACGACGTTGTCTACGTACGTATCCCTCTGCCTTCCCCACCATTTCGCGGTCCTTACTCGTGTGATTCGTGCAGTTCACGGTTACGGACGACGGCAAGGCTGCTGCGGGTAACACCGCCGCTGCGGGCAACACTGCTACTGCCGGCAAGGGCAACACCGCTGCGGCGGCGGGAGCCACCTCCGGTCTCGGCAACTTTGGTTCTTGCGGCACCCCGCAGATCAAGTTCGCCGCCGGCCTAGACGGACGCAAGGAGACCGCCTTTGCGCCTGCCAACAGTGCGTTTCCTCGCGCTTACTGCCTGCAGCTTATTTCTGACATGCCTTACAGCTGCGTTTAACCACGGCTCGGCTGACAACATCCAGGTCATCACCGGCTTCATCTGTGGTCAGCTCCCGAGCCAGTGCAAGGCGGACGCCACCGCACAGGCGACGTGCCAGAAGGCGCAGGCAGCTGCCCTCGCAGCGACTCCCGCTGCGTCTGGTGCTCAGGCCGACGCGTTCAACAAGGTCTTTGGTATCACCACCAACTTCGCGGCGGTCAAGGCCGTGGCATGAGGTGTGGCTGTTTGAATTAATTTATGCTTCCTATACCTCCAAGGCGATGGTCTGTACGTTTTATACCAGTATCTAGAGTTGGCGGGTAGAGTTTGTTTTGAGCTTTTGTTTCTTCGTTCCTCCTTTGGTCTTTTTTCGTGCTCGTCGTCGTATTGTCCTATGGGGTACATACACTGGATGTGTTGTATTCCTTACACGAACGTATGCTATGGCAACCCGGAATTGCGGAATGTGTACGCTGGTGTGACGTAGAAAGGAATGCGCCTCAGGAATCAATGCTGAGTCAACGAGGACTGCAGAGTCTTGGAAAGTCAAGTGTCATTAGAAGTTAAACATCGGCGTGTGTGGGCGGAATAAATACATGCTTCAGACAATATACGAACAGAATAAATACAAATACATATATGCCATACTTCCTCCATTAATCCCCCAGTGATACATAACTATACAAGGATGTCCAAGCAACTTGACGGCGCAAGCTCTATTTGGACCCAGCGCCTTTCCCGTCAGCCGCACCCCTAGTCTTCAACCACGTCCCAAAGCTGACAGCTGCAGCACCAGCCGTCTGGGCAGCATGCGTCGCGAGTAAGGCACCAGCAGCGCCGGTAGTGACGGCAGGAATAGCGGGAATGCTTCCAGCGATGATGAGAACGGCGGACAGAGCGCTTATGGCGCTGGGGTATTCTTGGCTGAGGGTCTCGAGGATGTCGACGGCCATGAAGAGCCATAAGGGTGCCTGCACAATGGCGTCGGTGACTGCGAATACAAGGGTGAAGTGTTAGCACGGGTGAAAGGACGGGTAGTGAAGAAGGGCGTACGGGGGTTGGAGGACACTGGCTCGGTCTGTACGGGTCGGCCAAAGAAGCGTGACATGCTAGTACTTGGCGTGGCTTTGCTGTCGTCGAGTTTGGGTTTCACTATGACGGCCTTGGTGGGTTTAGAGTCGTCCGGATTGGGCTGAGTCCAGGGGAGGAACGACGATGCGCTGCGGGTGGGTAGCTTAGGCTTGAAGGAGGAGGAGGAAGCCTTTGGGAGGTCCGATTGGGACTGAGATCTGGGATGCTTGGGCTTCTCCGCGGGATACTCTACGAATTCCCAGCTGGACTTTCTCCGAAGGGTCAACCACGATGTCCCTGAGGACGTCGACTTGGGGGGCTGGACTACCACCTTCTTCTTCGGGTCAATGTCCCCTACACAAGCCCCAGCCGCGCTATGAGCATCAACAACACATAAGAGGTCGAGTGCCACTCACACCCAACATTCGCCATCAATAACTTGAACTTCTTCCATGTCCACCTATAGTTCTCCCCGTTCATCTCGTACAGGACTTTCGTCACGGCTTCAAACCGCTTCCTCGCCTTCTTCCCCATGAAATGTTGCGCCACTTCATGCCAGTACTCCTGTGGGACCTGTCTTTGGACACAGCCCGCCTTGATGAGGTCGAGCCACTGCGCCACCGGCGGGTCTTTCTTCGGTTTCCCGCTAAAGTGCGGGCCGTCTTCCCAGCCAGCTAGGACGGGCGCAATGTCGAAAGGTTTGACTTTGAAGATATCGAGAATTGCAGACATGGCGGCGGTTGTGAGTGAGTCAATAGTTGAAATAAACGAAACGCGACGACGGGTGAGCTTATATACGAGGATTGGTTTAGCCGAGCGCGACCCTCATCAAATGTGGCAAATCTGCCACAAAGAACCCTGCCTCGTGTTATCGGATCAGTGGCGATAAGATGCGACAAGAACACGAGGCTGATTACTTACCATTCATGTTAGACGACACTTCAAGTTACTGGACGTTTGTAAGACGAACCCCTGACGTTGTAACGTTGTAAGGGACGTTGTTACCCGTCTGCATCGCCTCTTTAACATGCAGCCACCTGAGTAACGGCGGGTTCAGCGACGTATGAGATTTTAACTAGCAGGCCGCCCACATACCTATGCGGGAAGCAATGCCACATTAACCTTGCGACGCGCTGGGTAGGACGGAGCCCGGGCATCCATACCTTGAGACTTAGCTTTAAATTGTGAGTACTCATATGAGTGAGGCCTAGACGCTGGTACAGGTTGAGGACAAAGACAATTATAGCATCGATGCTTTATCATGGCTAAAGAACATGTATAGCAACAAACCTCTGTCCTTTCATTCTTTCAAGGAGTATGTCGCAAGGCGGTTGTAATTGGGTTTTCGACTTTCGAACCTACGCGTATCGGGAGATGCCGAGCGAGGACGTCCTCGCTACAAGGCCACTTTGAAAGTCGAAGGGTTCGGTTCTCCTTCGTTGTAAAAGTTGAAAATACACCTCTTTAATTATGGGTTGTTGATTTTGATAAATCTGAAGTTGCAAGGGAGAGAGAACCCAGGCGGTATCGCTGGACATCTAGTTGGAGGTAATATCCGAAACGGCTGTGTCTCTTTCTTTGAGCACGCGACGTCACTCTCTAGCTTGGTTCTGGTATCTGGTACATCGCTTCTCTTTGTATGTGACCACCGTTTGCTATGGCTTGCTATATGACGCCTCGGAGGACACTGGCTAGTTCCAATGCAAGAGTGCCGCGAAGGCTGAGGTATAGGCAGCCGACAGAAAAATAAATGCGACGACGGATGCACCGCCAGGAACCCCCTTCAATCGAACCAAAACGCACCAGGGAGACTGAACTTTATCGCAGAGTATGGATGTGAGCTGAAAGAGGATTGCTGAGCAACAGGTAAGTGTTTGGCGGTCTGCGCTCTCGCGATTGACCTCTGAGACTATTGTCCACCAGATAATAAGCTGCCGTTCTCGGTTTGATGAGGCCACCGAAGCAGGCTCTCCATCCGAGCAGTGAACAGAGCCTGAGAATCCAGGAATAGAGGATAGCAGGAACGCCACGAGAGCTACGTCGAGCATTTGAGGCAGAGAAGCGTGCGACCGACCGTATGAGCGACAAGTATGTGCATTTGAGTCTTTATCTATAGGGCGGCGCCTTACATCCTCCTGAGATGCCATAGTGATCCTTGTCCAGGCAGGTCACGGTAAATGGGTGCGGCGACCGTTCCTCTGTTATAGTCTGCCAGCTTGAGACTATGCTTGACGCTTGAAGAGCAGGGTATAAGCTGCATGTGCTATACAGGACATCCACCATAACGCTTCCCAATGCAGACATAGGTATGTTACGATATCTCCATCTTGGGTAATGCTCCTACCGCATTGGACCGTGGTGATATGCAGTGTGCCCAGGCAGAGAAGCTCTCCAGTCATGGACGCATACCGACAATCGTTATCGGATTCATGTTCTAGACGCATTACCATAATGGCCGTGACCATGTACCTTGCGGAGGGTGCTTGTGGCGACACCCTAAAAGCATCACGGAACTCGCTCGGCGCAGGACGAGACCCGGCAAGCGCACGCTTGCCCTGGGTCTTCAATGGCTGGAAATTAATATGACGATGTGGGACGACCCTTACGGCCGTCAGGACTACTCGGAACGATGATCTAGACATAGGCATGGCATATCACATAGGCATAATAAGGGCGAAGCATAAACGACATGTGCGAAACACGGTAACGAAGAGAATATAACGAATGAAAGGTTTTCATATATCAAGCGAACGCCATCCCACTGCTCCTTCAACCCCCCTCGTCCCTCCTTCAAGCATCAGTACGCTTCCCCTTCCTCTCTGCCGTGGCCTTGCCATCCGCGCTCTCGGCGCTGGGCACAATGCTTGGGTTTGCGATGGTCGCGGACTTGGGGATTGTTCCCAAAGCCTTGGACGTCTGAACACGCCCTCTCTCCTCTTCGGCGTGGCCGTCGAAGTAGAACGCGTCTTCGTCGAACTCCTCATATTCAGGTGTGGGCGGAGAGGCCACCGGCACGGGAAACTTATGAATCGTCAGGATATATAGTAGGTGGACAACAAAGAACACGGCTCTAGTACTCACGAAACCCGGATGCATAGCTTCAATCTCCTTTCTGATATCGCCAATGCTGCGCTTCCGGGTCTTCGCAGGAGTGGTATACACAGTCTCCCTAGGCAACTAGAACGTACGGTCAGTCCATGCCGGTAATGTTGATGCACAGGTTGATGTGAACGTACCTCCAGTCCACGCCTTCTCTTGTCGGGATACCCAACGGCGGGGACCGCACCACCGGCCGGTACGTCCGGGGCGGTCGCAGCATGATCCGAAGGGACCTTAGACAGAGGAGGACGAGTATCCGAAGGCATGTCTGAGACGATACGAGGGCGGCGGAAACTGTAATATCGCTATCGGCGACGGTGGGCAGCGGTGAAGATGGGGGAATTATTTGAGCTGAAGACCGCCTTTTTATTCTATACAGTCCCCGATTCAGTCCGACGTTCCGAACGTCCAGATGGTCGCGGAAGAGAAGACGTCTCGGCTGAAGCGAAAGATGCGGGAAGTCCCGCCGGGGAAGCAAAGTGAAAAAGCGCCCCGTAAGTCACTTTGGCCATTTTGTCCTTATTTTCTCTAATGATTCGGCTCGTTCAAGTTGCTCCTACTTGAAGCAAAACTACTGAACACGACTGTCAACTTTTTATTGCGAAAAGTACACTCAACGTCGTCGCGGACGACGAGCAACCCACCGACGCCCCGTATGTTCGCTGATGGGCCGCCTCGTGTTATCGAGATTCCCCCTATCTCTTCACACGATGCTGCTCTCGCATCACCGGTGGTATGGTATCGCCCCGACCCTAACTCTAATTCGTCCAGTGTTTTGATGCTGCGTTGGTTTGTTGACCTGCTGAGGGTGAAAACATGAGGCCGGGTAATTGTAGCTGACGGGCGCATGCAACCAGACCCTGAGGCCGGTGGCATTCTCCATGCTGCTCGCGGTCTCGACACTCACGGCGTTCTCGATAACAGATGAAGTCTGGCCGATTGGCGGTCGAAGACTGCCTGTAGGAGCGCAGCAGGAACCATCGACCTACAGTCGACTACCCGGATGACCTACGCGAGTATCTATTGGCCGTCACAAAGCCGATGTCGGCGACAGGCTGCATCCCCTCCGCTGACATCCGCATGTACGGGTACAGACCTCCAGTTCTTCCCCTTCGCTACTTTGAATCGTGAAATTGTTCTGCCGTAAGTATTCTCAAGTTTAGCGCCTTCGACAACGACTCAATAGTATCTAGGTGCGTGGCACGACATTCACGAAAGTCATCTTGGTTCATCATGAATAACTTAGGCAATGGATCGTCACGGCCCTCTACCCCGATGCCTCGCCGGCCTGACCATCCTCACCTCCTTCCAACCGCGCCTCAGCTTCACGTTCTCGCGCTCTTCTGCGCTCGCATACGCTAACAACGTGTCAGATATCTTCTGCCTAGCATCGAGGAGCGATGAACGAGAAGCTTACGAGTCGACCCAGAAGTAGTTCCCGATGTTCCTGACGGGCGTGGAATGGATGACACGGGTGCTCTCGCCGGTTGGGAAAGGTATGGTACTGATCTCCATGGGGTTCAGCGGAGGCTTGGACACTGGGTGTTGCTTTGTCAGGTTGACAGACGAGCGCTCAGTATCTGGTGCCTTCTTCTTCACTCGCTTCCTCTCTTTCTTCTTCACATCCTAACAGGGCCTCTTCGATATCGATAAAAAGTATTAGGTTGACAATGCCACTCACCGACACGGGCTGGCGACGAGCAGCGTCCATTAATATCTGGTGGATTGTCGGAATGTGATGGTGATGAAAGAAGCGGCACGGCGGTATCTAGAGCTGGAAGTACAGAACTCGAACGCACGGAGTATGTGGCACGGTATTGGTATTGAGGAGGTGGTGGTAGGCGGGCAAGAGAGGTTTGTTGATGCGTATTGGTCTTGCATCAGCTTATCAATCTACGCATCGTTTTTTATCGCCTATTGGAGCGTAACATCGGCTTCTTCCTTTCTCCCCACCTTACCGCCGCTACTTATATGGGTGCTTATGGGCTCGGGTGGGTGCTTATGTCATTATCGACGGGGCTAGACGCACAACAGCAAGGTGGCATGTTATCGTCTGATGTTATTAATGTGAATGTGATCGCGTTCCAAGGTCCCTGGCGACATTCGGGGACCTTTGTTGGTCGCCCATCGTGCCACGGATCCCTTCCAGAGAGCGTCGTGATCCGTTCTTCCCTAAGTAAACTTGTCCACGTCCCTGCGGGAATGTAGAAGTCTACTTGTCACATGGAGGTCTGCAAGTCTACTCTGTTCTGCGAGTTAGTGCAAGAAATAGGTCGTCTTGTGAGGATGTACGTATACCTCTTTCCTGGTATATTTGCTTCGCGACAGCAATGAGACCAATGAGGGATCATTGAGAATAAAATCTTTCTGGATCTACTCGTTTCAGTTATTAGAGGTCTTGAGCTTGGCATATTTCGGACGGTAAGTGGTGGTACAAGACGAAAACTAATACCCCCTATACGCGTTCTTGACGCGGAAGCTAAACATCACGTGATCGTGCTCTCATGCGACGCGGCACTTCGCGTCGCTGCGCTGTGAACCGACCTCTTGTCCTTCCACGAAGCCCACTGGCAATTCTAAGTTCCACCATACTTGGTACCAAGGCCAAAGCTTTTCCAAGGAGCGAGCCTGACTCCGAGCGATCTGTTCCTCGGAACTTATGCCATCGAAATGACTTGAGAAGTACACCGAGCCAATTCTATGTTCAATACTCCCGACATGCCGCACTTCTCAAGAGGCTGTGCGCGCTGCACGAGCGCGAGGAGTCGGATGGTCATAGGAAGTGACGATGCTGATTTTTTCATCGTCGAACACGGGCGCTTCAAGTCGAACTCTCGGGCTTGAAAAGATACTTCCCATATCCTGCCAGTTCCCGCTTTCCGGCTATGCCTTTCAAGATCATGCACCTAGACGTCACACGCAATGAGATTAATTAAGCTGGGTCATGCATACGCCGGTGGGGCCTAGCAAGGCTCTGACCTGCTCTCTGCTGACAGCGACGGATGCATGACCCAGCCTAGTTATGCTCATTGCCCGGGACGTCTAGGTGAGGTCGGAGACTTACTATTTTGTGGCGCAAGGCTTAAGAGACAGGATAGTACCTGTCTCATCTCGGTTGACTCGAGATCTCGGCAACTGGTCTTCAATTGCTACGTGCGGCCGATGAAGACGGCTACTTAGTCCCTTCTTGACTTGCTCGTTCAATTTCTCCACAAATAGGCCAGTATGCCCTCTGGCATCTTTCGCAGTCCGGATGGGTTGTTCAATATAACCTTCAATATACCAACGGTATGCGATCAATGGCTCCTCCGCGCTTGTCTTAAACGGGGTCATCGCGGATACTGCGCATCGACGGTAGCTCTACTTCAAAGCCTTCTGAGTATCTTCCTTGCGAGAAGACGGCTCCGACGTTCTGATGGTTCTTGGCACTCAGTGCGCGCCGTGGAAAGCGCCTGCTCTGGCGTTCTCCGTATACTACAACTCAGCAGCGTCAGTGAGACATATTTTGGACTGAACAAGGTGTGTCTACTGTAACTCAACACATTCAGACTTCTGAATTAACGCAAGGCGTGTTTTAGCAGATGCTGAAGCTGATCGCCCGGGCTGGCCTTACCCTGGTCGACCAATGCTAATGCCAAGTTCCCCAGCGCCCTTCAAAATCAAGGTCCATTTTTTAGTCTTCATGTTGAGAATAGAAAAGGAGATGTTCCATAAGCGAGATATGCTCTTGGCAGGAGCCACGAAAAACCTCTTTCGCTTATACAGCAGCCTTTCGCAGTGATAGAACCAAGCACTTATAGATGCCAGCACGTGACTCACGTGATTCTAGGCATCTCGGCCGTCTGCGTGCAGAGCCACACGTACCGTACGCGTATGTGGAGTCTCAATCGTAGTACATTGTAGGATTAGATGGATTACTCAGGTTACTCGGTGGTACTTTCCATAATATTCTGGTCAATCCGTGTGTGTGTAGTATATAAGGAGCCCTGTTTACGAGTTCCCTGATAAATCAGTCCTCTTTACTTATATCCAGCCGATTAACCTTTCAATACATTAATCTGCCTGAGACTACAGGAAATGGTCAGGCCACTACAGGCTCCTTAGCTAGATGCTCTCTGGATAGGTGGGTCCGCTTATTGGGTCCGCGTTGGTTTTTGCCAAATACGGCATTTGTGTCCTAGTTTCTACACCGCCGCGGCGTTCTGACTCACTGCGCTCTGGTTCTTAGTATTGGGTCTTTCCGACAGCCTTACTCTTCGCCTGTAAGAGCTACTGTCCGGTGCGGTTCAAAACGAAAATGTGGATACGCCCTGATTCACCGGGCGTCGAGAAATGCGAGCATTGCCAGAATCCCAAAGCGCGTTCGCCGCAAATCAGAGAAGCAGGACGTGTGCTCCATAGTCAAGCTTGAATATTTGTGGCCAGAGCTTAGGCGTACGAGTTGTGGGCTGGAGGGGCGTCACGAAGAAGATACCTTGTAGGGAGAGCCTCAGAGCTGGAGCCTCATACGTTGGTCGCAAAGACGATGGGGAAAAATGCGTATGGCAACGGAAAATGCTATCGCATGGAACCAAGGGAGTGGGGATCTCTGTGGAAGAAGTGCGTAGGTATGGGAACTATATCATGCAATCGAAAATCTGACAGCGAGCCGAATCGATGCCATCCAACATTTTTCATAAGTGGAGGAATGCTCTCCTCGAACGTTGCTATCTCGGCTATGCTCCAACACATAGAAAATCCGGTGCTAAGAGGAAGAGTGCGTGGAATGCCCATGTTCCACTCGTCCTGGATTCTGCGTACAGATTGAGGTTTGCGCCGGTCATAAGGCGCCCCCACTGTCGGGCACGCGATCTGTAACGCGTGAGCATCTGTACCATACGCGAAGATGGGCAAGACAGCTCATGGATTAATAGGACCGAAACAAGTCTTGGTTCAGGAACGTGTGCGCAGTGTGCGTACCTGGCGGTGGGATACCATCCAGACTGGTCAAGCCAAGGCTGAGCTCGGGCCCCTTCTCCCGAAAGATCTCGAGGACGTGTCACACTGCAGCCTATCCTCCTCCTGTGGCTCCAATTACCAGCCGCCGTGGACTTTCTAGGAAAACATGGACGAGGGTGAGCTGCTAGCAGAGTCCATGTCGAGTAACGGCTTTACCACATCTGACAGCTTCCAGAGCGATGCCTACCAGACGAACACGAGGATAACCACTATCCGCTCATCTTCGCGAATGCGAGGCCACGCTGACCATTATTGCGCCTCGAGGGAGCTACTCATGATGCCCGCGTCTGACGGTCTCGGTCCCCTCCAGGAGCAGACTCGGTAAGTGCCCTTTGCCTTGCGGTGAAGGCAGGTGACACTCATGTGGCGCTGTGGCCTAAGGTCAACAAATGCCCATATGAAAAGAAAACACCATACGCAAGTTCCTGCGCTACCACTCCGAGGGTGCGCCGACATGAAGGTGTGCGAAGCAGTGTTCTCAGCGGTCCGTCAACGAAGCTCGCCCACAGGACCCAACCTAAGGTGGACGTCTCACCGGGCAGAACGTGCCGTCCTGCATCAATCATGAGAAGTCCAGTAGCCTCGTGCTCCAGACACAAGGCGACCTTGGTCATTAGTACGCGTTGCGAGGGTGCTTGTGGTGAGGCCGCTAGACGCACCCTGGTCTCGATCGCCACAAGGCCAGACTCGGCAAGTGCTTTTGCCTTGTAGCGAAGATAGGCGACGCTGACGTGGCCGTGGCTCGCAGAACCCGCGGTCCCTGAGCTGGATCACGAGAGGACATAGACATAGAGATTGCATATAACGTAGGCAGACATACGAAGGTAAAGAGGAAAGCATAAAACGAACAAAATGTTTGCATAGGTCAGCACTCGACAGTTCACCCCTCCGCACCAGATCCCCCCTCCTCCCTTCTTCAAGCGTCGCTACCCCTCGCTGGCTTCCGTCCGCCAGAGCCCTCGCTCTTGGGCACAGTAACTTGGTTTATTGAGACAGTAGACTGGGTTGTTGTACCCAGCGCGCCGGGCACCTGGTTGGCGTCCCGGCCTTTCCGGCCAGTTGTGAATGTGAGCATGTCGCTCTCATCGTCGTCGGAAGAAGATGATACCGACGATGAGGGGGAGATGGAGTAGGCAGGGGTCGAAGACGAGGATGGAACCGGGTGTGGAACGGCGCGGTCGTTGGTCGTGTTCTGGGACCTCTTCTCTTCACGATACTTTCGGATGCGCTCATGCAGCGGCCCATCCAGCATGACAGACTCCTGCCTATGGTTGTGCACCCCGTCGGACGGTACCGTGTCGCTCGAGGACGACGGCAGTTCCCAACCGCTGTCCGTAGCATCTCGGACGTCCTAGTTATGTATGAGTACCTTGTTACATCTATACAAGCTGGATACTCACGGAATTGGTAGGTCGGCCAGGCGTTGCTAGAGTATGCCTTTGGGCCTGTGCGTTCGGTAGCTGGAAGAAGTATGACACCGAAAGTGAGCAACATTGGTGGAGAGGATATTATAATGACATACCACAGCCCCCATGCCGCCCGAATTGCCGTTGACAGCCAAGGCAGGGTCTACCAGGCCGACCCCCAGGCTGTCCTCCAATTCGAAAGATGAAATTCTAGCCGGATGATTCATAAGGAGTAATATCAACGCAGTAGCAGGGTGAGTAAGTGTAGGCTGTCGTCCGATGTGGGCGATGTGGATGATGGGGGATAGATCGCGCTGACGACAGCCTTTTATCCCGCAGGAGGAACAGCCAGTGTCCGACATTTCCCGAACGTCCAGATAGATTGGGGTTGGAATGCGGAACGTAGAACACGCCTGTTGTGCATGCATCAGAGGGAAGACGCATCGGCTACCGCCTCAGGATGACCGCTAAAGGGTAGGAAGTTTGCAATCGATGGAAAAGCAGAGTGCAGAGTGCGACGTTCTTGTATGCCATTTTCTCCAGAATTCCTCTATTGATCTTGCTGATCCAAGTTCCAGTGACTGGACCGGACTTTTCTCTACACAGTTGCCGAGTTTTTATCCCGGAAAGTATGCTCAACGTCGTCGCAGACGACGAGCAAGCTATCGGTCTCCCGGAGGTTCGCTGATGGCGCGCCTCGTGTTATCGCGACTTCTGCCTATCTCTTCACACGCCCCTTGCGGTCGCATCAAAGTTGGCCTGGCCTGGTCCCACAACCCTGACGCTAGTAGTGCTGCTTTCTAATTGACCGCTCTTCTCTAAACCCCGAATAATCAAAGCATGAGGCCTAGTAATGGTCTGACGGCTTCTGCGTGCTGGTATTGGCCGACCTGACGGCGCCTAGGTTTCCTCGTTGCATTCGCCCACCCACTCGACATCCGCCGACATCGCGCCGCGTCACCATCGAAGCCGCGCTCTACAATCGCCTGACATGTCCCCCTTTTGTCCGCGTAGCCGGTGATCGGGGCGTGCGCACCCACTCGCTCGCATACTCGACATCCGCCCGGATCGTCCTGCTACAACATCGCAGCCATCCTCCGCAATCGTCCCTGCCATGCCCCCATCGCCCTGTCGCGCTACCCAGCTGATTGACGCTCACACGTACCCGCCTTCCGAAAGCCGATTTGAGGGATTTCGCCGCACTTTCTAAGTGAGGATACGGGCGGATGGTGCAGCATCTTGTCAGCTCGAGGGTGATGGTCGGTGGCACGATGTTATCGCGTCCAGTGTTGGGTTATGAGATATGGACACGTGACCGTGAATTTGGTCCCTTTGTCTGCGCGCCTGGTGCGTCGACTCTTGTGCACTTCGTCTTCTTGGTACTTCGGACTCTGGGTGCTAATGAAAGCTATATGGCTGGTCTTTGGCAACCTCAAACGCGCTTTTCGCCTTCTTGGGAGCGCTCAAGATGATGTGGCAGGCCTAGCTTCGGTGTGGTAGACTACTGGACAGCTTGTGCACGTCGAGATATTATGAGGATGGAAGAGGGAATCGATGGGTTACGTTCGGGTGTATCGTCCAGGTACGTGTCGAGCGTACATACTCGGCACGCTGTGGGATCTAAGTGTTATCCAGTAGGTCCGTTATGTGACGGCGAGGGCATAGGACCATATCATCTGTGCTACCGTCGTCCTCGTATGTTCCAACCGGTTCCTGACGTGTGATGCATCATTTTCGTACGAATTCGGGCGAAAGTCAAGGCTTGTTGGCAACACGCACAGGAACGCGTGTTACAGTGGACGCGGTTGATTGCTCTCCAGGCTATATTCAAGTTCAGATTGCGGAAAGTAATTCTGAGATATCGGACCAGTTTATGCGATGTCCTTTCGCACTTCAGGAGAGCGACTCTTGCTGTACCGCCACCGCCGATAGGGCGTCGCTTTCTCACCCTGACTCCAATCTGTCCTCCTTTCCGATGTCCCATTTCGTGTATCCTCGTGATGGTTAGGACACCGGGCGTACCAATTGTCGAACGGCGATAGAAGTGGCGACGTCTCTGTGCTCGACTGGTAGATTCTGGCGGTATACTCGACATGCATCGACAAGAGCCTCTTGTTCCTCGAAACTATGGTCCACAATCGCCCTTGACATGATGAGTGCCTGTCGTTCACTGCCCAGCTTCCTAAGCCTTGCATCGCCCACCACTTGGAAGTCATTCCCGGCGGCAATAGCCATGTTGTTACGGACGATACGCCTGTCGGCGCCAAAGCAAGCATGAGGAAGCTGTCGGCGATATGTGGCACACGCATCGTATTGTGAGAGGTGAACACGTGACCGCCTAATTACTTTCTGTTTGTCTCCGCATAGCGTCGCAGGCAGGTTCATCGACAGACGTAAATGTCAATGATAAATTTACAGACAGCTCAAGATTGTATTGACGCTTCCCTCCAACCTCGCTCGTCTTGCGAGTCACCCGTCATGCCCGACAAAGCTTGATTGAGAACAGTCCTTGCTAAATATGGCATATATGTCCTGGTTTCCACACAAATGCGATGTTGAACTCTGACTCACTGGGCTCTGCTTCTCTCTGATTCGGGAATACATGCTCGGTACGGCTGGCTAAATGGCGCTTTCCTGGTAATATCATTTGGTCCCAGTCCAAAGGTGCGGGAAGCATGAGGTGCAGGGCGGTGGACAGAAAGCGGGGCGACAATGCCACGTACGCGGACTTTACCATCAACCTTGAATCCTGTAGAGGGACGTAACTCACTGCAAAATCGAATGGCAAGGAATATAGGGCGGGAGGTCTTGTTCCGCCAACTGGATAAGAAACGGACTGGTCTGCACTCCCGGAGCCGCACTCGCAAAAAATTGGATGGATAGCTTTGAAGAGTAAGTACTGTTGGCAGAGGTACGTATTCCTGCAAGCTCAGCTCTCGCATGTAGCCTCTGAGACTAATATCCATAGGTCACGTCATAGACTGCGCATGGAGCGAGCCATAGCGTTGCCAGACGCCACCATCCTCTTTTTGATGAGGCCGATTATTGAATCAATGAATGGGGCCTGGCGGTTCAGCAGTGAAGGATCGGCTGGAACGTTACGAGGATCAATTAGATGCTTTGAGACAGGAAGGTACGCGGTCGATCATATTGTAACCAGTATATGCAGTTAAATTTTGATCTGCAGTGTTGCACCTTGCATTCAACATGCTGGCACGGCATTACGATTCTTCCCCATCCTGGTCAGGGTGAAGACGCGTGGCGGCCGTTTTCCCTGACGTAGTTTGCCAGCTAAAGACCATGTCTGGGCCGCGGGGTGTTCGCTGCATACGCCGTATATGGCATCCGCGTTGGCGCCTTCCAGTGCATAGGTATGTTAGACTCTGCAGTGGGTAAAAATCCTGCCGCACCTAACCGCTGTGATGTGAAGACCTGCGAGTAGGGAAGCTTTCCAGTCATGGGCGCATAGTGACAATCACTTTTGGATCCATGCTCTAGGCGCATCATCGAAATGGCCGTGACTGTACCTTGCGGATGATACTTGCGGCGACACCCCAAAAAGCATCACGGAACTCACTCGGCGTAGGATGAGACTCGGCAAGTGCACGCTTGCCCTGCGTCTTCAATGCGGGAAATTAATATGACGACGTGGGACGACCCTTACGGCTGTCAGGACTGATGAGACAATGGTCTAGACATAGGCATGGCATATCATATAGACATAATAACGGTGCAGCATAGACGATATGGGCAGAACACACTAAGGAGGAGAACATAAAACGAACAAAAGGTTTCCATATATCAAGCGGTCGCCATCCCACTGCCCCTTCAATCCCCCTCGGCCTTCAAGCATCAGTGGCCTCGCCCTTTCCCCCCGCCTTGGCCTTGCCATTCGCGCTCTCGGCGCTGGGCACAATTCTCGTGTTTGCCATGATCCCGGACTCGGGGGTTGTTCCCAGAGCCTTGGGTGCTTGATCGCGCCCTCTTTCCTCTTCGGCGTGACCGTCGAAGTAGAACGCGTCTTCATCGAACTCGTATTCAGGTGTCGGTGGAGAGACAGGCATCCGCGGAAACTTACGAGATGTCAGGATATATAGTAGGTGGACAACAAAGAACACGGCTCTAGTACTCACGAAACCCGGATGCATAGCTTCAATCTCCTTTCTGATATCGCCAATGCTGCGCTTCCGGGTCTTCGCAGGAGTGGTATACACAGTCTCCCTAGGCAACTAGAACGTACGGTCAGTCCATGCCGGTAATGTTGATGCACAGGTTAACATGAACGTACCTCCAGTCCATGCCTTCTTTTGTCGGGATACCCAATGGCGGGGACTGCATCACCGGCCGGTACGTCCGGGGCGGTCGCAGCATGATTTGAAGGGACATTTGACGGAGGGGGACGAGTATTTGACATCATGTCTGAGAGGATAGAAAGGCGGCGGCAGCTGTAATATCGGTATGGGCGACGGTAGGCCGCGGTGAAGGTGGGGGAATTATTTGAGCTGACGACCGTCTTTTTATTCCCTACAGTCCCTGAAGCAGCCCGACGTTCCGAACGTCCAGATGGTCGCGGAAGAGAAGACGTCTCGGTTGAAGCGAAAGATGCGGGAAGTCCCG
Source organism: Heliocybe sulcata (assembly GCA_004369045.1). Classification (NCBI taxonomy): domain Eukaryota; kingdom Fungi; phylum Basidiomycota; class Agaricomycetes; order Gloeophyllales; family Gloeophyllaceae; genus Heliocybe; species Heliocybe sulcata. The sequence continues at coordinate 93,121 of ML213525.1, read as the reverse complement.
CCGGGGAAGCAAAGTGAAAAAGCGCCCCGTAAGTCACTTTGGCCATTTTATCCTTATTTGCTCTAATGATTTGGCTGGTACAAGTTGCTCCTACCTGAATCAACCCTACTGAACACGACTGTCAACTTTTTATTGCGAAAAGTGCACTCAACGTCGTCGCGGACGACGAACAAGCCGCCGACGCCCCAGATGTTCGCTGATGGGCCGCCTCGTGTTATCGAGATCCCCCCCTATCTCTTCACACGATGCTGCTCTCGCATCACCGGTGGTATGGTATCGCCCCGACCCTAACTCTAATACGTCGAGCGTTTTGATGCTGCGTTGGCCTGTTGACCTGCTGGGGGTGAAAACATGAGGCCGGTTAATTGTAGCTGACGGGCGCATACATCCAGACCCTGAGGCCGGTGGCATTCTCCATGCTGCTCGCGGTCTCGACACTCACGGCGTTCTCGATAACAGATGAAGTTTGACCGATTGGCGGTCGAAGACTGCCTGTAGGAGCGCAGCAGGAACAATTTACCTGCAGTCTACTGTCCGGATGGCCGATGCACGCATTCGCTCGCCGTCGCAAAGGCGGTGTCAGCACCAGACTGCCGATACTCTCGCCAAAGACCCTCACGCAGGGAACATGCGGCTCGCCGGCGAGTGGTCGGTAGTCCGCGCCCCCATGGTATCAGGTCGTGGCTCGCAGTACGAGAAAAAACAGATCCCCAGAATCAACGCATACATTTTTCACCAGCGTACACAACAAAACACTATCCAGCCTTCATACATCTCCGCGACGCCTGGGTTGTCATGATCCTAATTACCGCCTTGGACCATTCCTGCGCTGCATCACGCTAGCATGGTATTAGATAATCTCTGGCATAGAGGAAAGATGAACAAGAGACTTACGAGTCGACCCAGAAGTAATTCCCGATTTCCCTAACGGGCGTGGAACAGATAATGTGGGTGCTCTCCCCGGTGGGGAATGGTATAGTATTGATCTCTTTTGGGTCGAGCGGAAGCCTAGGCACTGTGTGTTTATTTGTCGAGTTGACAGATGGACACTCAGTACCCAACGCCTTCTTCTTCGCTCGCTTGTTCTCTTTCTTCTTCACATCCTAACGGGACGTCGCAACTCTGATCCCGATAACAGGTATCATTTCGAAAATGCCACTCACCGACGCTTGCTGGCCACGAGCAGCACCCATCAAGACCTCGTGGATCGTCGGCGCGTACTGGTACTGAGCAAAGCGGCCCAGCGGGATCCAGAGCTGCAGGAGAAGAGCATCAGACGGCATGGACTAGTCCAAGGAAGGAACAATGTACGTGGTAGTTGCCTTTCACAGGCCGGGCACGGTAGCTGTTCAACGGCCACCGTATCGCTTGACATAGTCGGCGGCCATTCGGCGGATCCCACTGGCGGATGTAGTTCTTCACGATGGTAGTGCCGTCCATTGCGATACGACGGGGAGGTGGTAGTAGGGGGTCAAGAGGTTTGTTGATGCCTGTTGGACTCACATCAGCTCATCGATGTTCTTCCCAGCCTAATGGAGCATGACCGGCGCTTCTTCTTTTCTGCCGCATGTCTCGATCATACCAGTAACTGCAGATATGGGTGCTTATGGACTCAAATGGGTGCATATGTCATTATCAACGGGATCAGGTGCTGTAGTGCAGATAGTTGGCCCGATATTATCCAATATTATTGATAGAGACCCAGCGTCCCTAATGACCTTTGCGGACCTCCATTGGCGACTGGGCCCCACGTCCCTTACGGCGGCGATGTAATCGTTTCTTCGTGGAACAACTCCTTAACGCCCTCTTGATAGTGAGCGATATCCAATACCGTGCAATTCGTGCGCTCGCTGATGACTTGCGCGGACCCTCGTTGATCACCCATCGCGTTACATATTGTTGCAGAGGTGGACCTGATTCAGTCTCGTGTACAGGAACTCCCTGCCACCGTCAGGGAACGTGACATTGATTTCTCGCAGACGAATCATGTATTCTGCTCTGTTCTTTGAGTTAGCACGACATACCGCTCGTCCCCTGACTGGGTAAGCACCCTGACCTCTTTCCTGGCGTATTGCCTTCGCGAGTTACAGCACACCCAACCTTTGCCAGCGACAGTGCGATGGCCTACGGGCCGTGCTGATTGGATACACTTGCCTGGAGTTACCTCGCGTCGTGGTCTTGGTAAGTTTGAATGGGAAGCAGTGGTAGAGTAACGAAAATTAATAGCCCCTATACACGCCGAGAATGAAGATCACGTGTTCGTACCCTGAATCCGACGCGACGCGTCACTGCACTGTCACGACGCGGACGGCCAAGTAAACCAACCCTCTCGTCTTTCTGCAGAGTGCACTTGTTAATCTGATTGCATTTGATTCTAGAGTGTGATGTCCTCTTAAAAGGAGTAAGGCTGTCTTGGTGCAGTACGCTTCTGAAGCTAACACCATCAGAGTGACTTTACTATGGCCACCTGCATGTCACTTTCAACGTCTATCCGTCCCATCCTTTCTAGATATTCTACAGTGCTCCGCGCCTGTCTGGAGGCTGGACGGGACGCGGCTAGGCTTACCTGCACGTCGCAAGCTTAACTCGTTCGATGTCTCTTACGCTCTGTGGAGTTCCAATCCCCGCCGTCGGCACACCTTTGACTAGGTACGGTTACGAGGTGCCTGCAGGAGGGCGGTAGCCGAGGATATTGCACTCCTCAGACTCGAGCTTCCGGGCTTCCTCTGCCACGCGTGTATTAGGACCGACACCGACCCAGATTTACAAAGGCACGATGAGGGAGAGGGCGCACTTTTGCTAAGTTGTCCCATGCTGTAGCTGATACGAGAGGCAGCTTTGTGTAGTGTAGGTCCAATCAAATAAGGTGTTCAAATGCTGCCCGCCAGATCATACGGTGAAGACGTCGTCATACCTGTCATACCTGTGAGCACTCCGGGGTAACTTGGTCGAGTTACGGCAAAAGTCTCCGGTCCTGGTAACGAGATGAAACATCTTGGCTTTGAATCAGTGGAGATGGATGCGGTTGTGGAATATCTCCAACTTCAAGAGGCAGGCCGATAATCAGTTACTTGCGGCGGTTCACTTGATATGGCGTGGTCCGGGCTTATAGTATAACGGTATTTCCGTCCAAATGACAGTATAAACATCGGATGCGATGTCGGAAGACTTCACATGACAACCGGGCTTCATATGTTGATTAGGCTTCTGACCATCCCATGCAAGGACATGAAGAGAGGGGCGGAACCCTCTGCGGCACATGCCTGGGGTATACGCAATCGCGTCACCTTCACGATTTGTCATGACATGACGGGCCAAGTTAGATTGACTCCAAAGGTTCTAGATTATATGGCTCAATACGAAGGATCATTTCCATCGCATACTCACTTCTTGGTCTGTGGAGTTGTTGATACACGTAAGGGCCCGGATGGGTGTTATCCAGTACAGCTTCGTTACGGTGAGTCGGATGAGAGGAAGGCAGTAGCCTAGCCGTATCAAACTCCCTAGTCTCATCTAGAGATAAGTCTTGTTGCTGTGGACAAGGAGGATGTATAACACTCCTGCGAAACGTTCTCCTGGGTCCTGATTCTTCACAGAGTCACGATTTCACCTTCCGCGCCTTGGTCTATCCACAGGCGTCGCAGAGGCAAGACAGACCGGAACTTACAGGAACATCTCGGCATCTATCTGAGCCTCTTCTGTACATCAAGAGCATGTCAGTGGAATGGAGAAAGAAATGGAACCCGAGCTTACTCTCGCTGAAATTGGGCTTGCTCATCAGATAGGTGAAGCGACACCGATCATGAAGGTAGATCAATCGTTTTTGAATGTTCGAGTTAAGTGGGATAGTGTGCCGCTATAAGTATGTAAGAACGGTATGAGCATCATCAGTTCGCAATACAATTGCGTCGCTGGTGCTGTAGCGCACTGAGAGCTTTGGCCATAGGATATGAAAGTCCCGCAGAGCCCATGACGATGACGAGACTGGTTCGATGCTTCCGATACCACTCTCGTTGGGCCATCAAAGACATCTTCGGCGCAAGATCCAGTGCAAAGTAGAATGGTCACTCGTCTGCAGACTCCAGAGGCTTGAGCTCAAATAGAGTTTGGAACAAATCGGGCCTTCTTACTCGCGCTTCTCAGTGTTCGACTTGATTCGGCTTCACTACCAGAGACGCCCCATCTACACCTCAGGTCACAACGTTTCTGCTTCACTCTGGCTCAGGGAGTGATACTAGGAGCTTCAACCCCGGGCGAAGAGCGTCTATAAGATCGCTGCAGGACTAGTACTGCTGAGATAGGATACGTCAAGCAGAGAGGGAGTAGAGACGTGCAATGTATCCATGGGAACAATGAAGGAGCTTGTAGAAGTAAGCATGCTGCTTTGTGATTCTAAAGAGTACTGCAAGCCCAATTGCCAGGATACCCAGGATCCCGTAGCTACGTCGTACGACATTCACAGCAAAGCAGGCGATACCTCAGGCCTCAGCCCTCAACAAGCTCCCATGTCTAGCCCAGCACGATCCCCAATTAGTCAGACTCGTCTCTTTCAGGTCGACAAGACAGGACAGATCAGATCCAGTCGCGGTGAAGAAGGAGTTGACGAGAAAGCACACTCACATCCGTCCACGCAAATCACTGGGAAGGCAAACGTATGGTCTTCTCATCGTCAGTCTCGAAAGCCGGGGTCGGCGTTGTGTTTATGTTTGATTGGGCAATCGACGTAGACTCTACTCCGATGTCGTCTTCACCGAGTGTTTGAACTCCTGCGTCCCGTACTCTCTTCGGCATGAGAGTCTCTTGTGGTTTGGTACAAGCAGGGCTGCGACGCGGCATGTAGATATCGCGCCGGATGTGTCTGCACTCCCTGCACCCACAGTCATCAAGCTGAATAGTCCGATGCGATCAGGAATCTGTTCCACAGAAACGTCGTCAAAACCACTCACGAACGACAAAGGGGTCTCCATAATCCATGACGCGATATCATCCAGGCACGGCGCTTTCTGCGCTTCGATATAGCGACTCAAGGGGATTCCGAACTTTATGGACGACTGCTGAGACGTGTATTCCACATATAAGGTTCGCAGACGTACTTTAGATTCGTGCCACACCTTGATCGGCTTGACGAGCCAGATACCAGCTACCGCAGACTGCCTGGCGATCGGCCGCCCTCTGGTCACCTCAGCGGACGTGGGCATAGTAGCAGCGCTAGTGGATACGAATGGATGACTGAAGGTTAGCGAATGTATCAGGCGGGTGGTGGCTCTTTTTATATACTCTGGAGGCTTGGTATCTGATCGTGCCACCGCAGATACCCGATTGGAGTCGGAAGCTTCTGCAACTCCTCGTGTAATCATGGACAATGAAGTGAAGACGTCCACTGACGTGGTAACCACTACACGTTTTCGCTGCTCTGATGGAGGTCGCTACGCTACAATATCCCTGTGGAGTGGCAATGCCACACCTTGCCAGCGCGTGGGTGCGTGGCTGAAGCGGACAATGGGGTGTCGATATGGCTGATTGCGAGATGTGGCCGAGCTCAAAGGAAGCGCTGCCACAGAGCAGATATGATATGTTTCGCTCGATAGAGTCTGATCCCGCAGAATTTCCATCTACACACACTGCCTGATGGTCACTATGGCCCGCCATGCCGTTGCTATCCGTCAAGTTCGTACAACCCACAGTACGGCAAATGAAGACAAAGGTATTGCTATCATGCACATGTCTGAGAGCGTTGACAGCTTGTATACGAGACTTAGGTACGCGCGCAAGTGAGGCGCCACAATAGAAGGTCCCGTCGTCGCGACACTGCCTCGCAAACTGCGTCCGCAAATCTACCTTATGGTTGCAAAATAGGAGTCCGTGTCCGGAGTAAAGCCATTTGCAGTGCGAGACCTCACTTCCAGACACTGATTGAGTTGAAGGTGTGTAGTATACTCAGGAGGGGCCTGCCTATAGCCAGAAAGACTTAAAGGCAGGCTGCTACGGACAGGTATCGTCTTCCCGAATCACCTTTGCAACTCGTCTTGTCCATCGCATGCTATCAGATAGACCGTCCGTCCGGGGAAGGGATGAAGAATCTCAGACGCCGGCGCAAACCAAAACAGACTATCAATAGTACCAGCGACCTCACTAGTCCTCGTACTTGCTCGTCCGCACGGAATGCAATGGTTTCGCCAACGAACGGAACATAGTACTCAGAGTGTCGCCTGCAAGAACCAAGAAACAGGAAGCAAAGATAACTCTGCAAAGCGTCCTTTCGGTCGGTCGAGACGGTCGTGAGTGAACATTTGGACTCTCGTAGGGAAACAATCCGACAGTGCAGCATTGGGAACAGCAGCATTACCCCCAACGTAGTGGGGAAACAGAGCTCAGGTCATGGGTAAGTGAAACAACATCCCGTCAATTCATTTGATTCACTTCTCGGTAGCTCAAGCAACGATCACCATGCATCGCTAATAGACCTCTCCGACGTCTGGGTTAGCGTGACCATCATCACCTCTCTCGGACCACGCCTCGGCTGCCTGTTCCCTCCTCCTCCTGCGCTCCATCACGCTAGTAAAGCGCTGGACATCAATCTACTAGCACCGTGGGTCAAATGGATGAGTGACTCACGAGTCCGCCCAGAAGTAATTCCCGATGTTTTTGATGGGCGGGGCGGCATCGATCTCGCCGCTCGCCTCGCCAGTGGGAAAAGGTATAGTGCTGATCTCTTTGGGTCTGAGAGGAGGCTTCGGCACTAGGTTTTTGGTCGTTGAGTTGACGGACGAAAGCTTAGTCTCTGGCTTCTTCTTCTTAGCCCGTTTCTTGTCTTTCTTCGTGGGTACTTGAACGCTTTCCGCCCTCTCTACGTCCTAACCGCGGGTTGTAACCTCAATACTGATAACAACGAGCAATTAGGGAATGCCCCTCACGACCCCAAGCCGATCTCGAGCGCTGTCCCCCAAGACCTCTTGGATCGTTGGAGAATTCTGGTACTGGGCGAAGCGGCCCAAGGGAATCCAGAACTGCGGGAGCAGGAGAATTAATCCCACGGATTCGTCAAAGATGGGAAGGACATACGTGGTAGTTTCCCTCCGCAGGCCGAGCTCGATAGCTGTTCATGGGCCAGCGAGGGGTCTGCCAATTTCCTCGGCCGTCCTGGGGTTCCCATTGCCACAAATAGTTCTTCACGATGGTGACCTTCCGCGTCCTTGCGGCCTTGGAATGGCAGGGATTCGACATCGTTGGTTGTAGCACGGTAGAGAGGAGAGGATACTGGTTTGCAGTCAAGAGTGGTTGAGCCTGTTGATCACATCAGCTTATCTATCTGTACCTCATCTCTTTCACTGCCTAATAGAGTAGACAATGCGCTTCTTCTTCCGCTACCGATATGGGGCAGATATGCGTATATGTGTTCATATTTTGATCGTCATCGGAATGGTTGAGCGCTCTGGAATTAGGTGGCACTATCTGCTAAATAATCGCGATGATGAAGATGATTACTGGTTCCATTGAGATACAAGCCTCTCTGGGGCACGATTCAAAACGAACTGTCTCGCTGTGTAAGTGTCCCCAATTTTTATTATATGACAATCGACCACTGGGTTCTTCTTGTCTCGTTGATTTAAATCATACCTCTCATACGCGGCCTCGTGAAAGCCTCATGTATCTCTGCCGAATATACCATGAGACCTTCTTCGCTTCAACGTCCCTTTAGATGTTACTCTCCGATGATGCCGCATTGACTCACCACTTTCTGTGCTCTTTCGGGTGTGCTAATGAGAAGTGTAGTCGTATAGTTGAGATCTGAGAAACTATGCACGTCTACGTACGCGGACAGCCACATATGAAATCACGTGTACGCTTCCGCAGTCTCTTCCCGCTTTGCAAGGCGCAGGCTTCAAGCTCCATTCGCCTCTTTCGACATCAATATTGACTGCTGCTGACTTTCCACCTACTTTGACTGCAAGACGAATGGCCGACGCACATAGGCGACGACTGCCCGGATAACGTGGGCGTCACTGGCCATACATTTCGCGTGCTCGGTACTGGAGTTGACGGTGTAGCCGAGTTCTAGAGATCTTAGAAGCGATGCAACGTGGGCGTAGGCGAACGATGGTTGACGGTTATTGGTATGTTTGATGTACAATTGTTGATTCCATACGACAGAGCTATAGCTGGCAAATTGCAGGGCCAGTCCCTACGGTGAACAAGATGTCGGACGAGCATGAACTTTCTTCTTAAACTGTCGCACAGGACCAGATCGCAGAGAACGCGTTAGGAGATCCGTACATGTTGCCCCTTTGCTCTGCCGTAGTGTCGCATAGGCCCGCCTCGCTTCATCAGTCCCTACGGGCAAGTCCGTCAACGACTGTGTGAGCATACTGGCCTGAAAACTTACAGGATTTACGCTGATCCAGCGCAAGGGAATGGAACTGTGTTTTTATCTCGGTCTTTCAGCACCGGACCCGGCGTAGAGGGAGGCTGTACCATTGGGTCATCCTCGTCCGGTACCCAACCCCACTCCTCATCGGCATCCTCGGGAGGCGGCGTCTCCTCACGCTTGAAGTGGAGAGCGCCGTTCTCTTGTATATACATGCCGTGTTGAATGCGGCGCTCGGTCTGCCGAGTGACGAGGAAATCAAAAGGTCGCTCTAATGGCTCTCTCATCGCCCCAAGCGAATGACTTACCAATCCAGACTGCTTAACCATGACAGATGTCGCGAGCCTGTTCAAGTATGATTCCTCCCTTGCGTCCGTGTAGCGGGCAAAAGGCATCTTTGCCTTCGACGTCTGCGGGCTATGATAAGACAATGTGGCACATTCCGCAGGAACAGCGCACCTTGTGCCTCTGCCACCTCTTCAGCGGAGCGACCAGCTGAATGCCAGCCCGTGCTTTTGGTGAGTCTTTGACGGATGGCTTGACTTTTATGATCTTATCCTTCTTCGGAGGGGTAGCCGGAGCCATGTTGGTAGAGCGAGAAGGAGGAGAATGAACGGGAAATGCTGGTGATGGTTATATATCTGCAAGTCTGATGCCACTGATGGCTGAAAACCAGCTTCTCGACCCGAGCGATTGCTTCTTAAGCCGGGTATAAAGCACGAGGCTTATCACGATGATGATCAGGGGTCTCGATTCACGTCCAGGTAAGCTCTTAACCGCTGTTGTCGCACGTCTCTCTCTGACAAATCAGGATAAATTCATTGTCGCACCAATTAAATATATTTCATGCAGATAAGTCTCTCGCTATCATGGCTCATCGTGATACCCATAACATGACGATCATTGCGGAACCTGCGACTTAAGCCAGCATTGCAATGCCCATCATCTGAAGAGCTTCGACCAGCGCGCTATTGACTCTGGGGTCTGCATGACCCAGTCTTCTCTCGAGCTCTTCGAGCGTGCTGTGGAATGGATCAGCTTAGTCAAAGGTAATTCGGCAGGCGACGCACTCGAGTAAGGCATCCCCGGTGGGTGGCACACGAGGGAAAGGGATTGTGTTTTCCTCCCTTGCATCGAGGGGAAGTTTTGGCAACTGGTCTTTATTGGTGGATGTGATCAATGAAGACTGGTTACCAAGTTCCCCCTTCTCTCCATGTTTCTGTGTCTTCTCGGACGTGTCGACGTTGTCCGTCTTACAAGTATTTTGCCCCTTTGACATGTAGAATTGCCGTTCAGCACTCTACGGGGAAAGCTCGTTGTCATGAGTATGAACAGATAACATGAATATAGATACACACAAGCACCGGCGGCAGAGCGATAACACCCGCTACTGCTTCCTCAGTCCTCTCACCCTTCCTGTGCTCGACGCCGCCACCCTTCATCTGCAGTGAGAAGGTGAGGCCTCCATTCATCAACGGTACGCACCTTTCTGGGCTCTTCTTTCTTCTGCCGCGTCCACTTTTGCAACCACCGTCGTCCCGCCTGCCACACCCGCCAGCTGTTGTCGAACCGGTATTCTTGCGGCCCGAAAGGGTCATTGGTGGGGATAGCGTTCTCACATCCACAGCCGCACATCCTCGGCATATACAGCTGCTCTGACATCTTGAAAAGCGAGCGTGCGGTATTGGTCAAGGTGATGATGGTAGGAGATGGAGTGTAGCTGGGGCTTTTGAATATTATTGGTGCGTGATGCGCGAGGCTTATATCAGCTTCTAGACCGCTAAAGAGCTCGTTCTTACCAGCGAATCCGGACGGAAGATGCGGGTCTGTCTAAACGGGGCGAAGGCATGCTTCTTTATCTCTGCCGGCTGATTCAACTTTACAACGGCGATGAGATATGGATGCTTATGGGCTCAGGTGGGTGCGTATATCATATGATGGACGGCTCTAGATGCGCTGAATCTAGGTGGTGTTGTTCTATCTGATGTTATCGATGTGATGGAGGTAATACCGGCGTCTTGATGACTTTTGCGGACCTTCATTGGCTACCGGGCGTGGCACACGCCGCTTGCACAGACTCTTGCGATCCTTTCTTTGACGATGGAACTATTGCCTCCTCTGTGACAATGTGGAATGAAGTCATTGCACACAGTCGCGTATATTCCCTACGTTCTCCGAGTCAGCGCTAGAAATCGATGGACGCTCGCTCTGAGACGACGTGTTTTAACGTCGTGCTTGGCGCATTCACTCGCGAGAGGATTAAATCTAGCACGCTAAGAGCAGGGAATGTGAATCACTCGTCTCGACGTACTTCAGCCCGCGATGTTAGCAAGATATTGGGTGGTATGCGGCGACACAGTAACGAAATCAATAGCCCCTATACGCGGTGCTGCGCATCAGAAAGTTTAGATCACGTGGTCGTGCTCTCGCGTTGCCAACCAACCGCTCCTCTCATTCTGCTTCGAATATCTACGCTTATACCAGCCAACCACCTACTCCCAGTCCATCCTCGACATACTGAATTCTCAACAAACACAACTCTTACAGGATCTCTACCTCAGAGCGGCAGATCTATCCCGGGCGTCGCAAGAGTCGCCTCCGCTGCTCTTTCGTAGCGGCCCTCGATATACTCTCCGTATCTCGCCACTGCCCGATTTATGGCTATTTCAGCTAAAATCAGCTCTTTGGACCGACTACGCACTGGGTTAGCTCGGATAGAGGCAATATTAGACAGAGACGCACTCGAATGAGATAGCCGGGGTAGCATGAGGGCGAGGAGATGGAATGGTAGCGGTCGCGCTCGGGTCGAGGGGAGGTCTCGGTGACTGGGCTTTTTTTTCGGCTAGGGTGGCCGGTGAAGCCTGATCACCCAGCCCCTTCTTGACCTGCTCGTTGGGCTTGTTCGTCGACACGCAGATTTCTTGTTCGCTCTCGCACATCTTCGCCGGTGAGGACGTAGCCTCCTTCCAGACGCAGTCCTACGCAATACATTGACTGTTATAACTCTGAACAGATAGAATGAGCATGAAGACTTACCACGATCCGCCCATCGATAGCACCTGCTGCGGCTTCGCGGGCACCCGGAGTCCCGCTTCCTTCGACCGCATAATCGTCCAGCTATAGCAAAAGAGGTCAGAATATCCTATGCTGTTGATGGTGAGCGGCACGCACATCAATCTCGCCGGCCTCCTTCGCGGGCCACCTTTCCAATCTCCCCTGTCGGGCCTGCCACACCCCACCGCTAGGTCGCTTTCGTCCCAGAGGATCATCCGCAAAGGTAACGCTGCTACGCCTACGCTCACTAGTTGGCGTGTATGCCTGTGCGGGCATCGCAGAGGGCGAGTGTACAGTGCCAGTCATGATAGTGTTGGTAGCGGGTCAAGACGCGACTAGGGTTCGTCGGGGCTTGATCCGGGCAGCTTATATCAGTTTTTGTTTTGCTTAGATACCGGAGAAGTCAGGGAAAGATGTGCTTCTTTATTTCTGCCGGCTGATTCGATTTTGCAGCGGCGGCGAGATATGGGCGCTTATAGGCTCAGGTGGGTGGATATGTCCTTCTCGCCGACTCTAGATGCACTGCCGTTAGGTGCGTGGTATTATCTGATGGTATCGATGCGGTCACGATGGCGGTTCAGGCTCCCGGATGAGTTTTGTGGAGTTTCATTGGCTACGGGGCGTGCCACGTCTTACTTCTGGGAACTATCGCTGTCCTTCTTTTTGTGATGGGTTTGCTGCCTCCGTTCCGATAATGAAAATTTAGCTTACCATATGGGAACCATGTGTACGCAATCTGTTCTCCAAGTCAGGGCAAGAACTCGACATGCGGCGTGCACCCTACCCTCTTTTCTTGTGCATCACTTACTGTAAGGGACAACTGTAGCAGTTCAATATCGGATGCTCTAGCTGTACGTTCCGTCAATTGCCAGGTCATAGGCCTTGGAGAATCTCTGGGGTGAGACGCAGTAGCAGAGGATGAGAATCAATAGCCCCTATACACGCTGCCACGCGTAGAGGTCACGTGTCATCACGCGCCCTGCGCTCTCGCCCTTCAACTGAATACACTGGTAATCTCAATCTCGTCATGCTCGTCTCCAGAGCTTTATACCTTGCAGACATAAACGCGATTACGGGTGGGTTAGCCGCTCGTTACACGTTGCTCCCAATGCACATGAGTTTCCCCTTCTTTCAGTTCATGTACTCGCTCGGGCGCGGTGCATCCAGGAGGAAGGAAGCCATGCACGAAGCGAGTGTGTTGAGAAGTAAGTACTGCTTCGTCGGATGCCAGTGCCGGGACTTCCGGGCTTGAACTCAGCCTGGAGGCGGTATATTGATACTGTGAAGGTTGATTCGGTACGTCCCTCTGACAAATCAGAATAGATCACTTAAAGGACTCGAAGGAATTTGGCCCCATCATAAAAGGCGCTCGCGCGAAACATGCTGCATGATGTATGGCACCGCGGCAGCGAAGGACCCTGTTATCAAGGTTACCTTCGAGCGTCAGATTCTGTCTCATAACCTGATGGGCATATGGACGCTAGTCAGAACCATGCGCATCTTCAGTGAGCTGCATGAGCGTGACGTACTTGCTAAGCCGGGGAGCCTCGTCTGAGTGCCACGTTGTTCGGACATTCAGAGCGGATGAGGACGGAGCCCGCGACTACAGTAAATGCATATCCGTCGATCGATTTCATGCAGGAAGCTGATGTACTTTGGTAGGGCATACAGAATTTTCACCTTACTTCGTTACACCCACAACTCGAAGCACAAAGCACCTACTCAACCCTCCTCCTCTTTCCACCCCCGCCCCCGCCCCACGCAATCGCATCAGCCTCCACATCCATAAACACCCGCCCCTTCCTCCGACTCCGCAGCGAGATCGTATGCTGAAGCAACACGTCCGCATTCATCCCGGTCGGAATCTACACCATCGCTGCCATCAGAATCTCCCCATGCCGCGGATCGAGGAGGGGAAGTACCTGGATATCCTCGTCCAGTAAAACGGGCTGGCTGAATCGCACACCCGCACCTGAACCCGCGCTGGACCTTCTACTCTGACTCTTCCCATTCCAGCTCAGCGCTTCAAACACCAATCGGCTCGTTAGTCCCGCCAGACAAAAACCAAGCAGGAGACAGGACACACCCTCCACGCGCCTCTTCCGCCCCCTCAGACTCGGCGGCGTCTCCGGCTCGTAACTACTTCTCAACGCAGCAGAGGGAGAATCAACTCTCGACACAGACCGCCTCGCCAACCTCGCCTCCCCCTCCAACCCCCTTATCGTCCTATCCAGCGCCTTCTCCTCCCTCTCCAGCGCCCTCGCCCGTTCCGCAAGTTCGGGCAGGCGTGAGACGATGTACGACGCGAGCGCGCTGAGGGATGCCTGCGGGCGCGGCGTTTCGGGTCTGGGGGGCGTAAAGTCCCGGGCGGTGGTGTAGGACGGGGCAGGCGAGCGGGGGGACCGCGGGGAAGGGAAGAGCGGGATGAGACTGATCCCGCTTGGGCAGGAGGGGAGGGGCCGATAGCGTAGGAGGGAGGAGGAGGGGGTGGGTGGGCTGAGAGAGGTCATGGGTAGTGCGAGGACGGTGGAGCCTTGGTATGCGGATTGGATTCATATGTATGCAGATCGTGCGGCTGACAATCATGCAGACTGGGTGGCTGACAAGCGCTATATGCAGAGAGGTGGCTGACATCGCTCTGGAGGATACACGGCGACTCATGCCGGACCCTGCCAGCCGCCGGCCTCAGTCGATATATAAACGCGCTCGTCCCATCATCTCTCTTCACCACCCATCACCACTACTCTCCATCACCAATGGCCTCGTCCTCGCGCTTCTCCCTCTTATCCCCCCAACTCGCACGCTCGCCGTCCTTCAGCGAGACCGCCTTCTCCGCCTTCGCCCGCCTCTCTTCCTCGCCCGGGCCCAGCGTCCACCCCTGGGCTGAAGAGCTCAACACCGCGCGGTTTGTATCCCTACCAGCCGACGACACGATCGACCCGCGCCGCCTCTCGCTCGACGCCGACACGAGCGCGCTCGACGCGGAGATCGTCTTCCGCCCCGCGGCTGTGATCAACACGGCGTGCATGCTCGAGGACCAGCTGCGCGATCTGGAGCGGGCGTGCGCGGCGGCGGAGGAGAGGTGCGAGGCGAAGCGGAGGAGGGTGCGCGAGCTTGAAGAAGAAGGGAGCGAGGGGAGGGTGGATCCGGTCAAGAGGGCGATTGGGCTGGGGTTCGTTGATGGTGCGGATACGTCAGAGGGGGAGGGGGAGGGGGAGGATGAGGGAGACTCGGACGGATCGGACTCGACTGTCCATGGACACCCGTCGCCGACGGTGTCGTCGCTGGTGCATCAGGAGATGCGTAGTAGCTACCTTGGGGAGGCGGCGCGGTCGAGGTCGTTCAGGGATATGCTCGACGGGTTCACGGTGCAGCAGAAACAGGACGGGGTTACGACATTACAAGACGAGCACCCGCCGTCGCCCTCGCGCAAGCGCTCGTTCACCCATTCGTTGCGGAAGAAGATGGCAAAGTCCCTCGGGCGGGCGCGGTCTACCCCGAAACGCGTGCCGCTCATGGAGTCCTCGGCGCTGAAGGCGCTGTTGAAGAACTCGAAGGGCGGGAGCGGCGGGACGTGGAGGCGGCGCAAGGCGGATAAGGGGGAGAAGGAGAAGGAGAATGTGCAGGAGGGGGGGTGGGGCGAGGAGTTTGGGGCGTATTTGAGTGGGGAGAAGAAGGGGGGCGGGGAGGGGGAGGGGGCGGTGTTGTCTGATTATTTGGTGTGAGGCGAGGTGTATGGGGGAGTGGAGGTTGGGTTTGGTATATAGAGATGGTGAGGGTTTCGGGCGTAATTGTGCGGATAATGAATCACGAATTGTATCTGATTGGAGAAAGCGTGGATCGTAGGGGGCGTATCGTGTTCTGCGAAGGATACCGCGGTCATGGGGGAGGTCGGGAACACGCAAGTATGGTTTCATGGTGCCTGCGAGCTCGTTCGTATGGGCACTCGGATCGCAAGCGCACTTTGGGTACTGGCTGACGATTGTTTGTTCTGTCTTCAGAACCAATGTCAGGTCAGTCAACATACGTTGTAGAATTTGAGTTCAAGCAAAGTGTCCGCGTTTGAAAGGCTATATGCGATCACAGAGTCCGCCATCAAAGCTGCCCAACTACCCGGGCTGGGTAGGCCTTGTTCATCGGCCCCAGTAGCCTATGTGAGAAGAGTACTTGCCGAGACACCCGCTTGACCGTCCCATTTCCCTACCCAGGCAGGCTTGTGCGAGTGCATACTTCCACTTCAAAACGGCGAGTCAGAACTCGTGAAACTTGAGGGGTGTGAAGTACCGTCTTCCTGTGTCCTCGACGATCGATGGGTGGAAGCCTAGGTGTGCGATTCGTTAGAGGGGCGGGTCATATCAGCCTTACCGCGACGAACCTTCTTTTAAGCGCAACAGTCCATCCGTCAAGCACCCCTTGCCGGCCCCTGGAGTGCGCGGATGTTCTTGAAGCTGCATGGAACGGAAAACCCGGGCGTGCTGCTGAGATCGCGCTCATACTCGTAGCCTAATCGAGTCTTGCCCATTAGAACCTCTAAGGACCGAGACGTTGGATAGGGTATGAGTAGAGACAGTCTCGATAGTACTTGGGCCAGCGGGAAGAGGGCTGGGTTCAAGGAGTCGCGGCGCATGGAAACACGGCATTCGCAGAAGCGAACTATGTTTCCTCTAGAACCCACTTGTCCGAATTCCTCGCCGAACGTATACGCCGGGGCGAGGGCAAGGCGTATTGTCCTGACTCAATGAAGAGACAGCGTCGCGTAAACCAATTTCGTATTATTGAGCGGAGGGTTTTTGTGCATTCTTGAGCGGCAGACGCAATTTGTGGCGTCAATAGGTACACTGGATTGCGGTCGACACCGATGTCACTGCATCTGGCCACGATGATGATGATATCTGCGTCCATAAGCTTGCTGTGTGATGGAAACGTGCGGCGGAAAAGAAGAAGCGCTGCGGGGATGGGATAATGCCTAGATGGATAAGCTGATCAGACTCTGTAGCCATCAACCAACCTCTCTTGACCGCCTGCCACCACCACGATATCATCGTGAAGAACTACATCCGGCACTGAGCGGCCGCCGACTATGTCAGGAGATTCCGTGGCCTTTGAATAGCTACCTTGCCCGGCCTGCGAATGGCAACTCTCCCGTACGTCGTCTCCATCTTCGACGAGTTAACAGTGCTCGAGTTCTGTATCTGCAGCTCTCGATCCCGCGGGGCCGCTTTTTTCGGTATCAGAATGCGCCGACGATCCACGAGGTCTTGATGGGCGCCGCATTCTCTACATGATCGTCGTTATCAGTACCAAATTTGCAACGTTCTGGTAGGATGTTGAGAAGAGAGAAGAAGCGACTGAAGAAGAAGACACTGGGTACTGAGCCTCTGCCCGTCACCTTAACGAACAAAGAGCTAGTGCCAAGGTCTCCGCTTAACCCCATGGAGATCAACACCATACCTTTCGGAACCGGCGAGAGCACCCGCGCCCTCTCTACCGCACCCATCAGGGAGATTGGGAATCACTTCTTGGTCGACCCGTGCGTTTCTGCGTCATCGCCAGGTGAATGCTATTTGATACCTTGCTAGCGTCGCCGAGCGCAGGAGGCAGCGAGAGCGTGAAGCTGAGGCGGGTTGGCAAGGAGGTGAAGAGGGTCAGGCAAGCGAGGCGTCGGAGTAACGATGATCTATAGCTTGGACTGCTGGAAAATGAATGGAATAGTTTTATGACTTCTGATTGCTCACCGAGCTGGCTGTTCTTTCCAAATCAATTATGATACTGCACCTCCGACTTCCCACCTCCCTCTTCGGAGCCAGACTGAGTGCGGTCGTCTTGTCCAGGCAGGATAATGATTGGCTGAGGGATGCCAGCGAACAAGGTCAGAGAGTTGTTGCTCCAGCGTCGAACACTGAGAAGCACGGCCGCAAACTGGCGCGCGCGGATTGGTGCAAGTCGTGATCGATGATCGTCCAATCTACGTGGGGGTTTTGGCAAGTTTGGTGCACAGATACGAAGGCTTGAAGCACGGACATTCTGGTCCTGTGATGTATGTTCTAGGAAAGGAGATTCACGCGCAACGAATGCTAACGAGAGATCCCCTTAGTCAGCAAGATTACATTGTCATTCACTGCAAGCCGCGCGACAAAGACGCTCCGACCGCGGTCTCTTGTATTAGCACTATCTTCCGAGGTCCCTGACTTCGCATCTACCAACGGTCTGCTTCTTCCAGACGGCCGAATGCCGTGGTACCTCGTCCTCCCGCAGACGTCATTCTGATATCCGGAGGCGGCGTCTCTCGGAGCCAGTTAGGACGCGGCAGGGCAGGAGAGGAATCGATACATGATCCTATGGTCTTCTGGATCAAGTATCCGCATTGGACAGGAAACTATCGTACACGCATGGGCGGTATGCCAGAGACAGAACGCGCATCTGCTTTAGCTCTACAGGCTACTAGCTAGGCGTCAGGTTACAAGAAAAGTCTGCAAGGCCTATCAGTGTATGTCACCTTCCCGCATGAAATCGATTGATTTAGTCGCAAGCTCCGCCCTCAAGCTCAAACACCCGAGCACCGCGGTACTCAGACGATACTTCCCGGCTCGTTAAGTACATCCCACTCTTGCAGCTCACCGAAGACACAGGTGATTCCGACTGGCGTCCATAGGCTTATCAGGTCATGAGGCAGAATCCTTTGATGTCGCGGTATTATGCATCACCTAACGTATTTTACACAAGTATCCTTCATAATGCGGTCGGATACCTTCCAGATTTGTATTCTCATTTGTCAGGGTGGTGTACCGGATCAGTCTTCAAGACTTCGAAGCCTCAATACCACCTCGCCTCACCTCGAGCCCGCGAGTCGACGCAATTGCCTCGCACGTCGTTTTTCGCCTTCTGGAGGCTTTCATGCAGGCGTGTATACCTAAAACAGAGGCAATGATGTGCATTGGGGGTTAAGTGTGAAGGCGAAGAGACGCGACTGCTCCAAGCAGCGTATAATCCAAAAAGGACCCTGCCTAATTCTGCACGGTATAAGCTTTGGTTAGATCACGAGTGCGTTCAGATAAAGGGAGGTCGACCAGGCAGACGCGGGGCGCGTGATAGCACGTGACCTTTGCGCGTAGCGGCGTGTATAGGGGCTATTGCTTCTCGTCCTCTGCTATCGCTTCCCTCCCACAAGACTCGCATAGTAGATAGTCAGGTGATCGGAAGTACGTACAGCTATATTATCCGATATTGGACTGCTCTAGTCGTTCCCTCCAGGAACTGACGCATAAGGAAAGAGGCGAGGGGGTACGCCGCATATCGACTGATTTCTTGCCATGACTTGGAGAACAGATGGCATACACATGGTTCCCATATGGTAAGCTAAATTTTAATTATCGGAACGGAGGCAGCAAACCCGTCACGAAAAGAAGGACAGCGATAGTTTCCAGAAGTAAGACGTGGCACGCCCCGCAGCCAACGAAACCCCACAAACCTCATCCGGGACCCTGAACCGCCATCGATACCATCAGATAATACCACGCACCTAGCAGCAGTGCATCTAGAGCCGGCGAGAAGGACATATCCACCCACCTGAGCCTATAAGCGCCCATATCTCGCCGCCGCTGCAAAATCGAATCAGCCGACAGAAATAAAGAAGCGCGTCGTTCCCTGACTTCTCCGGTATCTAAGCAAAGCGAAAACGGATATAAGCTGCCCGGCTCACGCACCCCCAAGCCCCGACGAACCCTAGTCGCATCTCGACCCGCTACCAACACTACCATGACTGGCACTGTACACTCGCCCTCTGAGATGCCTGAACAGGTTCATATGCAAGCGGGCGAGCGTAGGCGAAGCAGTGTTACCTTTGCGGATGATCCTCTGGGGCGAAAGGGAGCTAGCGGTGGAGTGTGGCAGACCCGACAGGGGAGATTGGAAAGGTGGCCCGCGAAGGAGGCCGGCAAGATTAATGTGCGTGCCGCTCACCATCAACAGCATAGGATGTTCTGACCTGCTTTTCCCAAGCTCGACGCTTACGCGGTCGAACGAAGCGGGACTCTGGGGGTTCACAAAGCCGCAGCAGGTGCTATCGATGGGCAGATCGTGGTAAGTCTTCATGTTCCTGTTATCTGTCCAGTGTCATAACAGTCAATGCATCGCGTAGGACTCCGCACTGAGGAAGGTTGAATCCTCACCGGCGAAGGTGTGCGAGACCGAACAAGAAATCTGTGTGTCGATGGACAAACCCATCGAGCGGGTCAAGAAGGGGCTGGGTGATCAGGCTTCATCGGGCTCTCTAGCCGAAGAAAAAGACCAGCCGCCAAAACCCCCTCTCAACCCGAGCACGACCGCTACAATCCCATCTCCACCCCCTCATGCTACCCTGGCCGTCTCATTCGAGTGCGTCTCTGTCCTATCATACATCCATCCGAGCTAACCCAGCGCATAGCCGGTCTAAAGAGATAATCTTGGCCGATATGGCCAGAGATCGGGCACTCGCGGGATACGGAGAGTATATCGAGGGCCGCTACGAAAGACCAGCGGAGGCGACTCTTGCGACGCCCGGGATAGATCTGCCGCTCTGAGGTATAGATCCTGTAAGGATTGTATTTGATGAGAATTCAGTATGTCGAGGATGGACTGGGAGTAGGTGGTTGGCTGGTATAAGCGTAGATATTGGAAGCAGAATGAGAGGCGGAGAGGTTGGTTGGCAACGCAGTGACGCGCCATGAGAGCACGACCACGTGACGTAAACTTTCTGGTGCGCAGCAGCGCGTATAGGGGCTATTGATTTTCGTCACTGTGCCACCGCAAGCCAACCAAAATCTTGCTAACATCGCGGGCTAAAGTACGTTCGAGACAATTGGTTCGCGGTACTCGCTCTTAGCGTGCTGGATCCAATTCCATATCAAGTGAATGCACCAAGCAAGACACCAAAACACATCATCTCAGAACGAGCGGTATCGATTTCTAGCGCTGACTCGGAGAACGTAGGGAATATACACGACTGTCTGCGATGACTTCATTCCACATTGTCACAGAGGAGGCAATAATTCCATCACAAAAGAAAGGATCGCAAGAGTCTGTGCAAGCGGCGTGTGCCACGCCCGGTAGCCAATGAAGGTCCGCAAATGTCATCAAGACGCCCGGATTACCCCCATCACATCGATCACATCAGATAGAACAATACCACCTAGATTCAGCGCATCTAGAGCCGTCCATCATATGATATACACACCCACCTGAGCCCATAAGCATCCATACCTCATCGCAGTTGTAAAGTCGAATCAGTCGGCAGAGATAAAGAAGCACGCCTTCGCCCCGTTTAGACACACCCGCATCTTCCGTCCGGATTGGCTAGTAAGAACGAGCTCTTTAGCGGTCTAGAAGCTGATATAAGCCGCGCGCATCACGCACCAATAATCGTCAAAAGCCCCAGGTGCCCCCGATCTCCTACCATCATCACCTTGACCAATACCGCACGCTCGCTTTTCAAGATGTCAGAGCAGCTGTATATGCCGAGGATGTGCGGCTGTGGATGTGAGAACGCTATCCCCACCA
This sequence comes from Heliocybe sulcata, assembly GCA_004369045.1. Lineage (NCBI taxonomy): Eukaryota > Fungi > Basidiomycota > Agaricomycetes > Gloeophyllales > Gloeophyllaceae > Heliocybe > Heliocybe sulcata. The sequence continues at coordinate 72,168 of ML213525.1, read as the reverse complement.
ATGACCCTTTCGGGCCGCAAGAATACCGGTTCGACGACAGTTGGCCGGTGTGGCAGGCGGGACGACGGTGGTTGCAAAAGTGGACGTGGCAGAAGAAGGAGGAGCGCAGAGAGGTGCGTACGGTTGATGAATGGAGGCCTGGGTTGTCCTCACCTTCCTCACCGCAGATGAGGGGTGGCGGCGTCGAGCACAGGAAGGGCGCGAGGACTGAGGAAACAGTAGCGGATGTTATCGCTATGCCGCCAGTACTTGTGCGTACCCATGTGCGTACCATCTGTTCAGACTGATGATAACGAGCTTTGCTCGTAGGACGCTAAGCGGGGACTCTACGTGCCAAAGGACAAGATTCTCAGTAACGTTGAGGACATCCGCACGTGTGGGAACACAGGCAACACGCTCGCCAAGAATGAGCTGGGAAACCCTTCCCAGTCGGCAACCTTTGCCAACTTACAAGAGTCACCGAGACCAGCTCTCGACGCATATGAGAAAGGCACAATCCCTTTCCCTCGTCTGCCTCCCACCGGGGACGCTTTAATCGAGTGCGTCTCCTGCCCAACTACCTTTTACTAAGCTGATCCATTCTACAGCACCTTTGAAGAGCTCGAGAGAAGATTGGGTCATGCAGACCCCAGAGTCGATAGCGCACTTGTCGAAGCTCTTCAGATGCTGGGTATTGCGATGATGGTTTAGGTCGCAGGTTCGGCGGCGATCGTCGTGCGGTCGTGTGGTGCGTACATCCTCACGACGAGCTACGATGTCGAGGGAATTATCTATGCGAAATATATTGGATTGGTGAGACGACGAGTTTATTGTGATTTGTTAGAGAGAGATGCGCGACACCAGCGTGCAAGAGCTTACCATCCATTATCTTGGCGTGACACGAGACTCATGATCAGCATCGTGATAAGCCTCGTGTTCCACACCCAGCTTCAGAAGCGGTCGCTCGGGTCGAGAAGCTTGTGTTCATCCATCAGTGGCATCAAACTTGCAGAGATATAAAGGGTTCTATCACCGGTATTGCGCCTTCATCGAGCTCCTCGTTCCTCCGTCACCATGGCCCCAGCTACTCCGTCCAAGAAGGATAAGATCACAAAACTCAAGCAAACCGTCAAAGACTCGCTGAAAGCACGCACTGGCGTTCAGCTGGTCGCTCCGCTGAAGAGGTGGCAGAGACACAAGGTACGGTGTTCCTACGAGAGGTGGCATATTGTCTTACCCGTTGAAGACAAAGATGCCTTTTGCCCGCTACACGGACGCGAGAGAGGAGTCGTCGTTGGACAGGCTGGCGACATCTATCATGGTGAAGCAGTTGGTATTGGTAAGTGATTCGATTATGCTGATGAGACAGATATCAGACTGACATTCAATTCCTCGCTCCTGACCAGACCGAGCATTGCATTCAACACAGCATCTATATGCAAGAGAATGGCGCTATTTATTGCAAGCGTGAGGGGACGCCGCTCCCCAAGGATGATGAGGAGTGGGCTTGGGTACCGGACGAGGATGACCTAGTGGTGCAGCCTCCCTCTACGGCGATTACAGTGCTGAAAATCCGAGATAAGAACACCGTTCCTTTTCCTTGCGCTGAATCAGCGTAAATCTTGTGAGTGGGGTTAGTTTTGAGGCCAATATGCTCGCACAGATGTTGACGGACTCGTCTGTAGGAACTGATGGAGCAAGGCGGGCATGGGCGACGGTACAACGATGCAAACGCGCGGCCTGGACGAACCTCACGACACATTCTCTAATTTATTACGCAAACCTGCAGGGATTCTCTTGAGAAAACCGTCCATGCACGTCTGATATATCTTTTTCATCTCTAGAGGACTGGCCCTGCAATTCACCTATGTATAGCTCTGTCGTATCGGAAGCACCAATTGTACATCACACTTACGAATAGCCGTCAAACCATCGCTCGCCTACGCCCACGCTGCATTGCTTCTGAGATCTCTTGAACTCGGCTGCATCGTCAACCAGTGCCGAACACGCTAAAGGCACGGCCAGCGACACCGCCCATGTTATCCGACCAGTCGTTGCTTGCGTGCGTCCGGTATGTTGCTGCAGTCAAAGTACAAGGAAGCCAGCAGCACTCAATATCGAAAGAGGCGTGTAGTAAAACTTCCGCCTTGCAAAGTAGAATCCAAACGAGGAGACAGCGGAAGGATACACGTGATTTCATTTGTGGCTGTTCGCGTAGACCTGCATAGGAGCCTCTCAGCTATACGACTACACGTCTCTTTAGGCCAACCCGAGCACGCTTATTCAAACGTACAAAGTGGTGAGTCAATGCGAAATCACCGGACAGGAACGTCTGAAGGGTCCTTGAAGCGAGGAAGGTCTCATGGGTTATTCGGCAGAGATACACGAGGCTTTCACGAGGCCGCGTATGAAAGGTATGGAATCAGAGAGAAGGGAAGAGCTCTCCAGTCAATTGTCAGTTTGCTCAAGGAATATAGACATTTGAACGGGGGAACAGTCTGTTTTGATATGCGCATTAGAGGTGCTTGTGTTTTCTGCCATCGTCTGTCGGCAAGTTGGGCCCGAACCCTACTGATCATATTTATCATGACATTTGTTTCGTCGTAGCGCCAATTAGTACCAAGCCGCTCACCCATTGTGATAGTGAAATATGAAGACATACGCACATCTTCCCCATATCGGTAGCGTAATGGAAGAAGCGCATTTCCTGATCTATGAGGCAGTGAAAGGGATGAGGTATGGATAGATAAGCTGATGTGATCCGCGCCACGTACCGACAGGTATCAGCTACTCCCTGCGCACTGTCACCATCTCCTCTCTACCGTGCTACAGCCAGCGATGTCGAATCCCTGCCATTCCAAGGACGCAAGGACGCGGAAGATCACCATTGTGAAGAACTATTTGTGGCAGTGGGAGCCCCAAGACGGCCGGGGAAATTGGCAGACCCCTCGCTGGCCCATGAACAGCTATCGGGCACGGCCTGCGGAGGGAAAATACCACGTGTGTCCCTTCCATCTTCGACGAGTTCGTGGAGTTGATTGTCTTGCGCCTGCAGCTTTGGATTCCACTAGGCCGCTTCGCCCAGTACCAGAACAGTCCAACGATCCACGAGGTCTTGGGGACCGGTGCACAACATGAGCTTGGGGTCGTGAGTGACATTCCCTACTGCTACTTGTTGTGAGTATTGAGGTTATAGCCCGTGACTAGGAAGTAGAGAGGACGGAAGGCGTTCAAGCACCGCCAAAGAAAGACAAGAAGCGGGGCAAGAAGAAGAAGCCAGAAACTAAGCTTTCGTCCGTCAAGTCAACGACCAAAAACCTAGTGCCAAGGCCTCCTCTCAGACCCAAAGAGATCAGCACTATACCTTTCCCCACCGGCGAGGCGAGCAGCGAGATCGATTCCGCCCCGCCCATCAGAAATTTTGGGAATTACTTCTGGGCGGACTCGTAAGTCATTCATCCAATTAACCCATGATGCTAGTAGATCGATGTCTGACATTTTCCTAGGGTGATGGAGCGCAGGAGACGGAGGGAACAGGCAGCGGAGACGTGGTCCGAAGGAGGTGATGATGGTCACGCCCACCCAGACGTCGGGGAGGTCTATTAGTGATACACGATATTCCGCTGCTTGCGCTACCGAGAAGTGAATCGGATGCATTGACCGGATGCTGTTTCACTTACCCATGGCCTGAACTCCGTTTCCCCACTATGGGCGGGGTGATGCTGCTGTTCCGAACGCTTCACTGCCCGATTATTTCCGTACGATGGAGCAAGTACGAGGACTATTATCGCATCTCCGAGGCACTATGACGTGGCTGGTCCTATTGAGAGAGATTATTGCGGTTTGCCGTGGCGCCTGAGATTCTTCATCCCTTCTCCGGACGCACGCTCCACGTGATAGCTTGTGATGGACAAGACAAGTTGCGAAAGTGATTCTGGACGATGATCCCTGTCCATAGCAATCATGTTCAGTCTTCAGTCTTTCTAGCTTTAGACAGCCTCCTCCCGAGTATAGTACGCACCTTCAAGTCAATCAGTGTCCGGCAGTGAGGTCTCGCACTGCAAGCGGCTTTACTTCAGACGTGGACGTCTGGACTCCCACTTTGCAAGCCTTTCTGGTCATCTTGCAGTCCGTCCGACCTGGATACAACGCACCATATTTTTCTCGTATGGTCCGTGGACGTAGATTTGCGGATGCCATTTGCAGGACAATGCCACGACAACGTGACCTATCGTGGCGTCTCACTTGCGTGCGTACCTAACTCTCGTATACGAGTGGTCAACGTTCTCTCAGACATGTGCATGAGATCAATACCTTTATCTTTATTTGCCGTACTAGGTTGTACGAACTTCACGGATGCCAGCGGGAGTGTGGACCACAGTGACCATCAGGCGATGAGTTTAGATCTGATCCTGGCCAAACGATTATTCTGCAGGATCAGACGCTATCGAACGAAGCGTACCATATCGGCTCTGCGGCACCGCTTCCTTTGAGCTCCGCCACATCTCGCAATCAGCCACATAGATACACCATTGTCCATTTCTGTGACGCACCCATGCACTGGTAAGGTGTGGCATCGCCACTCCATAGGAATATTGTAGCGTAGCGACCTCCAGGAGCCAGAACGTGTGGTGGTTACCACGTCAGCGGACGCCTTCATTTCATTGTCCATGTTTACACGAGGAGTTGAAGAAGCTTCCGACTCCGATCGGGTATCTGCGGTGGCAAAATCAGATACCAACCCTCCACAGTATATAAAGGGAGCCATCACCTGCCTGCTACATTCGTTAACCTTCACTCATCCATCCGTATCCGTCAGCTTTGCTAACATGTCAACTTCCGCTGAGGTGACCAGAGGCAGGACGATCACCAGGGAGTCTGCGATGGCTGGTATTTTGCTTGTGAAGCCGATCAAGGTGCGGCACGAATCCAAAGTACGTCTGCATACCTTGGATGTGGAATACACGTCTCAGCAGTCGTCCATGAAGTTCGGCATCCCCTTGGGTCGCTATATTGAAGCGCAGAAAGCGCCGTGCCTGGATGGTGTCGCGTCATGGATCATGAACCCCCCTCTATCGTTCGTGAGTGCTTTTGACAACATTTCTGCGGAATAGATTACTGAGCGCATCTGCCTTGTGCACCGGAATGTTCAGCGTGATGACTGTGGATGCAGGGAGTGCAGGCGGATCCGGCGTGACATCTACATGCCGCGTCGCAGCCCTGGTTGCACCAAACCACAAGACACTCTCCTGCCGAAGAGCCTTCGGGACGCGGGTGTTCAAACACTCGGTGAAGACGACATCGGGGTAGAGTCTATGTCGATTATCCAACCAACCATACACCATACACCGACCCGGCCCGCCAGATCCACGGCGAAAAGACCACACCTTCGCCATCTCAGTAATTCGCGCGACGCGCGAAAGGACGCGGGAGTGCTTTATTTGTCAACTCCTTCACCGTTACAAGATCTGACCTGTCCTTGGCGACCCGTAGGAAACGAGCCCGAATGACTGGGTATCGTACTTGAGCAGAGGTGCGAGCTTGTTGAATGCCGGAATAGGGCCTGCTTCGCCGTGGATGTTGTATGGGATTGTCAATACATATGCTTGGATGTCCTGACGACTGGGCCTGTCATCCCCTGAGAATTACAACGCAGCATGCTTACCTGTAGAAGTCCCTGCACCGTCCCGATCCATACATTGCGCATCTACTTCCTCTCTGCTTCAGGTCTGAATACGACAGGATACGACCAACGTGTCTTAGCAGTCTTAAAACCACCTTCTAGACGCTCTTCGTCCAGAGTTGAGCTCCCGTGTCACTGCGTGAAGCCAGCGTACATAACGAAGTGCGAATGTTGGGATCTGAGAGATGTAGCTGAGCGTCTGGTAGTGAAGCTGAATCAAGTAGCGTTCGAACACTGAGAAGCACAAATTGATTTACGGGTAAGAAGGCGCGCTTTGTTCCAAACTCTATTTTGCCACTGGCTTCCTGTGCTTGACCTCATCTCGGACGGGTGACCATTCTGCCTCACGCCAGAGGTTGCGCCAAATATGTCTTGATTAGCCCAAATCCAAGCAAGTTAAACGAGTGTGATGTCGGCAGCGCCGAATTCAGTCTTGTCATCATGGGACACTCCGCAACCTTCGTACCCTGGGCCCTATGGCCCAATCTGCTGCACTACAGCCCGACGGGCACAGTCATATCACGGTCTGATAACGCCCCATACTGACCTTGCATATAGCGGCCCAGTATCCAACCCAACTTGAGTACTCGGAAAGTACTTATCCAAGACGATTGATCTTTCTTTCTCAGTATCGCTTCACCTATTAATTTTGACGAGCAGGCCCAAGTTCAGCGCAAGTAAGCCGGGAGTTCGTTCTTTCGCCATTCCACTGACATTGTTTCCTTCATGTACAGAAGAAGCTCACAAGCTCGGGTCTGAAGAGCATAAGATACTGCGCTACACACCGAGGGTTCAGTCGATGCGGTGCCATTTCCGAGTCACAGAGCCATCCAGCATTGTCGGTGGCAGAATTAAATAGTACACGTCTACAAGCTATAGCTGGGATGGTTCTGGTACGTTTCGATCTGTCCTGTCTCTGCGGCACCAATTGAAGGACCAATTCAAAGGGTGACACAGCGAAGAACGAGAGCGTATCGCAGGTGTGTTACACATTCTGCCTCCTCGCCCGCTAGTAACAAAGTTTACCTGTAGATGAGAAGGGGGAGTTCCAATAAGGCCGAGCTACTGACTTCCTTCCCCCCGGCTCGCCGCAAAGATTATGTGTGAGGAACCTTGTAGTTCTTTGAGCTAGGCCATTCTAAGCTGTACTGGATGGCACCCAACAGCATTCTGACGTGTACCAATAGCTCCGAAAACCAAGAAGTGAGTATTTGATGCAAATGATCCTTCGTATTGAACTATATCATTCAGAACCTGTGAAGTGAATCTAACTTGCCACAAGTTCCGTCAGGATGACAATACCATTATACTATATACACGGACTACAGGTATGACAATATCCGACCTCGCCTTCACAGCATAATACGACGGGCAGTGTTTGAACAGCCTGCTCGATTAAACCTACACTACAGAAAATCGTCTTTCGTATCCAAGCTACAGCATGGGAAATATTAGCAAAGTCTGTACTCTCCCTCACCGCTTCTTTGTAAATTTCGGTTGGGGTCGGTTTTGATACACGCGTTGGCTAGAAAAACCCCACAAGCTCGAGTCTGAGTACCAGCGCCTCGGCTACCGCCATACTGCAAGCAGCGTCGTCGCCACAACCCAGTCAACCGTGTGGTGGGATCCCGACGGCAAGAGACCGGCAAGAGACCGGCAATCCACAGGGCGGAATTGAGAGACATCGCTCGAGTTGAGACTGTGATGTTCAGGTAAGCCTAGTCGCGTCCCATCTCGCCTCTAGAAAGTCGCAGAGCGCTCTAGAAGACCTAGAGAAAATGTGACGGGTAGACGTTGACAGCAGCATAAGTGGCCATAGTCTTAAGCGTACTAAAGTCACTCTAATGGTGCTAGCTTCGAGAAGCGTGTTGCTGCAGTGACGCGTCGCGTCGAAGCACGGCCACGTGATCTTCAGTATTTGTGCGTACGAACGTGTATAGGGGCTATTAGATTCCGTTACTCTGCCACTTCCCATTCAAAAAACTTACCAAGATCGCGGCGAAAATTAACTGCACGCAAGCGTCTCCAAGCAGGACGGTTCTTAGGCAACCGCAAATTTCCCGGCAAAGGTCGGGTGTGTTCTAAATACGCCAGGAAAAGAGGTCGGGGTACTTGCATAGTCGGAGGATGAGCGATTACTTGTGCTAGCTCAAAGAAGAGCGGAACCATGCGTGAGTCGTCGGTGAGGAGTCACTTTGACGTTCTCTGAGGGCGGTCGTGTATACGAGGACAGATCGCGTCCATCTCTGCAAACAATGCGTGTCGCGATGGGTAATCATTAATCAATGTCAGATCGCGGACGCCATTAGAAAGCGTATGTATTGTACAGTATGGAATCGTGCAGGGTATCACAGAGCATCAAGAAGTCCCTTCACGTAAAAGAAAACGATCACAACGGTCGCCGTAAGGAATGTGCTCTACGCTTAGTCGCCAATGGACGTCCACGAAAGTCACCAGAGACACTGGCTTTTCATCGCCATCATATCAATAACATCAAATAAAATATAATACCACCTACCTAAACTGCATTTAGCCCCGTTGATAATGACATATGCACCTATTTGAGTCCACAAGCACCCATATCTGTAGTCGCTGTATGATCGAAACATGCGGCAGAAAAGAAGAACCGCCGGTCATGCTCCATTAGGCTGGAAAGAACAATGCCTAGATCGATGAGCTGATGTGAGTCCAACAGGCATCAACAAACCTCTTGACCGCCTACTACCACCTCCCCATCGTATCGCAATGGACGGCACCACCATCGTGAAGAACTACATCCGTCAGTGGGATCCACCAAATGGCCGCCGACTATGTCAGGCGATACGGTGGCCGTTGAACAGCTATCGCGCCCGGCCTGTGAAAGGCAACTACCACGTACATTGTTCCTTCCTTGGACTAGTCCATATCGTCTGATGCTCTTCTCCTGCAGCTCTGGATCCCGCTGGGCCGCTTTGTTCAGTACCAGTATGCGCCGACAATCCACGAGGTCTTGATGGGTGCCGCTCTTCGCCAGCAAGCGTCGGTGAGTGGCATGTTCGGCATGGCATCTGTTATCGGGATCAGAGTTGCAACGTCCCGTTAGGATGCGAAGAAGAAAGAGAGGAAGCGAGCGAAGAAGAAGACGTTGGGTACTGAGTGTCCGTCTGTCAACCAGACAAACAAACAAACAGTGCCTAGGCTTCCGCTCGACCCAAAAGAGATCAATACCATACCTTTCCCTACCGGCGAGAGCAGCCGCATTATCTATTCCACGCCCACCAGGGAATTCGGAAACTACTTCTGGGCCGACTCGTAAGTGTCTTGTTCATCAGCCGTCGACGCAGAGATATCTAATACCCTGCTAGCGTGATGCAGCGTAGGGTCGAGAGAGAACAGCAGAGCGCTGGAAGGGTCCAAGGCGGTAATTAGGGTCGTGGCAACCCAGGCGTCGGGGATATGTGTGAAAGGCTTGATGGCGTTTTGTTGTGTACGCTGATGAAAATTGTATGCGTTGATTCTGGGGATTCTGTTTTCTCTCGTATTGCGAGCCGCGACCTGATAGTATCGTGGTGCGGACTGCCGACCACTCGCCCGCGAGCCGCATGTTCATGCGTGAGTGTCTTTGGCGAAAGTATCGGCAGTCTGGTGCCGACACCGCATCTGCGACGGCGAGCGAATGCGTGCATCGGCCATCCGGACAGTAGACCGCAGGTAGATTGTTCCTGCTGCGTTCCTACAGGCAGTCTTCGACCGCCAATCGGCCAGACTTCATCTGTTATCGAGAACGCCGTGAGTGTCGAGACCGCGAGCAGCATGGAGAATGCCACCGGCCTCAGGGTCTGGATGAATGCACCCGTCAGCTACAATTACCCGGCCTCATGTTTTCACCCTCAGCAGGCCAACGCAGCATCAAAACGCTGGACGAATTAGAGTTAGGGTCGGGGCGATACCATACCACCGGTGATGCGAGAGCAGCATCGTGTGAAGAGATAGCGGGGGTTCTCGATAACACGAGGCGGCCCATCAGCGAACATCCGGGGCGTCGGTGGGTTGCTCGTCGTCCGCGACGACGTTAAGTGTACTTTTCGCGATAAAACGTCGACAGTCGTGTTCAGTAGGGTTGCTTCAAGTAGGAGCAACTTGAACCAGCCAAATCATTAGAGAAAATAAGGATAAACTGGCCGAAGTGACTTACGGGGCGCTTTTTCACTTTGCTTCCCCGGCGGGACTTCCCGCATCTTTCGCTTCAGCCGAGACGTCTTCTCTTCCGCGACCATCTGGACGTTCGGAACGTCGGGCTGCTTCGGGGACTGTAGGGAATAAAAAGGCAGTTGTCAGCTCAAATAATTCCCCCACCTTCACCGCTGCCCACCGTCGCCCATAGCGATATTACAGTTGCCGCTGCCCTCGTATCGTCTCAGACATGCCGTCGGATACTCGTCCTCCTCTGTCCAAGGTCCCTTCGAATGATGCTGCGACCGCCCCGGACGTACCGGCCGGTGGTGCGGTCCCCGCCGTTGGGTATCCCGACAAAAGAAGGCATGGGCTGGAGGTACGTTCATGTCAACTTGCGCATCAACATTTCCGGCATGGACTGACCGTACGTTCTAGTTACCTAGGGAGACTGTGTATACCACTCCTGCGAAGACTCGAAAGCGTAGTATTGGAGATATTAGAAAGGAGATTGAAGCTATGGATCCGGGTTTCGTGAGTACTAGAGCTGTGTTCTTTGTTGTCCACCTACTATATATCCTGACATCTCGTAAGTTTTCGCAGATGCCTGTCTCTCCACCGACACCTGAATATGAGTTCGACGAAGACGCGTTCTACTTCGACGCTCATGCCGAAGAGGGAAGAGGGCGCGATCAAGCACCCAAGGCTTTGGGAACAACCCCCAAGCCCGCAACCATTGCGGACTCACAGATCGTGCCCAGCGCCAAGAGCGCGAATGGCAAGGCCGAGGCGAAGGTGAAGGAGAAGCCTACTGATGCTTGAAGGAGAGACGAGTGGGATTGAAGAGGCAATGGGATGGCGTTCGCTTGATATATGAAAACCTTTCATTCGTTATATTCTCTTCCTTACCATGTTCTGCCCATGTCGTCTATGCTGCACCGTTATTATGCCTATATGATATGCCATGCCTACGCCTAGGTCATCTTCTGATCAGTCCTGACGGCCGTAAGGGTCGTCCCACGTCGCCATATTAATTTCCCACGTTGAAGACGCAGGGCAAGCGTGCACTTGCCGAGTCTCGTCCTGCGCGAAGTGAGTTCCGTGATGCTTTTGGGGTGTCGCCGCAAGTATCCTCCGCGAGGTACAGTCACAGCCATTTCGATGATGCGCCTAGAGCATGGATCCAAAAGTGATTGTCACTATGCGTCCATGACTGGAAAGCTTCCCTGCCCGCAAGCCTTCACAGCACAGCGGTTAGGTGCGGCAGGACATTTACCCAGTGCAGAGTCTAACATACCTATGCGCTGGCAGGCGCCATTGCGGATGCCATAACCGGCGTATGCAGCGAACACCCTGCGGCCCAGACATGGTCTTTAGCTAGCAGACCGAGTCAGGGAAAATGGCCGTCACGCGTCTTCACCCTCACCAGGATGGGGGAGTATCGTAAGGCCGTGCCAGCATGTTGAATGCAATTGCAAGGTGCAACACTGCAGATCAAAACTTAACTGCATGTATTGGTTACAATATGATCGATCGCGTACCTTCCTGTCTCGAAGCCTCCAAGTGATCCTCGTAACGTTCCTGCCGATGCCTCACTCCTGAGCCGCCAGGCCCCACTCACTGGTTCGATAATTGGTCTCATCAAAAAGAGAATGGTGGCGTCTGAGTCCGACAACGCTATGGCTCGCTCCATGCGCAGTCTTGTCTGCTATAACGTGACCCATGGATATTAGTCTCAGAGGCTGCATGCGAGAGCTGAGCTTGCAGGAATACGTACCTCTGCCAACAGTGCTCTTCAAAGCTATCCGTCCAATTCTTTGCGAGTGCGCTCCGGGAGTGCAAACCAGTCCGTTTCTTATCGCGTTGGCGGAACAAGACCTCCCGCTCTATATTCCCTGCCATTTAATCTTGCAGTGAGTTACGTCCCTCTACAGGATTCAAGGTTGATGATATGAGTCCGCGTACGTGGCATTAAGTCACCCCGCTTTCTGACCACCGCCCTGCACCTCACGCTTTCCCGCACTTTTGGACTGGGACCGAATGATATTACCAGAGAAGCGCGATGTAACCAGCATGCATCCCCGAATCAGAGAGAAGCAGAGCCCAGTGAGTCAGCTCAGAGTTCAACATCACATTTGTGTGGAAACCAGAACATATATGCCATATTTGGCAAGGACTGTTCTCAATCAAGCTGTCTCCCCTTGTCGGGCATGACGGGATACTTGCAAGACGAGAGAGATTGGAGAGAAGCGCCAATACAATCTTGAGGTTGTCTGTAAATTTATTGACATTCACGTCTGTCGATGAGCCTGCCTGCGACGCTATGCAGAGACAAACAGAAGGTAATTATGCGGTCACGTGTTCACCTTTCACAATACGAGTCTCGACGTGGTAGCTTGCTTTGGCCCTCGTGACAGGCGTATCGTCCGTAACGACAAGGCTGTTAGGGCTGGGATAGACTTCCAGGTGGTGGGTGATGCAAGCCTTATGAAGCAGACTGGGCAGTGAACGACAGGCACTCATCATGTCAAGACTCTTGTTACGAGTCCTGAGTTTACGAAGGAGGAGTCTTTAGCGACATGGAGCCGAATGATGATGATCGTGAGAAGAAGTATGCCGAGAAGTGGTGGGAATCTAAAGTGTAGTCGAGACTACAAAATATTGATACTCCGCTTGTAGTTGAGACTACAATTCTGGATTTGTAGTGCCACATTTCAGTAATGCGCCCAGTGCTCACCTTCCGTTTGCTCTATCAATCCTATGTTTCAAATATAATATATTAATTACATTCCCTACCTCTCCAAATATTTTCGTGATTTTACGGTTGAATCTGAGCCTGCAGTGAGCATCACAACAAACTGGAGACTACAAATCACTTACTTACCTGTTGCTTATCGTGAGAGAGAATTGTCGGAGTTTCAGCCACAGGATTTCCGCGTCGGTTGGGAATCCTGGCTTCTGATTGGCTGGCGGCTTGTAATGGAGCGCTACTTACTATTGACTACAAAGTTTTGTAGTCGGACTATGATAGATTCTGCTTAAGGCAACTATGACGCACATGCAGCTCGAGAATTGCAACTATTGCACCTGCAAGTGCGTCATAGCCCTGCTCTGACATAATCAGCATGATGTAAACTTGTGCTGCCTTCAAATGAAGCGATAAAATATGAGAAAAATCACGAAAAATCACGAAAAATTCCAGGAGACAGGGGCCGTGCTATAATAGCTATTAATAGCACTTTGCCGCTCACGGGGTCCTGTATAAAAGCTTTCAGCTGTTGAAATCAGGTCAAAAAATTGCGAAAAATGGGCCAAAAATCAGGATAAGCAGTGGTACTTAGCTGCTCAGCATTTTATGCTTATGTAAGCATCTAGCTAGTTCTGGGTGGCATTCAGCAGCCTCAAATAAGTGTAAAAATGCCCCAAAAAATTGGAATAATCAAGAGCAATCAGCCACCTGTATATCTATGCTTACATAAGCACATGAAAAATGCGGAATAGCCTCTTATAGCAGAAATAAACTAAAAACATCGTGCAAAAAATGCGCAAAAAATCAAGATAACCAAGGACACTCAGGTAACCAAGTATTGATGCTTATATAAGCACAAAAACCAGTAGAAATAAAGTGATAAATGTGCTGAAGTGAACAGTGCTGTGCATTTGGCCGGCATCTTCCAGTAGTCCTAATATAGAAGGTGCAACTGTATAGCTGCAAGTCCATGTTCTCACGCCACTTCCTCTATTGTTTGAGTCACATTTTTTCAGTGTTAACACTACTAACTCTGACTTCTGAGACGGTGCTACCACACATGCAGAACTGTCTCAACATCTCTTGGATCTCTATGCTCCTGGCCCTTATTGGGCATACTGCAATGCTTCAAATCTTGAAGTACTGTATCTCAGGCTTTGCCTGGCTCCGTCATATGGAGTATGTCTCAGGCTCTGCCTGGCTTCTTATGAAGTACTGTGTTACAGGCGTGTCCTGGCTCCTAATTATGGAGTATCACTTTACTTGCCCTATTATGGTGCAATACTATACCCAGCTCCTGATTATGGAGTATCACTATACTTGGCCCATGATGGAGCATTGTACTACAGCCATGTCCTGGCTCTCTATTACAGAGTATTATATGCGTGTGATCCAGCAGGCCCTTTTGCAAGGTATTGAAGCTGCTTCCTTATGTCATATAGAAACTCTCTTATTAGGGACTATAATCTTTGCTTTGGTTTTGATAGTATTTATCATTTGGATGGTATTTATGAAGAAATGTTTTTCACTTTCTCAGTATAAATATTTTGGTTTTGCTCTTATTTGGATATGCCTGGGATTAACTGGGGTTAACTCTGTTTCAGTTTGTACCAATCAGCCAAAATTACTCGGACCTCTAGCAGAGTTTGATGCTGTGAATAATAGCTCCAATATATCAGCTTCAATGTCTTTATCTTATCCCTTCCCTGCTCCATGTCTTCCTTCAGAAAATATAGATATATATTGCACTTCTGATGCTGCTGCTTCTCATTCCATTTCTTATATATTAGAATATGACTCTGCTGAAAGTAAACAATATCCATTATATCTAAGCTTTTCCATGATCCAATCAATCCACAAGAATATTGTCATGCTTTTCTTACAATTTCAATCAGGAAATAGGGCTATCTTTGCTGCTGCTCTTGTTGGTCTCTCAATTGTCAGGAATACCATACGGCATCATGATTATATTGCCATGGTACGCAAATATCTCAAATTATTTCATAACAAACTCCTCCACTGTCAGTTGAATCAATTCTTCTACTATTTGATGCAGGGAAATGCTTCTTTGTATCCACAGGTTAAGAGTCAATGTGGGACAGCCAATATCGCTAAGTTTACCAGTAGTGATCCAAGTGCATATGACATACCCAGGATAAATCAAATTGGAGGGGCAGTACGGCGTACCAGAGCCATATTCACCAAAGAAGATATCCTCAAATATCCATATGTAATTTTGGATAGCTCTCAGTCTTTGTCTATTCTGAATAGCCCTCATGTCCACTTCAAGTTCTTGGATTATTGCTTGTGGGATGAAGCTGTGTATATGTACAAAAGTGAAGATAGTGTAATCTTTAGCAAGACACCACACTCCCATTTAGCAATGAATTTACCTAAAGTCAGGTTACAGGTGCTGGCTGAGCTGCATGGATTAACCATTCTGGAAAAATGCTCAGTTGCTGAATTCAGAGATACTATTATGAGACATGAGTGCAAGAATTGTCCAGAGTATCATACTGTATTATTAGCTTATATTCCTGGTTCCAAAACAGCCTACTTCCAAGAAATCATAGCAAAAAGACGGAACAATGATCACAGGAATTGGTCTTTGAAGGGTGACAACCAGAAAATGATGTATATAGCCTCAAGTGATAGTACTGAAGATATTAAATTCCCACCTAAGTCTACATCCAAAGATTTGTTACAGAAAATTATCTATGATTTTGTTGATGCTCAGAAACCTACATTAATAGAAGAGTCTGGCTGTACTGTATGTGGAGTTCTTTGTCCTCTATCGGTAATGGGTGATATTGGAAATTACCAGAATCAAATGCATCTTTTAACTATTCCTGACAAGCTTGTTACCCGGAAGGAAAGATTTACATCAGCAGATCCCATTGAAAGTATCCCTGGACCTATCCTAGCACATAATAAGAAGCATATATGTCCTGAGTGTGTTATTTCTCTGGAGAAAGGCCGAGCTCCAGACCAAGCATTAGCTAATGGTTTATGGTTGGGTAATATACCTAATGAGCTACAAGACCTTACACTAGCTGAAAAGTTTATGGTAGCAAAGGTGCGACACAATCGATGTGTGGTTAGAGTGGCTTCTGGAGGTTCCAAGATGAGAGCAAATGCTGTAATGTTTGCCAATCCCATGCCAAAGATTTATAACAGTTTACCTCCTCCTCGGAGTGAGATGGATGAAGTTTTGGCATTTATATATACTGGACCAGTACAGCCCACAGAGGAAGATTTCAAGCGTACCCCTTTATTAGTTAGTCATAAAAGAGTGAGCAAAGCACTTGAGTGGTTGAAGTTAAATCATAGTGATTATGAAGACCTTAATATCTCGTATGATAATCTAAGAGGGTATCAAGATAATAGTCCACCGGTAGTAGTAGGTTATCACCCTCAGCATGGAGCCAAAGAAGACCTTGGAAAGAGTCTCCATCATAATGATGATGAAGGTACTGAGTCAGGTTCTTGTCCCTTGACAGTGCATGGAGTAACAGGAAGTCAGCTTAGTACCAAGAGTATAAAAGCTCTGAAGGCCATGGCCATGAGACACCTGACATCTGGTGGGAAGGTCCTTGCTGTAGGCCATGCAGAAAATCCAGAATCTATCTACAATAATCCTGGACTATATCCACAGATGTTTCCTTGGTTGTTCCCATATGGTCTTGGTGGCTTAAGCAATGATAATGGATATAAGAGTGTTCCAGAGATCATGCACAAGCGTCAGTTATTGATGTATTTTGATAAAAGATTTCAGATGGACCAGTACTTCCCAATTATTGCTTTCAATCAAGAGCAGATCAAGTCAAGTACATCTGGTGGATTTCTCTTAGCAGAGCGAAGATCTTTTGATGATATCACAGACCGCCTCCTATCAATAGATAAATCCACTTTATCTGATCTTTCAGAAAGATTATCCAAAGGTGAAAGGGTTCAACTGAATACTGATGAAGAGAAAGCTTGCTTCCAATTACTCAATGACTTGGATTTGATTGGCAATCATGTTGATGGTTCTGTAACAAACAAAAAGTATATGCGAAATGAAATATGGTCTCTCATTGCATACAAGGGTGCTCCATCTTGGTTCATTACTTTTGCACCTGCTGATGTGCAGCACCCTATATGCTTATATTATGCTAATACCGGGGAAACATTCAAGTCTGATATATTGCCTAAAGATGAGAGAGCAAAGCTGATAGCAAACAATCCTGTTGCTGGGGCAAGGTTCTTTGACATGATGGTGAAGTTATTTATCAAACATGTACTGGGAGTGAACTCTGACCATGATGGACTATATGGGAAAACCGCTGCATACTATGGTACGGTTGAGCAACAAGGGAGGCTTACACTACATCTGCATCTGCTACTATGGATTACCAACTCACTAAGTCCTCAGGAGATACGTGATAGAATACTGGATTCTCGGTCAGAATTTCGGAAAAAAATGATTGATTATCTTGAAAGTGTACATCAAGGAGAATTCATTGGTAAAACAATGACTGAAGTACAAAATGATACTCTTTATGCATCATCAGATCCAGACTATAAGGATCCGACTCAAACTCTACCAGAAGCTCCGCCCTATCCTTGCAATCACCAGTCTGATGAAAAATGTGAAAATTGTAAAAAGAGTGATAATTGGTGGGAATTATTCAAGGATACCACAAATGACTTGCTCTATAGATCTAACATACATAGATGCAGGGATCACTGTATGGTTAAAGGTGAATGCAAAGCTAGATTTCCAAGACCTTATGTAGAAACTACAATAGTTGATGAAAAAGATGGATATATCACTTTGAAGAAGTTGGAAAGAAGGCTAAATACGTTCACACCAGCACTCACCTATCTGTTAAGATCAAACTCTGATGTGACCAGTTTACTCTCGGGAACAGCATTGAAGTCCGTGGTGGCATATGTTACTGACTACATTACTAAGACACCATTAAAAACTTACACTATCTTCCAGACTATCTGTGATGTTTTTGATCGGCAAACAACAATGATTGGAGGTACTCTTAGAGATCAAGAGAAAGCATGAAAATTACTCACTCAGATAGTGAACTCTCTCTCTGTGAAAATGGAAATTGGAGCGCCCATGGCTGCAGCTTACTTACTGGGAAATCCTGATCATTATACTAGTCATCATTTCTGCACTGTATATTGGAAGTCATATGTCAATGAGGTACTGAAAATTTGGGATAATCCAGATCTGAATCAGCTTGCAGTGAATGATAAACCTAATCCTAAGGATCAAGTAGTTGTGAAGAGATCTGCTGAAGGGTATACAGCATATACTCCTATTATGGATTATATATATCGTCCAAAGCAATTTGAACATGTATGCCTGTATGACTGGGTATGCTTGTCACGTAAGAGAATATTAACCAATATCAAGTCTAAGTCCAGCTCATCTACAGAAGTGACAGCAGTAGACCTTGAACCACAGGAAGATACTATGGATGGAGAAAAAATAGACCATCAAGAGTTGACATTTCTACCAGGCCATCCTCAGCATGGTAGTCATTATGTGACTTTGACACAGGAATCATCAGCTCTAGTTCCAAATTTCATTGGTGGTTCTCTGCCACGCTGTGATACTGGCAATAGGGAATTTTACTGTGTTACAATGCTTACCCTATTCAAACCATGGAAAACTGGATTAGACCTCAAATCTGAAGATGACTCTTGGGATGATACCTTCTCATGCTATCATTTTACATCCAGACAAAAGGAGCTGCTATCTTTCTTCAATATTAAATATGAATGTTATGATGCCCGAGATGATTATTCCCGACAACGCAAAGCAGGAATCTCAGGCATCCCTACTCTACATAATGAGGAGCTTTTGCAACATTTAGGAATTGATGGTGATCAAGAGGATGAATTAGACTATGCAGAATATGCACAACATCCTGAGGCATCTCAATATGATAAGCTTGGAAATCAGACACTGAAACATCTCAGAGAAATGAATGAAATGGAAAGTATTCTCAAAGGTGCTGGATGGCTCGGTGGTACTCTCCCACTAAGTGTTGCTCGGGAATTTACTGACTCTCAGATCCCTTATAAAAACAGACAGCAGTGGATAGATTTAATACAATCTAAGCGAGCTAATATATTGGAGCAGAGGGAAAGTGACCGTAATATAGCTATAAGTACCCAACCTAGCCAAATGGCACTGCGATGGAGTGAAGTTAAAGTTGTTGATCAGTCTTACTTGATGAAAGATTACAAGACAGCATATTCAGATTGTCTGGACTTACAACAGCAGATTATCAACCAATTTTTCCTTCGGCCAGAGCAAGAAAGAGCCTTTAGAATTGTTGCCAATCATGCTTCTCAACCTCAGAGTGAACAGCTAAAAATGTACTTGGGTGGAATGGCAGGCACAGGAAAATCACAAGTCATAAAGGCACTCATGGAATTCTTCAAAATACGCAAGGAGTCTCATAAGTTCCTGGTTTTAGCTCCTACCGGTTCAGCCGCTGCAATAGTTGGGGGTTCAACTTACCATTCAGCACTTGGAGTCAGTGATAAATTTGATCATATCAATAACAGCTCTTCTAATAAAGCACAAATTCAAGCAAGACTTGAGGGCGTTGAGTATATTTTTATTGATGAGCTATCCATGATATCTTGTCACGACTTATATAAAATATGCTCACAATTATGTAAGGCAACTGGAAATCCAGATGATCCATTTGGTGGAGTAAACATGATCTTATGTGGAGACTTTGCACAACTGCCTCCTGCAATGAACCATGCAGCCCTTTACAACTCTAATGTAGGCACTAATATCTCTCCAAGAATGTCCGTTCAATCACAGGAGACTGCTTTGGGAAAGGCATTATGGCATCAATTTACCACGGTAGTTATACTATGGGAAAACATGCGACAGAGGACACAGTCTCCAGAGGATGCTCAACTAAGGGTGGCATTAGAAAATATGAGGTATAAATCATGTACTGAACAGGACATTGCATTCTTGCGCACTAGAATTGCTGGGATAGGTCCTAATAGGCCAAAACTTGCACAACCAAAGTTCAGGCATGTATCAGTTATTACAGCGCGGAATGCTCACAGAGACAGAATTAATTTACTTGGTGCACAGCAGTTCGCAAATGACACAGAACAGCAGCTCATAGACTTTTATTCTGTGGATAAATGGAAGGTACCCACACATCACAATAAGCAGAAACATAGGAGGAAGTCTAGACATATACATGCCTCAGAAATTATTGAATCAGCTATGCAAGATATCATTTGGGGTTTACCCCCTAATTCTACTCAACATGTTCCTGGGAAATTATCAATCTGCAAAGGTATGCCTGTACTTATCAAAAAGAATGAGGCAACTGAATGCTGCATCACAAATGGTGCTGAGGCTAAAATTGTGTCATGGCATAGTCATCAAGAAGATAGTGTGGCTGTTCTCGATACTTTATTTGTTGAGCTCATTAATCCCCCATGCAATATTCAACTTGATGGGCTTCCCCTAAATGTTGTCCCTCTTACAAAAACTTCCATAGATATCACATGCAAAATGCCAGATGATACAGAGGAGCGGATCACCAGACAACAGATCCCAGTATTACCCAACTTTGCAATGACTGATTATGCTTCTCAGGGTAGAACCAGGCCCAATAATGTTGTAGATCTGCATAACTGTTCAAACCACCAATCTTACTACACTTGTTTATCCAGAAGTGCATCGGCAGAAGGTACCATTATGATCCAAGGTTTTGATCCTAATAAAATCATGGGAGGAGCATCAGGTTATCTTCGACAAGAGTTCCGAGAGCTTGAAGTTCTGGATCATATTACTGAGCTGCGTTTTAATAGTGTTCTGCCTAGTCACATTGAAGGACACTGGAGGAACACCTTGGTCCATGCATATCAATTATGGAAGAAGAATGTATGTCCAAAAAATGTGCATCCTGCAATAAAGTGGTCCCAGTCAGATCCATTCAAGCTAGTAGATGCTTCTGAAGATGCTATGTGGCCATATAAGCATAACAAGCAGAACAGCATAGAGAATGGAGAGGATCCAGTAAAGAGAGTCTCTCTAGTAGAAAATCCAAATATTAAATCTAAGCGGTCAGCACATGCTCCACAATCCAGTGCACATACCAATGGCATCGTGCCTGAGGGATTCATATGGCATTCAACTTATAGTTGTGCATACGATGCTTTGCTAACAATAATTTATAATGTTTGGAGAGAAAATCCAGTCAAATGGTCACGAGAACTACATTTCAATGACTGTATGAGATTGCTCTTAAATGGTTTTGAAGAGATAGAGGAAGGTTCAAGGGCTATGGAAAGCTGCAGAGATGACTTAAGAAAGACTCTAAATGCAATGGATCACTATAGGTTTCCACTTAGAAGAGGAGAGGGCACCAGTGTCGGTGAATTATGTAGTGAATTATTCAAAGCACAAGATCTTGGTACTGTGACCTCTGATTGTTATACCTGTGGTTCAAGCAAAGATGCACCAATCGAGACTCTTCTCCTTAATTGTTATGCCCAAGCAGAGATCAATGTAGATGAGACTCCTAGACTGACTATCAAGCATTGGTTATCTTCATATCTTGCTCCTTCTGGATTATACCATGGTGTCCGGTGCTGTGGCCAGAATGTCCAGACCATAACAGCTTTAAGGAAGACCCCACGGTTGCTTGCCTTCAATATAGCACACTCCAGTCTTGCCCTTACAAGGTCTCTGACACTTACAGTCAACAAAAAAAGGAGGCTTACACTACGTGGTATTGTATATTTTGGAGAGTTCCACTTCACATGTAGATTCATTACTAAAAACAAAGATGTATATTTCAATGATGGTGCACAAACTGGGCGGCAATGTATCCTTGAAGGTAATCTGGATGATATGGATATATATAGTCTACTGACATGTCGGGGAAAATCAGCCTCTCTAGCACTGTATATGCAGTCCCTGTGAGAGAGTTAGTGGCAGAATTTCAATTTTATATGTTGGATTGTATCTTCAAACTTGCATAAACAAGCATGTGCACCCACATGCCTATGTTCTTCTATGTCTGTTTTTGCTTCTCAACTTATTCTTCCCCTTTACTATGTAGGTATGTGCGGTTGTTATTTAGTTCTTCTTGTAGATAGCACCTCTGTCACTATATGTAGATAATGTAGTAACTACCTGTATATTATTGTACATGCAATGAATGCATTGTCCTCTATATTTGAGTGAAATGTGTCTAAATTAGCTCAGAATATCTCAATCTCAGGACTCGTACCATGCCATGCATAGCAGTGGCCCACTTCCACAAGTATATGCTTCTAGGATATATCGATACATATGTCCAAGCAGGGCTAGGACACAGCGGGCCTCCAAGAATGCGGGAGATCCTTGAGATGATTCAGGATCATAGTCAAAATCAGAGATGGAGAGCAAGAGTGTATAGGCAAGCGTAACATCCTGTTTGTCATTGGGTGATAGCAGGGAATGGATATGATGATGCTCTTGGCCTTCCCACAGAAGATGTTGAGCGAGTATAGCTCTTGTAATGCTTATTCCGTCGATGGTGATGCCACGTCCTCGGAGCAGTGTGTTGCGGAAGCGCTTATTGACATGCTTGTAGTCGAGATCCCCGGTCAAGTCATCCTCTCCGCATAGCAGATTGAACAATGGTAGCGGATGCAGATGCTGATAGATCAATGAAGCCGATGTTAGACTGTGCTGGAGAGTAAGCAGAGCTACGGCACGATGGCGACGGGAGTCGCCGTCTGTAGCGATGGAATAGAGTCGACACCGCTGTCTGCATTCATGAGCATCGAAGGTGTTGATTGCATTCAATAGTAGACTGTGCTGCGCTTGTACATTCTCCCGCTTGCAAGTGCCGGAGACAATTATTGGACGAGCAGCATTTTGACAAGCATTGTCGGAGAGCACACGCACAGCTATGACAGTGGCCTGGCACCTTGTTTCAGCATATACACAAAAAGATCATCGGCGTACACTTACCTCCATCGCTAGATGTACATGGTCATGCTCCGGCAAGGAGGTGTTCCTGAGTGCTTCATGAAGAGCATCGGCCTGCAGCATCGACCGGAACTCGAGCGAAACCGATTTTGAATGCTCACGGCAAACACCCAGAATATTATTTGTTGCAGCATCCCACCGCAATCTCTCCTCGAGCTTCAGCTCATCGGTGAACATCGTTACCGCCTCTTCAAAAGGGTGCGGATTGACGTCTTCCACCTTCGGAGGGAATACAATGGACAGATTGTGGTGTATATCGTCTGGAGTGGGATAGCTCGGAGATGCGCGGAGTGGATGAACATCCAGTCGACGGGTTGCAGTTCGTGCCGAGGGCAAGTTCAAGCTGTGTTGAGCGATACGGGCAACTTGTGCACCACCTAACTTGGCAAATAGATACATCCGATGCAGATCTGCTTCTATGGGGTCTGTTGTGGTACTGAGCCGCTCTACTGCAGCTCCGAATTTTTCTAGGACACCCATCAAGCCTGTGCCATTCCGTAGGGTGACTCGTAGCTTCCGAGAGACACTTGGTATGTCTCCTCTCACAATTTCCATGAGGATGCGGTTAGCGAGGCCCATAGTTCGACATTTGACTGTGAGTTTGCGGCCCATATTCAACCCTCCGAATCGGAGAGTGTCCACCTGGTTTTGGCGGCAATGAACAACATCAACGAGCTGGAAATGAGAGCGATATGCATGTTTCAAGCTGTCGTGACAGCCATTGGCAATCCGGTCACGAATCCCTAGCAGAGCGTCATGCTTGGAGAGTTCCCTGCATTTACGGCACGGAAATGCATGTCCATTTTCGAGAGCAGCAACGCTGCGGCAATGAGTGGATATAAGAAAGAGCTGTTTGTTGGTGACGAGTGTGTTCCAGGGCAGCGATTGTATCGTGTGGAGACCAAAAGGATAAACACCATACGGGAGTGCACCTTTCGGCATTTCCAGCTCGAGACTCGGACACCTTGTCAGACAGCTGAGTTCTGTGCGGTCATAGGCGGGTGTATCGCCCGTACTATAGCTGGTGATCAGCGAGCTCCTTGTTGAGTCAGTACTCTTGTCGGTATGACAGATAGATGGTGCAAGACTGTAGAAGGTACATCAATTAGTCACGGGTGCTCATCGTCGAAGATGGGCTCCACCTACCATTTTCTCAAAGCCTGGCAGACCACCTCCAGCCTGCTCTCCACAAGCACAAGATCGATGTTCAGCTCTTGGAAACACCGTTCCAGCCATGTACACAGAGCTTCCACTCCCAACGGTCCATGGCAAATCATAGGCAATATGGTATGTATTGTTGCTGCGTAACCTAAGACACTATGGAGCATTGTATTGACCATTTCCCAAGGATCCTCCACATCGCCGGCCCTGAACGTGCCAACTGGGTCAGTACTGAATGCCGCCAAAGAGTCTTCCTTCATCGCCAGGGGAATAGTAGGAGGGAGATCTGCTGCTAAGACCCGAATGTGCTCAACAAGGGAAGCACTTGGCGGACCGCTCTGCTCTCCGACTGGGTCACCAGTCATAGATGTCGTCAGAGAAGGGAGACCGTCCACATCCATGGCAGTGTCCGATAAACAGGCATCGGAACGGGAGTCAACGTCGATGGTATCTTGCTGTCTATCGGTAGTCCCGTTGTCCGTCAAGGTGGACGAACTGGCCGAAACATTGCGAGAAGACTGCGGATGCGTGAACCATGCAGTGAGCTTCTTGAATTTCGGTCCGTTCAGCTTGTCGTTGTCAGCGTGGTTCTTGCTTCTGAGATGGTGTTCCCAGTTCACGTCCCCGCCTGTTCCCACTGTGATATCTCTGCCGCAGATGTCGCACCAGCGCGAAGCCAGGTCCGACTGTAATAGCCATGAGTGGACCACTTAGGGATAGGATTGCAAAGGCTCACCGCTGCATTGGCCTTCTTCTTCCTTCCATTGAAAGGCACGAACACACGACGAAACCCGCACAGACCTAAAGGGGAACAACAACCACAAAGCGTAGCACCAATCCCTTGGTGCTAGATGGCTGCAAGGTCCGGGGCGACGAAGGGTATAGTAGACGTTCGGAGGGAGTCAATGGTAAGGATAGGGCCGAGACCGCCAACCACAGTGCGACGTATACTCTAACGAAAAATGCGATCAAAGCTAAAAATAGAATGCGATCAAAACACGACGGCGCGCGACGTCGCGCGCTCTAGAAGCGAAATACGCACGCTAACTAAAAATAGATGTAGACGCTAAAAATAGAACAACACGAAAACGGGAAACTCTGGTGTCTGGCGGACACAGACAGCAGCAGCGACGGAAATCGGGAACAGCAGCGCAGCGACGAGAGGCAGCAGATAGTGGACGCAGTAAGCTCAGAGAGATAAGAGACGCAGAGTTGAGATGGGAACAGTAGAATTGCGCAGGGAGGTAGTGACCTAACCTAACCTAAGGCCGAAGCTGACCTACCCTACAGTGTCGGGAATTCCGACTTAAGTATACTACGGAGAAAATCAAATAAACCGAGTACCATATGCTAACAAACTGAAACTACTCCTGAAAATGATCCATCACAAACCTCAGACAAGGGGGAACAATCTCCGTACACTACAGTGACCATGTGCAAAGGTGGGCGCATACCAAAAGGAGCGTGGGAACGCGCACAGCGCCGCATCAAAAAGCGCTGATGGGCCGTGTGGAGGCCGTGCTGGTGCCCGCAAGGCACGCACAGCCTCGGAATTGACTCGAAACTTGATGGACAGCACATGCGAAGGCACCGCCGAGGCCGCGCAGCACTGCCGTGCAACACCGCCGCTGTCGGGAGAGTATCGCCACACCACCGTGATGGCTGGGATGAGCACGCGCGCTTACGTAAAGCAGTGGAGCGGTTGTCGAATGAGATCGGAGAGTCGTCGGGAATTGCCGGAAATAGTGAAAAGTCCATGGAAACTCGAGTTTTGCTCGTAGCGCGACGCTGCGGATACGCTCACTCTCGCACAGAGCGTGGGAATCTGCGAAAATAGCCTAGAAATGCGTTTTCGGAGGCCAGAACCATGTAGAGGCATATCACCGTGGGTCATTATACAGCTGTAAATAGACACTCTTGACGTGATAGAACAATGATGAGGTAAAAATATGTCGTGTCGCTCGCATATACTCATCACTTTGACGCGTTATGTCACTCATGCGGGTCACTCCGGCACCGGAAAGTGCAATTCCATCGTTCTATGGGGCTGTTTAATGGCTGTATACACTCTAGCGCACTTTACAATGCATGCTGCCTCTCAGGAGAGCCTCTATAAGTATTTTTTTTTAAATTCCAAATAAATCTCCGTTAAGGCCCTCGGAGCCCCCCCCCCCCTTCCCCCACGTCCGGTCTCGGCATCTCCCGGTGTCCGCCCCTTGGAAATGTCGTCACTGGACCGACTAGTAGCTGGCAATAGCCGATGCTTGTTCAACCTGCTCTCGCACAACATATAGCAATGCAGTATCCGACTTCACCAGGGGCTTATGCCAGGCCTATCGCTATCTATCTATCTGCCTGCACAGCCGAGAGCCACAGGAACGCATCTGCTTGAAAGGCGACAGACACGGATTCCTCCCGCCAGTACTTGGCCTTGATATTTGTGTCGCACCTGGGATTTTTTCTCATGCCAATAGAACCTCTGGGCAGCGGCCAACTGGTGAAACTCTGTATTACCTAGCTATTCGCTATATAGTATGGCTTATTTTGGAAGTGACTAGCGGGAAGCCCAAGTTCCTGACGGCACCGAGGATGCCAGGAGGAATATTTCCACCGCTGTTGCAGCAGCTGTGCAGCTCAAGATATCTGTCAGAACCCCGTTGACACTCAAGCCAATGCATGCACCCTCCGAAGATCGAGACACTTATCGGTTCGTGTTCTCTCTGATGAAACTTCAATAAATTGCTGATATCATGGCCGCGAGTAATCACTGGTGCACTGACACTCAATCATACCTCCAGAATAGGCCGAACGGATTTCTGTTCTTATCAGTCTCTTCTGGGATTGCTCTATGATCCAGATGGGCATCTGGACTAGGTGATGCGGCTTTTCTGCTATTCGTTCCGCCTGAGGTACATTCTCTGCAATGCAATCGGGCATGAACTCGTCCCGGGCCAGTTCCCTACCATGATGACTTGGGCGGAGCTCAGATCATCATTGCGCACTACCGTATTGGGTTTGGGAATACAGCTGTCTCTTCCAGATCCGACAAACATTCCATGTGTATCAACTGTCTGGAGCAGTCCTGTCGACCTTTGCTGCAGCTATCGTTTGGTGCACGCTCCATACTCAGGCCGCTCTGGTAGCGCTGAATATTACGTGGCTTAGATCTTCCGTGAAGCGGCTGCGGAAGTCCATGCAATATACACATTCGTACTAGGTGAGACCTCAAGGAAGAGCCTACTCTAGGACGTGGAGTTGGCTATCACGGAACAACTGATAGTCTCCTTCAGCAGCAACTGGCCCTCATATTCAACTCCCTTATTTTGTTGACCTTGTGGTGTGCTCTCTTTATGGCGCTCGTTCTGTCCTTGCAAGCTACTCTCGTGCTGACCTCGTTCCAGTTTATATCGATGAAGCCCGCCCATCTCCCCAAGGTTTAGAATGAAATCCCGCTATGATAGGACTATTCTGGATACGTTAGATCTTTTACTGTTCTCACATTATCGTTTGACAGAGGCCGTAGGCATGATTTGGACCCCCTGATCAGCTCAGAATTGCTGTCCATTAAACTCGCAAGCTAACCTTCCCATCTGCCTCTCAGTGCCTAATTCTGCCGATGCCTGTCGAACTGTGGCCGTGCCAATCAATTTTTCAAGGGGTCTCCTGCATACTAGCTATCTGGAGCCGCTCGATTTGCCGGGCGAGGAGAAGTCGCCGAATTGAGAGCGCACAATGTGGACATGTCGTCTGTCATCGAGGAGGGTACTTATTCCCGATTCTTTACACGTTGTTTCACGCAGGGCCATGCTCTACTTAGTATGGCTATTAGCCTCAACCTCAAGAGATACATGGTACGTGTATATCCAGTTAATCCAGATATGGTACCGACACACACACTTATCGTTACGCACGCCCTGTACCTATCAGAAATGATGGTTTCTGCTGCGTAGACCGTGCCTAGTAAAGTGTGAGATGACATCAAACAGTGATGGCCGCTCTGGGAGCCTAACATCTATGTTTATGTGACCAGCATCAAGATAGGCGTTGTGGGGCCGGAAGCATTTCATTTATCGAGTTACTACCACGCGGCGACTAGTGTTGCTCACTAAGTGGATTAACAGTGGCTTCAAAGTGGCGCTTGGAGTACTTTAATGCAAGCTAAGTGCGTCCACAGCAACTTCACAGTCATGCGGGAGATCCCGTAAGATTCCCGTCCGCTGCAGAATGGTGCTCAAAATAGCCATACTTGCATTATGTCACAATACCAGATGCAAAAGCGGACTGAGCGCCACGCAGACGCATCGTGCCAAACGCGCAGAGCAGGTCTCCTACCCAGACTGGAAGCCACGTGACTATAACACCGGCTTCAAAGCCGCCGAGGATGCCCTTTGGACTTCGATAAAGTGCGTCATGTTCGAAGCGAAGCGACGTGCAGTCCAAAGCGGGTCCACTTAGGGAGCAACACTAGTGGCGACGGATCAAAGCAGCTCTGTTTTCCACGATGTCAAAGCCTGCTCGAGCCCACGGTCGTGCTCTGCCACCAGTCCCTTATACCGGCATCTCAGTTCTACAGCCGCCCTTCCAAAACTCGAATATGATGTCCGGTAGCACTGATGCTCCTGCGGACCTGTAACGGAAGCAAGTATCAACGTTATATGGAATAGCAATAGACCAAAGGTAAGTGCCGTCCTTGATTAATATCGCCGTTAGCGCTGTATACCTGTTGATGTTCAGTTAAGGTACGCGCTACACGTATGAGTTGATAATGGTAAGTTCACTGCTCTTTTGACATACGTTAGGCACAGCCTAACTTCCATGCCGTAGACTTTTGAGGCCGAGATGAGCGGTCCTGGTCTGCGAGAACGGCTCAGACTTTTGTGGCGTCCAGAACCGCCAATTGAGCTGCACAGCTGAATTAGAGCGAATGAAATCTCGAGCATGCATCGTAAGCCTTAAGTTCCTATGTCAGTGATCAGACCAAATGGTCTCCGTAAATGACCGGTCTCGAAACGTACTGGTGGCTAATTCACCCGATTAAGTTTGAGCAGGCTCTACAGCCCCCAATGATTGATGCCTGAATCAAGGACAGGCCCTCGAATGTGTCAGGGTTCCGATTTCGGAGATCTGGACATGGTCTGCTGTGAGCCACGCCCTTTCTCGTCAGTTGATAAACCGGTGCGCAGGAGCAGAGCTATCCCAAATCTCATACCCCTCTTGCCCTGCTCCCATCATGGAGACTCCTTACGAGATCCGCTCTTTGTTCATCTCTTCATCTCCCTTCCTCCTCATCCCTTTCATCGTTGCCATTGCAGCTCTCATATGGGCACTATGGAAGCCCCGTCCGGTGCGCCTGAAGTTTGCATCCTTGCCACTGGCAGGAAACTAACAGGTGGGAACAGCTCGATACTATCCCAACCATTGGGCCCTCTTGTCCTCTAAGCTCCTACATTGGTGCGCTTCAGTTTATGTTCCGCGGGCGGGAAATGCTCCAAGAAGGCTACCAGCGGGTGAGTACCTGACATACTCGACTATGGTAGTTTGTGGCCCAATATGTCTTCTAGTTTTACGATGGAGGCATGTTCAAAGTCCCCATCCTCGATCGGTGGATGGTTGTCCTGGTCGGCAAAAAGCTCTCAGAGGAGCTCCGGTCAGCGCCGGAGGATGTCTTCTCTCTTGATCAGGCTTTGGTTGACATGAGTTTTATCCTACTATTATCTCGACTATATTCTGATGTTCCCGGCTTGTCAGATGCTGCATCTCGACTTCGTGTTCAGCAAGAAGGTCTACCTCAACCCGATCCACACTACCCTTATGAAGACAAAGATGTCCAAAACAATTGGGGTGCTGACTCCTGCCATGTATGACGAGTGTATACAGGCATTCGAGCAGCACATGCCTCTAGATGAGAGCAAAGGTAATTCGGCCTAAACTCTCGTCGGGGACCGAGCTCTGACTATCGCAATTGCAGAGTGGAAGGCTGTGCCATGTCTTGCAACCGGTCGCCAGATTTCGACGATCGTCAACAACCGCATCATCGTCGGCTATCCCCTCTGTAGGTTGACATGGCGGTACCATATGTTTTAGTGATTGACGGAGCACTCCTCAGGCTGTGAACCCGAGTTCATTAACTTGAACCTTCGGTTCATTGTTGACATGTTCCAATGCAGAATGCTGTTCTGCCTCATTCCGCATTTCATGGAGCCATGAGCCACACTTTATAGGTGAAATATTTAAACTCAACCTGGAAATCTGGAATTCAGGATTGTCGGCCGACTTGTCACCAACATTCCCTCTGAAATCGCTGTGGGGAGGCGTCTCCTGAAACCTGTTCTCGACGAGCACTCGAAGATATTGGAAGAATCTGACAGCGATTGGTCGGCTCTACCAGTACGTTTGCATGGAAATTGCGGTATTCCGTTCCTTGACTCACGATGTATCACAGAATGACATGCTGTCTTGGTTGATGGCTTCGGTCCCAAAGGACGAGACATTGGATACGATGACTCGGAGAATTCTGGGTGTCAATGTCGCCGCCATTCACACCATTTCACACGTGAGTACATCTGTCATCCTGCGCATCTATATCTGTTCCTAATGCATTAACTGTTATCGTCTAGACCTTTACCCACAGTCTTCTCTATCTCGCTGCCAACCAAGAGCTAATTACACCCATCCGGCAAGAGGTGGAGAAGGCCGTTGCCGAGGATGGCTGGACCAAGAACGCCATGGGCAAGCTCTACCTTCTTGACAGCTTCCTGAAGGAGGTTTTGCGCTTTAACGGCACCCAAGCGTGGTCTTTGAACCGTATCGCCTTGAAAGATTTCACATTCTCTGACAGCACGTTCATTCCCAAGGGTACCAGCATCGCAGCCTGTGCCACCCCGGTGCACATGGACCCATCTGTGTACCCTGAACCTGAGAAGTTCGACGCCTACTGGTTCTACCGAATGATGCAGCGCGACGGAGAGGCCAACCAGCATCTGGTCGTGAAGACCAGCCTGGAATACCTGCCGTTCGGTCATGGCAGTCATGGTAAGCGAGGCGTAATTCGTTTCCTGAAGCGATATTAACGTTATCTGTCATTTTAGCTTGCCAGGGCCGCTTCTTCGCCGCTAACCAGTTGAAACTCATGATTGGTCACCTTTTGCTGAACTACGACATCGAGCTCGAGACACCCGGTGTTGTGCCCCAGCAGATATGGTTCGAGGCTGCTGTTCTGCCTCATCAGACTGCCAACATCTTGTACAGGAAGCGTCAGTCATAGAATCCCACTCTCTTTTTACCATGGTCTAGACAATGGGTATATTTGGTTTACACTGCTCTCCTCCCGAAGCGGACTACTTATCTTCTGTTCATCTTGTACACAGTCTTATAGATTTATATTGGTATTCCCCGCAACATGAATACATCTGCAGCTTCTTATTCTACCGTGGCTTTCACTCTATGCTACCACATCAATGAAGCTTTCGATAGCCTAGACTATCTGGAACACCCGTCATTACACAGGTTGTGCATCTTTCAAGACTGTGTCGCCTTGCTTATCTTTGCTGTTGAACTAGCCGCTCGGGAAACGCTTCACTGCGACAGGTGCGAGGGCCTGATAAGTGGCGTATGTGAACAAACGTTGCAGATGGCAACCCTTACTCGATGTAGTACTGATGCACTTTGGTCTATTTGGGCTTGTGCAGGGCTATGTGGATGATATTAACAGACAATCTCTCTCAGTCGGGGTTATAGAACGACTGCATTGACACTGTACCTATTAACAGACAATCTGTCATACATAAATAAGCATAGCTATCATAAGAATGTCATAAGGAACGTACCTCTCTCAGTCGGGGTTATAGAACGACTGAGAGAGCGGAAATCGCACCAGCAAAGCAATTTGCTGGCACCGGCGTAAACCGGAATCATGAGAGTCTCTACCTATGGGACGGTCCGAGTTGCCTAATAAGGAAATGTAACGAACGTTGATGAGACACGGACACACGACGAGACCGCGGCAGACCTAGAGAGAACAACAACCACTGAAGCGAACCACCAATCCCTTGGTGGCAAGTGGAAGCGAGGTCTGGGGAGTCGAAGGGTATGGATAGTTCGAGGGGAATAGGGATAGTAAGACGTGCAACAAAGAGGGGCGATGATACGGGAGTTTAGGTGCTCGGCGATAGAGACCGGTGCGCTAATAGAACACCGCTATTGATGAAGTGGCGGAGCGAACGATATGGCGGAGCGGTTTCGACTACAGTAGTTCAGCCGGCGGAGGCTCTTGAAGACCTGTCACCCGACTTTCGTCTGCGACTGGTGCTACAGAAACTATGAACGTATCTGAACGGCACACGGGGCCGCTTCAACGTAGAGCTTGAGGAGCGGGACTTCCCGCAGCGCTAAAGGCGCTTTTCACCGGCAATTCCAGATGCTTCGCTCGACGGATGTGGGTGGTCGCTAATACGGGTACTTGGCCTAGTAACACAGGAGTAACACTTTGAACGGCGCACGAGGCCGCTAAACGGGGAAGGAATTAAAGACGGACACACACTAATAGCAGCGCTTTCTCTGTTGCGAAAACTCTTGATGAAGTTGGAAGACGATAGAGGCCGCCTTTGTTGCAGAAACGCTTATCGCAAGACTGAAATGCAAAAGGTGAAGATAACTTGATTCCTACAAACAAAAGCGGCTGCTTTATATACTAAGTCTGTCCATTGTACTACTGTCCTCTCCTAATTGCCGCAGCACTCTCTTCGTGGCGCGTTTCCATCACTAGCCCTCGAATCCGTCATCTCCCGACCGTACCTCAGCCCTTCGTCCAATCCCGACACACGACCCTGAGCCTATCCCTAAATGGCTCCCACCGCTCCCGCTATATCAAAGACGAGCCGCATGGCAACCTCGCCTGTGCCTGCTGACTGCAGCTATTCCCGACGGCGTCGGGAGACACGCATCTGATGGTGAGTATGCCGGACTCGGCATTAGCGGTGTCGACTGCGCTGGCGGCAGGTGCACCGTGTGCTGGACAGCCACGAATGCCTCGGCCTTCCGAGACTCTTGCATAGACTTGCTCCCGCTGAACCATCGGCCATACAGTTGCCAGGAACGACAGCGGCTGCCAAGTGGATGACGAACCAGCCGGCCAGATGTGCCGGAGCGACCAGTCATTTGGCATGCAGCCAGACATTCATCTGAGCTCATCGTCATTAGTCATCAGCCCGCTGGAGTTCCTGTGGCAGCGTCGGCCGAGAAGGATGGCAATTCAAGCTGAATACGGCCCAGGTGGCAACGCTGACGCGTCTTCGCTGATGTTTGAATGGAAGCGTTGTCGTCCCGGAATAGTGTAGTTGGCGCATAGAGTCTGTTTAGCCGCCGGCGCCGAGAATAGCGAGAGACTGCCACGAGAAGACACCAGGAATAGAACGGCGTATCCGAGAATAGCACGGAAGCTCAGGGAAGCGCAGAAGTCCCGCTAAACGCGATTTCTGGGGCCAGGATTGCAGTGGGGTGTATCAACGTATGTTTATTCTAAACTACGGATTCTAACACTCCCCCTCAATGAGAATACCATCCAGCGGTTGAAGAAAGTCCCAACATCTCCGTCAACTTCTTGTGTGGCGTCTTCCCCAATCCTTTGGTAAAGACATCCGCGACATTATCTTGGCTCACCACATAATTGACTTTCATATCCTGCGCCTGGACTGCCTCCCGAATCCAATGATGGGAGATCTGAACGTGCTTGGTCCGATTGGATAGTTCGTCAGGCTTATGAAGCATGCGGAGAGCACTGGTGCTGTCTGTGAGAAGCTGAGTAGGACCATCAGGTGGGAAACCAATCTCCGTGAGTAGCTGACGCAACCACATCACTTCACGACCCAAGTGAACAGCTGCGTAGTACTCCGCTTCCGCAGTTGAGACAGTGGTAGCCGTCTGCTTCTTGGCAGACCAAGAGATACATCCCTTGCCAAGTAGAATGGCATAGCCTGATGTAGAACGTGTATGGTCCTTCTCTCCAGCAAAATTCGCATCACAGTAAGCAAGCAGCTGGTCACTTTTATCTTTACCGCCAATAGTGAGGGTATAGTCACGAGTCCCCTTCAGATACGCCAAGATGCACATGACAGCTGCCCAGTGGCGTTTACCAGGATTTGACATGTACTGAGACACGTTCTGGACAGCCTTTGCAATATCCGGACGAGTGTGGAATGCAATGTGCATGAGGGAGCTGACCACATTAAGGTATGGAATGTCCTTCATGTACGCAATCTCTTCCAGTGTAGATGGGCCACCTTTGGCTGAGAGTGACTCCCCCTCGACCATAGGAGTAGCGGCAGGCTTCAAGTTCTCAAGATTCAACGACTTGAGGAGAGCGTCGATCTTGTGATGATGCGAAAAGGAGATTGTACCAGCTTCTCGATCACGAGTAACATTGCTTGCCACGGTCTAGCAGGCTCGTCAGCAGAAGGAATAGGAACAGCGAGAAATCGGCTATGTCAATGCCGTGCAATGTCCTGTCTGATTTCTCGTGGGTTGGGGGGGGAGCTTCGGTTCGGCGAGATCACGTGACTGATTTAGGGCAGGTCCGGAGAAGCGCCAGAGCCACGAACAAGGCCGGGGTGTGGCGCAACCGGAGGCCGAACCGAAGACCGAGTGCTGGAATAGTCTCCGCATGAGTGAGGTCTCGAAAACTCAAACTCCAGCACTGCCAAATTAGAGGTGTGGTGGGTGGGCCAGAAAAAATCGAGTACGCCGAGTACGAGATAAGAACACAGAGATTGATGTGTACGCGTCCCGTCGTATGAAGAAGAGGCTGACTAAGCTCTCCCTGTGGCAAGCACTCCCACGCATCAACTCTCGCAAGCTCGCTTTTGCTGCGTGTACAAGTAGCCTAGCAAGAGACCAATCTCGCCGCTATCCTTGATTGAGACTTTACCACTGATCTCTAACTTCAATCGCTTCACTTCATTGACAGAGGAGCAATAAAGGCCGAGATCGTCGACGTGTGCCGTGACAATGGAAAATTCAGAGTCCCTCCGGTGAAAGGCACGAACACACGACGAAACCCGCACAGACCTAAAGGGGAACAACAACCACAAAGTGTAGCACCAAACCCTTGGTGCTAGATGGCTGCGAGGTCCGGGGCGACGAAGGATATAGTAAAATGATCGGAGGGAGTTTAATAGGGATAGGGCCGAGACCGCCAACCACAGGGCAACGTATACTCTAACGCACAATGCGATCAAAAAGCTAAAAATAGAATGCGATCAAAACACGACGGCGCGCGACGTTGCGCGCTCTAGAAGCGAAATGCGTGTGCTAACTAAAAATAGATGTAGATGCTAAAAATAGAAAAAAGCAAAAACGGGAAACTCTGGTGTCTGGCGGAACACAGACAGCAGTGGCAACGGAAATCGGGAACAGCAGCGCAGCGACGAGAGGCAACAGACAGTAGATGCAGTAAGCTCAGAGAGATAAGAGACACAGAGTTTTGAGGGGAACAGTAGGATTGCGCAGGGAGGTGCAGCTAACCTAAGGCCGAAGCTTGCCTAACCTAGCCTACAGTGTCGGGAAGTCCGAGTTAAGTAGACTACAGAGAAAATCAAATAAAATGAGTACCATATGCTAACAAAGTGAAACTACTCCTGAAAAAACGATCCATCACAAACCTCAGACAAGGGGAACACTCTCCGTACACTACAGTGACCATGTGTAAAGGCGGGCGCATACCAAAAGGAGCGTGGGAACGCGCACAGCGCTGCATCAAAAAGCGCTGATGGGCCGTGTGGAGGCCGCGCCGGTGCCTGCAAGGCACGCACAGTCTCGGAAATGACTCGAAACTTGATGGGCAGCACATGCG
Source organism: Heliocybe sulcata (assembly GCA_004369045.1). Taxonomy (NCBI): domain Eukaryota; kingdom Fungi; phylum Basidiomycota; class Agaricomycetes; order Gloeophyllales; family Gloeophyllaceae; genus Heliocybe; species Heliocybe sulcata. The sequence goes on along the minus strand of ML213525.1, from coordinate 36,563 downwards.
AAGGCACCGCCGGGGCAGCGCAGCACCGCCGTGCAACACCGCCGCTGTCGGGAGGGTATTGCCACACCGCCGTGATGGCTGGGATGAGCATGCGCGCTTACGTAATGTGGCGGAGCGGTTGTCGAATGAGATCGGGAGTCGTCGGGAATTGCCGGAAATAGTGAAAAGTCCATGGAAACTCGAGTTTTGCTCGTAGCGCGACGCCGTGGATACGCTCACTCTCGCACATAGCGTGGGAATCTGCGCAAATAGCCTGAAAATGGATTTTCGGAGACCAGAAGCACGTAGAGGCGTATCACCGGCGTACAAATACGCAAGGGTCAGAAAGACAGACCTTGAAACCGAGGCTAAGCATGATCGCCTTGAGCTTCTGGTACCATAGATGTCCAGCTTGCTTAAGACCGTATAGTGCTTTCTTCAGCTTCCAGACCCAAGTCTCCTTTCCCTTCACTACGTATCCCTGTGGTTGTCGCATGTAGGCCTCCTCCCCCTCAGGCATTTCACTGTTGAGGAAGGCAGAATCGACATCGACAACATGAATCTCGCCACCAATCTGGGTGATAATTCTGCTGATGACACGGATGGACACTGAGTGAAACCCTGAGCAACAACGCGAGCCTGATAGCGTACTAGAACACCATCAGCATTCCGTTTGATCACGTAAACCCAGCGTGAACCAACAGGCTTGCGTCCAGGCGGAAGCAGGACTAGATCGAATGTCCCCATAGACATAACAGAGTGGATCTCCGTATCCATGGCTGACTTCCATTCCTGTGCATCAGGAGAATCAACAGCTTCTCGGTAGTGACGTGGTTCCTCGCCAGTCAGAATAAGAGTGTAATCTGACCATAACTCTTTGAGTGAACATCGTCGTAATACCAAAGCTGAAGTCTCTGGTATGAGCTCCGCATCACTGACTTGCACCTCTGACATAGATGGCGAAGCAGTGGATCCCTCTACAGATTCTCCCCCTGCGCCCGAGATCTCTCCAGGCTGATTGCTAGATCCACTCCTGCTCTCCCTTTTCTCCCTAAGACGATTGGAGGATCGAGTTGGTGGTCCAGGAGGCTGGCGTGTTCTGCGGTGTGAAGGTTCTGGTGCAGGTGGAACTGGAGGTGATGAATTGGATGGCGCTGGTGGTGGTGGCTGATCACCGTCGTGAGCGTCTGAGGGTGTTGGATGAGAGGTTTGGCCGGAAGTAGGAGATTTGTCATCTGAATTTTGATGAAAAAACGAATCGAGTTCCTTATACTCCCCCTCGGCCAGAGATCGCTCCCAACCATTAATGAATTCATCAAATTTGACGTGAATTGATGAAATCACCCTGCACTTTGATTTATCCCATAGGCGATAAGCCTTCTGAGTATTAGAATAAGCCAGAAAAATACACTCAGTAGCACGAGCATTCAGCTTCTGTTTGCCAGGCTTGCTGCCAGAGTATAGCCATGCTTTGCAGCCAAAACAATGGTAGAAGTCGATTTTTGGTAGCTTCTTGCTGGGGAAGCACACCTCGTGTGGTGACTTGTTACCAAGAGCGGCCATAGGCGTGCGGTTATGGATCCAGGCAGCGTAGGATGCCGCCTCAGCCCAGAACATCAGTGGAAGACCGGCATCAATGAGGTTCGTGTGGACAAGGTCAAAGATCATTCGATTTTGCCGTTCCGCCATCCCATTCTGCTCTGGCGTATATGGTGACGTAGTCTCAATACTTATCCCCCACTCACTCAAGTAATCGAGCGCCTGCTGAGAGATAAATTCCCTGCCATTATCGCAGTGGAAAGTCACCAATTTCTTCCCTGTTTCCCGCTCCACCTCTGCTAGCCAAGTCTTGATAGTAGCAAAGACATCTGACTTCCGCTTCAGGAAATATACCCAAAGCCATTGCGACTTTTGGTCGGTGAGGGTTAACAGGTAGTCTGAACCTGAAATGGATTGAACCTGGGCTTTACCCCAAACGTCCGAATGGACGAGCCCTAGGATGTCAATATCCTCAGTTCTACCGCTTTCTGAAGGCGGGAATGAGGCTTGTGTCATCTTGCCCTTCATACAAGACACACAGAGAGGTTGAGTTTCATCCAACTCTGCCTTCGAGATCTTCAGTGATGGGAATCTCCCTTTTTGCACCATCTTCTTGACTGTGCTCATGCCGATATGGCCAAGCTTGCAATGCAGCTGTAGTAGCTTGCTTGAAGACGATGTGATCGCATAAGCTTTCTCATTAGGTGGTTCGTCGAGATGATAGAGACAGTCTGGACCCTTAGTTCCCGTTGCGAAGACTTTCTCCTTTGCCAAGGTGCGTTTAAGGTAATGCCCAGCATCCTTCTTCCACACAACGCCCACCACCAAATAGCCAGCATTGTCGAAACGAGAGACAGAGATGAGAGTCGGAGATGATCGCGGGATATAGATGGTGTCCTGTAGCTTCAAAAGCAAACCGTTCTTCTTCTTTGGGTGTTTTGCGACTAGCATTGCTTTGCCACGACCCTGAATTTGAGTACAAGACCCCCCTCCGAAACCTTTGACAGAGCCACAAGGTCCAGACAATAAAGACTTGAAGTTGGAATGATCGGAATGGATATGGGAACTTGTCCCAGAATCAATGATGATGCTTGGGCCTGAACGCATACTCGAGATATACATCGAGTCTCCTAAGCTGGAGGTAGCTTGTGACAATCCTTTGCTCACTGGTTCACTCAGATAATAAGCGGAAACAACAGTAGTATAGGCCTCTTCTATGACAAAGTTTGAACTATCGTCGTCATCACTATCCTCCTCATCCTTAGTAACATGGGCTTTATCCTTGCCCTTCTTCTTCCCCCCTTTTTGCTTCTTCCTCAGCTGCATTCTGGGGCCTTGCCCCGCCTTCCCCCCTCCAGCGGACCAACAGTCCTTGCTAAGGTGGCCTTCGCGCTTACAGTTGATGCAGAAGAGCTTCCCCTGCGCACGCGCCTCCCTAATCCTAGCAGTGAGAGCTGACTCTCCTGACTGGCCCTCATTCGGCTCAGTCCAGCGTTGCTTCTCCTCCAAGATCGCATTCGAAACACTAGCCATAGATGTGTTTTGATCCATCTTGATTCCAGCAACAAAGGTATTCCACGAATCAGGATCCCCCGGATCAGAAGGTAGGGTGGATAGGAGTATAGCCGCTGCTACGAAGTCTGGTATAACAAACTGGGTGTTGGCGAGGTAGCGTATAGCCTGCTGGAATGACGTGACGTGCTCAGCGGGGTCGTCGGCAGTTGACATATGCCAGACCAGTCGTCGGAACCACATGATAAGCGATCCAGACCCCTTCTGGGCGTACTCTGCCTCCAGCGTAGACCAGATCTGCGACGCGGTGCTGCTACCACCGAACTTGGGCAGCAGCTTGTTGCCGATAGTGTTGAAGATCCAGCCAATCACTGCCTGATTCTTCCGGTCCCAGTCATCCACACCAACATCCACTGGCCTCGCCTCCTCTCCACTAACAACTCTCCACACTCCTGCATAGCGGAATGCCGCCTGGATACGAACGCTCCACGCGTAATAACCATTCTCGTCCGCTAGACGGTCAGTAGTCGTATTCGGCAGCATCAACCCCATATTCTGGGGAATCGACCAAACATCAGGCATGGTGGTGATAGAAGGTGTGGGAGAAGGATGTGGTGAGGCTCTGGGAGTAGGGGTGTCACCAACAGAGGGAGTAGTTTCCGGAGTGATGGGTCGAGATGTTTGACCTCCAGACATAAGCTTCTTCACTCAGAGCAGCTAGCTGATACTGGCGAACACAGTATGAGTTCAGCCAGATACTGGAGAGCACAGTATGAGGAGAGCAGGGGAGTAGAGCAGTTCAGGACGAGGAGTTGCAGTTATAGGGAGCGGCTTGGGCTCATAACCTATTAACAGACAATCTCTCTCAGTCAGGGTTATAGAACGACTGCATTGACACTGTACCTATTAACAGACAATCTGTCATACATAAATAAGCATAGCTATCATAAGAATGTCATAAGGAACGTACCTCTCTCAGTCGGGGTTATAGAACGACTGAGAGAGCGGAAATCGCGCCAGCAAAGCAATTTGCTGGCACCGGCGTAAACCGGAATCGTGAGAGTCTCTACCTACGGGACGGTCCGAGTTGCCTAATAAAGAAATGTAACGAACGTATGTTTATTCTAAACTACGGATTCTAACAGATGACAATCGCGGATAAGCCGCATACTAACGTGCTGCTGTCGTGCTTATCTGTCGATTGGCCTCGACGTTCGACCGATGCGACATGGCTGAGATACCACATCCAGAAGCTTTATGGGCATTGGGAGTCTTGAGGCGATTCCGGAACATTTTGGAACTATCCTCGGAAGAGTAGTAAGCATCTCCGTATGGCCTAAACACGCATGCTGTAGTCTTCGTAGTGCATAGAGGCCTCGGTACCTTCGACGGGAATGTTATTCGGTGCAGGCAATATTTTGCATTAGCAACTGCAAACATATATGCATACTTGTTGTTAGAGACGGCGTCTTAGCACATTTTGCTTCGGTTATATGCAATAACAAGGCAAGGGATGAAGAGAACCTTGTTATTGGCGATGTTTATCGAATCCTAGCAAAGTCAAGCGACGGTCCCGTCCAAAAAGTTGAAGGGGCATTCGCACGCGAGTATATGCGCGAGAACGCTGACCAATGGCGCACAGCCACCGTGGCTGGCTGGTGGCTTCCCCGCCGCACGTCTCGTACCACCACCAGCTACTGCTCACTAGCCACCATGTCTGAGCGCAAAGGTGTGCAGTTCTCTTGTTCAACTTCGTCAACCAGCTCTCACATGCTTGAAAGTCCTCAACAAGTACATCCCGCCCGACTTCGACCCGTCTCTCATTCCACGGCGTAAGCAGCCAAAGAATGCTCAGCAGGTCGTACGTCTCATGGCTCCGTTCTCTATGTACGTTCGCCGCTTCATTCTTAATAATCTCATTCTCTGAATTGGCTCCTGTAGGCGCTGTAATACCTGCGGGGAGTATATCTATAAGGGCAAAAAGTTCAACGCACGAAAGGAGACGGTCGAGGGCGAGGATTACTACGGGATCAAGATTTTTCGTTTCTACATCAAATGGTAAGCTATATATCAATTTAGACAATTGAATGCGGTTAATGTTGACTTAGTACACTATGTTCCGCCGAGATCACGTTCAAGACCGATCCCAAGAACACCGACTACGCCGCCGAGCACGGCGCGTCCCGCAACTTCGAGCCATGGCGCGAAGAGAAGGCAGTTGAAGAAGAGGACCGCCTTGCAAAACTGGAAGAGGAGGAAGCCAACCCGATGAAGGCGCTCGAGAATCGCACCGTCGACTCGAAGCGTGAGATGGACATCCTCGATGCGCTGCAGGATATTCGAGCGAAAAATGCAAGGCTAGAGCGAGTGGGGCAGACGGAGGATCTGGCGGCGAGATTGCATATGGAAGAGATTGAGACGGAGGAGGATAGGGAGAAGAAAAGGCTTGAAGAGGAGGACGAGGAGCTCGTGAGGCAGGTGTTTGCCAAGATCCCGGCGGATAAGGCGGAGGACCCAAGTGCCCCGACAATCACGCTCAAGCGCAAGGCCGCCGGAGAGGAGCCGGATATCGACGCGCTTGTGTCTCCTGCGGCACTTTCGCTGCTCAGTGGCAAGTCTCCGATCACTGCACCAAAGAAACGGACCTTGAAGGCAGATCCAAAGAATTCCCTGGGAATTAAAGTGAAGAAGAAGAAGGTTGCGATATGATTCACATTGCAGTGTCCAGTTGCGTGGTATATCCGGCCAGCGTGTTGCCCGCCCGCAACCAGTTAATTGAACCTCGACTTCACTTTCTTGAGCCACTTTTTGTCTACTTACTTGAAATCACTGTTTGGTTCAGGTTCGGGTCAGCCACATTCACCTGATGTTCGGCCTGATGGCCTTCATTGATTCAAGCTTCGAAGCTTCATTGTCTGACTCTGGGCGGCTATACTATCCATCTAGGGCGCTGGTCTGAATCAATATTTCAGAGTATGATGCGAATCACTTACGAGATACTTTACGCTGGACGAACCGAACTTCATCTGGACAACATCTTGAGGATTGTCCACGGCGGCCACAGTCTCTAGGGAACTTCGAGTAACTGGTCAGTCCCAGCAAAGTACTCTGCCGGCAGTCTGGGCGATGCAGATGCGTTGGAATACTTACATGGGAACTCGGCGAAACGGAGCTAGGCTGTACTTTTCCTGCCCGAACGGACCAGCGATCGTCAGTCTCTGGTAGAGGGATGGGAGCAAGGAACGGGGAAAGAAGTGCCGCGTCTCTTGGCGACTTGTTCTGCTCCCACACAGGCACACCAGCGGCCTGGGACATTCAATGATCTCGGAGACGCTCGAAGAATGGCAGGACTGCAGTGGCCAGGCGATCTGCTGGTGTGGATGGAAGCAGGCACACGCGCACGAGCCACATGGTATCACTTACCCCATGGTGCTGGTCAAGACGTGAAGCGGCATGCTGCCCTAGAATAGGAGAACCATGTCGCGCGTCATCGCCCTGAACTGGTAGGCCGTCATCGGTGGTAAGGCCCCCAGTCGAGATGGAGATCAGGAAGTCGAAGCGGCTCCTGCCGCTTTACGATAACTGCCGTATCCCCAGGTGCTAGCGGCGGCTGATGTCCTTACTGCTGGAGAATGGCGGTCGCATGAACCTAGGGACTGAGGTCAACCACGCACCCATTGTGAAAAAAATCAACCTACATCGTACCAGTGGCTCTTTTGTCCTCCCCCTATGAGTACAGTCCAACTCTCGATGAAAATACCATATCCTTCTGGTAGGTATCGCTTGTCAGTCGTTCGTCGCTTAGACGGACGGTTCCCATAATGACCTGGAGGTTAACCTTGTCAAGCAACAGGATGAAGATACTGGACTCAGTCTTCGCCTGCAGCTTTGGTGTCGTTGTCCTCGTTGGTCCTCGCGACCTGCGTCACCAGCCTTCGCCTCTATTTGAACTTAGGGGAACGGTAATTCCAGCTTGTCTTAACGCACAACCATCCCATTCTACGCTCCCCCCTGGCTTGGCATCCCCACCTTCAGCCTCAGCCTCCCACCGGTGGCACTAGTCTCATCTGTAGAATCTTGCCGACAATAAAGTCATATGAGATCCGGTAGCTCCTGTAAACTCTGTAAGCACGATGGCGTTTTGGAAGCAAACACGGTCGGTTGCATACTTACAGCAACTGGAGTCACGATTCGACCCAGTGGCATCCCGGTATCCTTCCAGAAGGGCATCATTCGCAATGCTCAAGACGAGTCTCGGACACAGGAATCTCGAGAAAAGTTTGAGCAATGACAATCGTCCGAGAAGAGGCGCTTCCAGGCCGCAGTGGGCGTCTTGCACTCAGGCAAGTCCCAATTCGGCTAATCGACCAGCCAAGTCTCATTTTGCCCTTACTACATTGGCTTGCAACGTGGGACAAGGCACCAGGCAAAGAGAAGGCAACGAAGACTCCAGAGCTTTCGATTTGTATATGTACAATTGTTACACTGAAATTCGTTAGGATTCTCGCGCCGACTCTCCTACTCGTGCAAGACAAGAGAGACAACATTTCCTTGTGATTCCAGCACCTTTATCCTCATTACTCTTCACATCCTCGTGGCCAATGCGCAGGAAAACCATGGCTATTCATACCTTGGATGTCGACGCATGCACCACTTTACCCCTGCGCTTCTCTCCCTTCCGGGCTGCTTTCTGCTTCCTGTTTGACCTCCCATGCGAATCCTTCACCTCTACCCACCGGTACTGGACATTCTCGTCCTCGTCTTGCCTTGGGTCCACCACTGGCAAGTCCGAGTGACGATGCCTTAGTGGCCTTTGAATGCTTCTCCATGGAGCTTGGAGCACGATGGCCCCTTATTCCAGGCTTTCCCTCGTACGAGTCGCGCTTGGATGCGTGCTTGTCAGCGTGCGCCGTACGGACGGCAGCCTTGCTCCGCTTGCAGTTCGCAGAGGGTTTGGCACTTAGAAGACCCGGATCGGAGGAGGTGGGCAAAGATTTATGGTCGCATGCGTGTTTCTCGCAAATGGTGGTCTTGGGCTGCTTCGGGTTGGAAGGGGATGTGATGGCGGGAGCTGGTCAGAAGAAGCACGAGATGCGGCCTCCTCGTCCACCTCATCATACCAGGGATTGAATGTGCATGGCTTTGGGGCAGGAGGCGGCCTGTACGCTGGGCCGAGATCGCTCCATGGGATCCAAGAGATTTCCGTGAGCATACGCTGCCCGTCGGCTTCCTCAAGGGGCTCGTCGAGGCCTGCAAGAGCGAAGTCGAAGTAGGGGAGGATGCCGGGAATGGTGTCACAGTTCGGGATGTCCGGGAACTTGGTATACGCAAGGTTGCTCCAGCTGGGCATGAGGACCTTGGCCTCTTCGTCTGTATATCTGTGGTCGAGCCATCCTGGCCTCGCATATCTCGGCTTCGGGTGTCGGAGTTCAGCCACAGGAGGGACATTGTCCCGTTCCGGAATCCAGTTGGTTATCTGGTTCTGTTCGTTGGAGGACATCTAATAACCAAACGTTTCAGATTCCTGTTCACTAATGCGACACAAAAGATTGCTCGCGTTGTATCCAAGCTGCGCCTTCGGTTTTGCATCTTCACGGTCGGCAGACGCGTCGAAGGGCGACGCCACACGCTCAACTATCATCGCCGCCGTTGCAGTTGCGTAATCCGTGAAGGATAGGTCCATATTAGCCTCACCCATATCATCGGACCTGTCGTGACGCGTCGCCGAGGTCGCCAAGGCTGTATGGGCCTTATCTACGGCTGGAACGTCGACTTCGGTGTTGTTGACGATGATCGACGCGTTGTCCAGCGTATTGTCGTTATCGGTCGGTGGCATCGGGATACCCGGTGAGTTCGTAAGCACCCGGTTGGTTTTCCACAGTTCCATTGTATAAGAGACTATGATGATTCGGTTGCTGCGGGTTGGTAGTTGCTGGTGAAAGGGCACTTGAAGAAGGCGAGTTGACTTGCCTCTTGTAATCCGAGTCCCCCCGGCAAAACGCCGAGTGCCAGTCCGCATGTTGCGCACGAGCCCGAGGCTGGCTCTGATATCGCTTAGATGATTCAATCGAAGCACCTTGGTCTGGCCTGTACATGTTGTCTTCTGCGATCGCAACGCCCGACGTCGACGCTGCTGCGGAGCCGCGCCATGATAACTATCATCAAACTCTCTGGTAAATAACCTAGCGAATATACTCTACTATGCCACCGCTGTACTGAGCTACAGTACACTTAGAGGCTATAGTTGATACTGACGTTTCAGCTGACGGGACACCAGCAGCAACTAGTGAGATCAATCGCTGTTGTCGACTACGGTTGTGCAAGCTGTGCACGTGACATGTGACTCGCTGACGCACGGCCATCGAGCGTCGGACGTCGAGGACTCTGATCTCGCCATTATTGCGAGAGTCAGCCGCAACACTCCTAAGCTGTCTTTATGGTCAATCGTCAAATATCTAATTCCCTGAGTGGCGAGAGCTCATATAGACCTACAGATTCACAAGGCCTGACGGACTTCTCGACGTTTGGTAGGCCTCCCATTACTAGCCTTGGGTTCCAGGTGAGCTTTTGCAGCATTACCATCGGTTCATATCTGAACTTCATGGTTCAGATAGACGAAGATGGTCCTCGCACACGGGTTGAACTATGATGTTCTAAGTGCGATTATGGTATTTCTCTCGCCGCACGATCTACGGCAGGTGGCAGCCTCCTCAAAGAGCCTGTATGACCCAGCCACTTCTCGGCTAGTGGTACATGTCCAACTCGCCCGACCTGAACAAGTGCAATCCTTCCATGCCTTCGTGGCAAAGTACCCCGGCCTACTATCATTGACGCGCTCATTCAGATTCTCCCCCAACGAGACATCCGTGTTCGATGATCACGCTAACGGCTGGAGTACCGGGACTGACACGATCAAGAGTACGGGACCTCTACTTGCGGACATTCTCGAGGGAGCTTGTAACCTCACGTCATTGGAGCTATGGTACACCGACTTGCTGTTCTGCGTACCAAGCCTTCGTCAGGGCCTGAAGGCTTTCTGTCGGGAGGTCTCGACGCTGAAGCTCTACCAATTCAACACGTGGAAGATGACACCAGAAGACGTACAGGATTTAGGACCAATGTTTGAGGCTCTCAGAGATCGGATTTCGCATTTGGAAGTGAAGTCGATCTTCGAGCCACCCATCAAAAGTCTAATGAAGGCACTGGGCCATCGTGTTGAAACGCTGGCTGTGGCACTCGTGTCTGGGAACCCGAACTTGGTGACGAGCGGAGCGATATTACCCCATGTGAAGAATTTGCGTATCACTGGATACAGGCTCCTACGAGAGGAGATCTCGACGACGTTCCCGAACGTGCGTCAGCTCGACATCTGTGAGGACTTCCTCGTCAAAGATCCGTTGCACCGAGATTCCCAAGAAATTGACGAATGGCGCGATCTGGAGACCTTGTCTGGCGACCTTCGCGATGTGGCGCGCCTGGGTCTGACGAGACCCATCCAGCACCTAAACCTTGATACATACGAGTATCAAGGATCACCTGAGGTCGACTTCTTCAGGATCATTCGGCCGCGGTCTCTATCCATTTCGGTGCACTCTGACAGACCCAAGATTATGAGCTTGTTTAGGAATCCGGAGTTTTGGTCGTCAGTCACGGAACTGTCCTATATGGGGCTCGTGATAAAGGACTTGACCGAATGGTGCGGCGCGGTGCACAATTGCTGGGTAGATATGTATCAGTCAACACAGTGTCCTGGGCGCTGATTGACTATTATGTCAGCCTTGCGTGGCCGGCAACCTACATCTCACAAACGCACGCTACTTCCATCTCTCGATCTATCGTCGCAAATGGCATCAGCTGTTTCTGAACATGCGCTGGGCAGATTCTCGCGTTTCGTTGCACAAGCTGGCTGCGTCCGCACCCTGCTTGGAGTATATTGAGCTTGAAGTCCACTGGTTGGCAGGAAGCAGTTTCGGCTTCGAGGGAAACAGGGTATTATACAAGGTGCATCCAGCTTCCGGTGGCCAAGGTCTGCTTCCTCGTTCATCTTGAGCGCCCCGTCGTCTCACGCGATGCAAGGGCTTCGACTGGAGAGTATGGAGCCTGACTTGGCAGATTCCCTCAGAGCTCGTTATACCACATCAGAGTAAGTCCAGCTCTCGCCGACCCGGAGATTCTCTCACTGGTCGCTACGCAGGAAGCCAAACTATATTATAAGGTCCAGGAGTAGTCAGATCGTGTGATGTCAGCAACAAATTCATCTTTCGGTGCTTCCATCAGATCTCTGCGCGGGAGAAGATGTCAGTACTGACCCGGTTTCATCGTACAATAGCCGGGACCTCGTCCTAAATCGGATGGACAATGCAAGGACGGTCGTCCCTCCTTAGCGGTACCCAAGCAACTGAGAACGGTCCCTGAACCCCGAGAGGAGCGTATACTTTATTAAGGTCGGTGGCCTGCTGGCACAGTCTAAGACGTTGCGTTGCGAAGACTCGAGCTCTATCTAGACCATTTGGGGATGGCCGCAAGTCCCATACCCATTGTGCCTCCATTCATGGTAAATGCCACACGTCTCTCATTATACGCCTGAAAGATGCAACCGCGTCACACAACGATATATAGACTAAAACAAGCACCCACATGTGGCATTGCCCACCTTTCCGACACGCGAACGCATTGCGTACCTTTCTGACCGAGGAGGCGACATCTACTAGCCGGATTTTTGAGCGCCACCCTGCACTGCGTACCTCCTCCTGGTATTCCCTCTTCGGCATGAAAATCGATCTCGTCGTCGGTCTGGTCTGCAAACCCAATGCTACCAGCGCCAAATCCTCCCAAAAAGGCAGTCAGCCTGCTGCTCCCGACTTACCCAGAAAGGCAAATGCTTTACTATACCGTGATATCCGAAAACCGACTTCAGCTATGACTGCCAGGAGGAACTTGAAGATTGACTGTGCTGCCACTGAAAACGCTAGGCCTCGCACACCAGGGTACAGCAAGTCAAAGTCCAAACCGCCGAGTCCCCTCAGGATGAGCTTTGTCATAGACGACTTGGAAGACAGCATTCCGAGCAAGTGCGAGAAGGTGGTACCATCCCAGCATGTCCTGCGCGAGATCGACTTGAACGAACCCGTGCCCATCGTCCTGCCTCCGAGGTCATTCCAGCGCTCGAAGTCGTTCGTATCTTCGGAAGAAGCGACGCGTAGGCTTGAGGACACTTCCACTGAGGTGTGTGGCATCCGTTATTTGTCCCTGCTCTTCCTTAGCTGAGTATCCACCGACAGCTTCGTGACTGTCCAGCACCGGTCGCCTTTCCTCGCCTGAAGGACGAAGGTACAGACCCTTCATTTGGCCCCAAGCCGTCTCCCACACCGCAAGGTCGACTTGAAGGCAGTCCAATAGAGGTACGCCGGATCCCTTCTTTATCTCGCCATATGCCAACCTGTTGCCATCGCCAGATTTACAGCCGCCCCTCGTCTGGGTTGAAAGACGAAGACACGGGTATGTTGTTCGGGCCTAAACTCGCCCCTACATCGCCCATTGTATTCGACACGGCGGGATTCATCGGTGCATTGTCCACCGCAGTCACAACAAAATGCTCGCTTGAAACAATCTGTGCCCCTGAAAATCGATGGATGCTGTCCGTCGGCGTTATCTCGCGACATATTGAAGTATGGGATCTGGACGTTAAGTGAGTTCTCGGAGCGTACGCAGCAATAGGTTTGTTCACCTTTTAACTGACGATGCAGCGACATGGTCGCGTGGCCGGCGTGCGTACGCCTGACGGACTCGCTGCCCTCTTCCCACCTCAGTCAGCCTCCTGTCGACTTCATCGACATCGAATGCCGGACCGTCTCGCATGGGCGGAGGTCGAGCGGATCTAAGCTCGACTACTCAACGTGCAATAGTCCTAGGTCGCTTTCTGGATCGTCGTGCGGTGCGTCGGACAACCCGAACCACATCCACATCCACGGTGGTTGGCAGGTAGTGGATAACAACGCGAAGGGGACGATGTCGGGTAGGGCGTGGACCCTCGGCTGCTGGGTCTCCGTACCGGTGCAGCTGTTCGCCCGGTCAGAGACGAGGATGTTCAAAATCCAGGTCCGGGCGATGCTGGGAGGTGTTAAGAAGAGTATGATTGTTTCTGATGCATGCGTGGTCAGCGTATCGCATCTTCGGATGGGGAAAAGATAAATGAGACCATACCTTCGTCGAAGTTAGGTATCTTTATGCTATATGCGCTATGGAGCAAGAGATTGTACGACTACGATCCTGTACGAGACAAATCCTGTACGAGACAAATCCTATACGATACAAATGAAATGTAGAGGTAGCTGATCACGTACTACTGGTCACCATACTGCTGAATTCATCATAGTCTCACCCTGTCCGGTGCCAGATATTAAGAGCTTGGTCGGACTTAGACTTATTCGAGCAAGCTCTCATTCCAGGTCTCGGTCGTCATGACCGTCGTGATGAAAGCGTGAGCCTGACCAGTGAGCGTGAGCCTGACCAGTGACACCGAGTTCGACGCGACTTGTCACGCCGGCTCACGCGTGACAAGACGCGTCCGCGCGCGGGCGCTTGTCCTTTCCTTGCCACGCCGCCTAGTCAGAAGAACAAGACTGCTTGATTTCAGTTACTCGATATCCATCCAGACCTCCGTAGGAACATACAAACTTAGCATCATGTCCCGAAAGTCGACGACTACTAGAAAAAGGCCAGCAAACGTCCTGTCGCAATCGGCTCGAAAACTTCTGGAAGATGATGAGCCCATGCCTCCTCCAGCAAAGAAGTTCAAACCCTTGTCTTCGGTCAGTGGTTTTGACAGATATATTTGCGTATATGTTGACAATGTGTAGGCTCTTAACATGTTTAACATTGACAGCCCGAAGTCGACGCAGACGGCTACTCAGAGGAAAGGGAAGGGAAAGGAGAAGGCAGCGACTCCGGCTCTTCCTCCGACATTTTCTGGATCTCAGACTCCTGGTATGTGAGCTGAGTTTTGGGTCAGCAGAACACTGATATCATCGGAAGGGGATGAGAGTCTGTGGCTCGACATGTACGGGCCAATGGACGAAGTACGCCTGTAACCACTTCATTGAACCAAAAAGAACGATGCTCTAACACATAGAACAGACAGATCTGGCAGTCCACAAGAGAAAGGTAGAAGACGTGAGACACTGGTTGTCTGAAGCATCGGACGGAGGTTCTTCAGGAAAACTACGGAAATATAGGGTAAAAAACCAGATTACATATCTACGCAGCATGTCGCTAACATTCGTTCCTGTAAAGCGCCTGCTAGTTCTGAGTGGACCTGCTGGCTCGGCCAAGACAGCAACCATACGTGTCTTATCCAAAGAACTAGACTTCGAGATTCTTGAGTGGCAGAACGCAGTTTCCGAAGGACTACCGTCTGACGAAGACTCAGGTAAACAAACCTCTCAGACTGTGTTTGCGGCCATACTAAGACTCGGCATATAGACGGCTACGCCAATTTCGAAGGCGCTATGGACAAATTCCAAGCGTTCGCCGCTCGCGCTGCATCCTGCCGTACCGTTTTCTCCTCAGAGACGTCTTCCTCTCAAACATCCCAAGCGAATGGATCACAAGCCTCCTCTTGCAAGCGACGAGCGCAACTAATCCTGCTCGAGGACCTCCCGAACCTCAACCACGGCAAGACGCAAGAGCGGTTCCACAGCATCTTAGAGGGGCTGGTGCACTCTCCTGCGAGCATCCCTGTAGTTATCGTCGTAAGCGACGCAGGGATCCGCGGGGCGACGGGCGACGACGTGGCGCTCGCGAGTGGGCCGAGTCGGAAAGAAGCGATAGGTGTCCGGAGCGTGGTCCCGCCTGACCTTTGGCGGTCGCCCTACGTGACCGAGATAAAGTACGTCTGAAGTCGAAGCACAGAGTGATGAAATATAGAGCTAACGGCTGGTAACTTGTTAGATTTAACCCTGTCTCCGCGACTCTCATGAAGAAAGCATTGCATTCCCTTGTCGCGAAGCATAGCCGCACGTCCTCGCACCCTCAACCCAGCAAGGAGCTCGTCGAGCTCGTCGTCGACTCCGCCAACGGCGACATCCGCAGCGCGATCATGGCGTTACAGTTCGCCTGCGTCAGGACGGAGGGGAAGCCCAAGAAGAAAGGTCGACAGCACGCATCCCAGCCGCTGATTGCGATGGTGAGCAGGCGGGAGCAGAGCCTTGCGATGTTCCATTTGCTGGGAAAGGTCTTATATAATAAACGTAAGAGGGTGATCCCGGCTCCGATGGTGCGATGCTTACGTCGGTGTGGGGGTGCGCAGGTAAAGGAGACGCACCTGCGCCTTCGGCGAGCGCGAAAGATATTCAGAGGGATAAGGAGCTGGATGCGACGCTGAAGAACCCGCCGCGGCTTCCTACTCATCTGGAGGAGCATGAGCGAAAGGCTAGCAGGGTCGACGTGGAGGTACGTGAATTGTGTAGAAGCGAGCCTGGTTTTACTGATGCGGAGCGATGCAGGTGTTATATGCGGACTCTCCAATAGACGCGTCCTTGCTCTCGCTCTACGTTCACCAGAATTATACCCAATTCTGTAATGATTTGAACCAGGCAGAGGGCGTCTCGGATTGGCTTAGCTGGGTTGATTCCAATGGCGGTGATCAGGTAGGCGTCACGTTCCTTCCTCCTCATCCTACTTGCTGAAAAGCTGTCAACCCTGGTGCACATGTAGTGGTACCAGACGAACCCGAACAGTTTTCATCTCATCACCCTCGGGACATTGCACTCGCTGCCGTCGCCCGTGCCGAGGAGGAGTCAGCAGATGTATAAACCTGAGTTCTTTGAGAATTTGAAGATGTGCAGGGAGAGCGAGGATGCGGTGGAGGATGTTGTGCAGTGGTTGTCCGGGATTGCGCAGGTGAGAGCTGGGTTTCTGTGATGCTCCCTACACTTCAATCTCTTAATGAAATATCTGGGTTTGTAGACGGACCAGAGCGGTGCTGGCAGCACTAGATGGAAGAAGTCCGAAGTTGTGATGGAGCTGGGTCCCGTTTTGAGAGCGAGGTCCGATCTTCACGCCTCAGGTGCGCCTCACGTAGCATCATTAATCATTGTAACACTGAGGCCGAGGTCTCGCAGGATCATGTTTACCTCCTCCGTCATCTCACCGGCTGTTCTCTAACCTAACCTTCTCTCGAGGTCAGGGATCCAAGGCGCAGCTGGCTGAGGAAGAAGTACCGCCGGAATCGAGTATCATGCTTGACGGTGACGACAGTTGGGACAGACGGCATTCTGCATCTTCCGAGACTCGTGGTGGTGGATGGTTGGAAGAGGATGATATTGAGGATTAGTGTCGGGAAAGGGTTGTTGTACGTCAGTACTTCCTTGGCACCGGATAGCTTCAGCAGCCATTCTGAATCTCTCTGGTAAAAATGCTCAATCTTTGTGGGTGTCCTCCTGTCTCCCTCCAATTGCTCCCTCCAATTGGCCTGATTGCCTACCGACTACGCCACACTTCACATCGCTTCGCCACGGCTCCTCCCACGTGACTCGTAATCTCGATCACGGGATCATCTTCATGTCATCCTTGCGAAGCCGCTCAGTAATCTCTTTGAGGACCTCCTCTCGAGTCACATACCTCTGAATCAACCACTATGGCTATCGCACCGCCCTTGAACCTGCCAAAATGGCTCTCGGAGAACGGCCACTTATTGCGGCCTCCAGTGAACAATTTCTGCATATACTCGGGAAAGGACCACATCGTCATGGCTGTGGGCGGGCCCAATCAGCGGAATGATTATCACGTCAACGAGACCGAGGTAGGTAAATCAGAAGCGACTGCGGCTGTACACGACAGCGCTGATCTGACTTCACTTTCTGCGCATCTGATTCTTGAAGGAATGGTTCTACCAGTACAAGGGCGGGATGCTGCTACGCGTGGTGGACGGGGAGGAGTTCAAGGATATTCATATTGAGGAGGGGGAGATGTTCTTGCTGCCTGGTAAGCGAACAACGTATCCGTCAACGTGCAATGGCAGAAGGGAAGCTGGTTGACGTGCTATGCAGCCAACACGCCTCACAATCCCGTGCGCTTCGCCGACACCGTCGGAATAGTAATCGAGCGCGTCCGGCCAGACGACTCCACCGGTGCGTGCACATTCCCCCCTACCTCTGCCATGATGAGCTTCTGACACGGAAGTCACTGATAGATCGCCTCCGCTGGTACTGCCGCTCAGGCGCGCACAGCAAGCCCACGATCATCAAGGAAGAGTCATTGCATGTCACGGACCTCGGCTCGCAGCTCAAGCCCATCATTCAGAAGTGGATGGCGGACGAGGACTACAGGCGCTGCGCCGAATGCGGGACAGTCGCAGAACCGAAGTGATGTGTTACTTTGTTGGCGGGATGGTTTCCCATTGGGTTGATGGCCAAACGTAAGCTTAAAGGTGCGAAGGATGTATTATTATACTAGTATGTATTCGTATGCATGGGATGATTTGTGCTGGGGAAACGGGTTGATGCGGATTGACATCGCAGGTATTCTGATAAAAGGCGTCCTACTTTCTTTCGAGATCCGTACGCGGCATTTGTCCGGAACCTTGGGCCTGTACAGCAGAACCGAACATGTCCTGCAGTCGTAAGGAACTTGGAAGCGTGGCTCAAACGGAATTCAGACAATTCCGCGTGTGTTTCCCCTTAATATCACCAGGCCATGCGCAAGCGAACACCAGTCCTACGCACGTTCTATCTTTAGAACACCCAGAGTCTCATTCTGACCTTCAGCCACCCACCCCCGGGTGCCTGAAGTTTACTTTGACAGATGACGCCATGTCCGCGACGCATATAAGAGCACGTCCATAGCCAAATCGCCAGAAAACCACCTTTACCTTCTTCTCCACCCTCATCGTCTGAATCATGAGCAACTACGACAACAACAACCAGGGCGGGTATGGCGGCAACGATGACTCTTACGGGTCTGGCCGTCAAGGTGGGGGAGGGTACGGAGGGAATGATAATAACGATTCATACGGGTCGGGCAACCAGGGCGGTATGGGAGGCGGGAACCAGGGTGGAGGTTATGGAGGAAACGACTCATATGGGTCGGGCAACCAGGGCGGTCTTGGAGGGGGCAACCAAGGTGGAGGTTACGGAGGAAACAGCGATTCTTACGGGTCGGGCAACCAGGGTGGAGGCTACGGCGGGAACAGCGGGAACGACTCTTACGGCTCGGGAGGTCGTGGCGGTGGGAACGACAACAGCTACGGGTCGAGCAACAACGACTCGTACGGCTCGTCGAACCAGTCCGGAGGCGGTCTCGGCGGCAACAACACCAGCAGCTACGGCAGTAGCGGCAACGATTCATACGGGTCATCCAACCAGTCTGGTGGAGGGTTCGGCGGGAACAACAACAACGATAGCTATGGCTCGTCGAACCAGTCCGGCGGTGGATTCGGCGGGAACAACAGCGATTCCTATGGGAGTGGCAACAACCAATCCGGCGGCGGGTACGGCGGCAATAACAATAATGACAGCTATGGCAGCAGCGGCACACAGAACCAGAACCAGTCAAGCGGTACTGGAGGAAACAACTGGATCGACAAGGGCATCAATATGGCCGCGCAGAAGGCTGGGTACAACATGGTGAGTCTGCACTTGACATGGCTCAAGCAGCACATGGTTGATGATTTTACCGCGGCAGGACCAGCAGACTACGGAAAAGATTGGGAACGCCCTCCAGGATGGAATGGAGAAGTTCACTGGTGAGTATATGCGCCTATATGCGCGAGATGGAGATTGCTGACTCTTGTGTGTTTGCGTGGGCAGGCAAGAACTTCTAAAGCTGTAAGGCTGTAGAGCATGTCTATGTTGCGGTCGCCGCGAAGGGAGGAAACAAACCTGTATTGCCTGTAATAATATTAGTTCGTAGTCGGCAAGGAATAGTCATGTATGTTCAATAGTATCGCCCGTATATCTTGGCGTATATGCGCAGTCCGCATATCGATATGTAGAAGCATATGGATTCAGGAAAAACGCGCAGGTGTCCCCGAGGTCACAGTGCTGATGCTCGGATGGCCCTGAGCTGGACGTCCAGGAGTGCGAGCGAGAAGATGACAAGTGGCGATCGGCAACGCCCGAATCAATTCCAGGAAAGTACTTAGTACACTGTGGCGCGTATTTGTAAATATTTACATTTGTGGCACTCGGACCATGGCCAGCTGCTTTCTGAGCGTATGGCATAACGCGCAACCAGGGCTGACACGGAGTCACCGGTATGTTGAAATATTGTCTAGAACCCTCCGCAATAGACGGTGGAGTCTTGAGGAAATATACAATCAGCATATCTGTAAATCTACAACGAAGCCAATCCCAGCGATTGCTCAGACCATTCAGCACGTGATCAGTCTATCTCATAGAAATATACAGAGAGACGCCCTGCACTGGTAATGCGAGGTCGATTGAACAAGGGGTACGATAATAATTTGTTGATACAGATTCAAGGGCGTGCATAGATACGACTACTACGAGATAGCATTAGATGAAGGAATACAGGGAGAGGGACTGATGAAGCGAAGGGAGCATAGCCAAGACAGAAAGGAGCTGATGGATTATCCTTCAATACGAGCTTTCTTCAGCAGCTCCGGGTGATGCCTTTCATTATGGCGCTTGACAGCATCGCCCCTCCCGACGAGTTTACCACACCCGTGAGGACAGAGCTTCTTGCCCATGATGTGGATCGAATGGACATGTCTTGACCACGCCGCGGTTGAGGAGAAACGCCCGGGTCCGTTGTCGTCCACTCGCCTCCCGATACACCCCGGCCACCTGCAGCGCAAGTAGCCTTGTGCGTTTAGAAGTGCGACGTCCTCGCCATGCGTCTTCAGATGGGCCAACGTTGTTGCGGGGGCGTTGGTCATGAACGTTTTCCCGCAGCCCGCCCAGAGGCACGTCGCTTGCACTGCTGGCGGCTTCGCCTTTGGTGCGCGCGTTCGAGGTGCTGCGCGGGCCTGGGGAGCGCCTACTGGCTGCAGGTCCTCATCCGACACTCTGGGCCTCTTCTTCATCAACGGCACAGCGGCAGGGCCAGGCTCGTAGCTAGGCAGCGACGCTGAAGTGTTGTGAATGAGATGGCTTCCGTCGAGAAGTAAGCACATAGCTCACCCATTTCGTTAGCTGCTGAGCTGGTTTTGGACAATGGTTTTCGGCCATTTGGAAAAAGTATCTCGGTCGTAAACAGCGAAACCAGTGCGTCAGGGTGGACAACGTCTTCTTGCTCTTCAGCTTCGTTCTCCTCTCCGCCTTTGCCTTTGCCTTTGCCGTCAGTCTTCCAGTCGACGGAATTCTCGCCCTGCACCTGGTGCACAACCGTGGACGCATGCGGCACACCGAATGGAACATCAACATCGACACTTGTAGGCTGCTTGTTTTCCTTCTCTGCGTCGGGGGGTGTCTGCGAATATACCGTATTGGAGTGTCCTTGACGCGGAGCGCACACTTCGGCGGTGTCGACAGCAACTCCTGCTTGTGGCAGGCTGAGCATAGCTATAATATCGCCGGCCCAGTCGTCCTCCTCGGCCACAGTCGTCGTCTGTGGCATGGAAGAGGCTACGCCGCAGTGAGAAATATGGACGACAAGTAGAGCACTACCATATGATTGACAGGACTACTCACATCCGCTCTGCTCTAATTCTTTATGATCCAAATCGTCATTCCCGGCATACCAGGAGAGAAGGTCAAACATCTGTTGCATCCTCCTCTCATGTTTTCTCGCACTCCTTTCGCGTTCCGTTTGTTCTTGCATCTTGGGTTCTATCTGCTCTTGCGCCCTGATGAAGGCATGATAAGACGTTCAATATGATATATGCCTGAAATCTCTCACAATTGCATGAGGCCGAGCACTAATAACTCGGGGCTAATGTTGTTGATGTCGAAGGTAAGGGTAGGGGAGAGGCCTGACATGCTAGTGAAGAAAATATGAGAGAGGGAGTCGATGTGGCACGTTGCTGGATGCAGGTGGCCCAAAGGGAGAACGATGTAGTCGGAGTCCGAATAGAAGGGACGAAAGCTTTTATCCCAATCGCGCGGCAAACAGATGCAAATTGAGGAAACGGGCAGGCATCAGAAGGCAAAGCCACATCTGCCAAATGGGATGCTTCTCCATTGTCCTTCGGAAGAGCTGCTTAGCCGTCTTGCTTTGCTCTAAGCTCCGTTTGCCGCTAGTCACCGTGCGTCCGATTCGTACACATTCCAGCACATTCACTGTCCCCATTCCATGGGATTTCTCTCCTACCAATTGATAGACGATATTGCGTTGCACTTCGGCCTCCCGTACTTGCCGAGAATGCAGTGAAAGCCACCGCCATGCGGCGAGGATGCGGCGCCACAATCTTGAATACCAAATTCCAGCGTCAGCTCTTTCACGAAAGACTCGAATAAATGCTTACCTCTGTGTCCTCCACCAGTGATCCTGGTGCCTCTCAGGCGGGGTTGGATCATCAAGGTCCATATCTCCCTTCCAGCACGGCTGTGGCCCGACAACCTATCTGACTCAATCAGAGCCTGACGTTGCTTTACGACGGACACAATCGCCGCATTACTGGGGTAAGTCCTGGAGCTGCTTTAATTTCAGTATACTGCCCACGTGAGCTGCCTCGGCGCAGGTCAGATTATGTGCCACTACGCCACCGACGCACTGCATAAATGCATGGACGAATATAGGCCATTACGCAGTGTGCATAGGCATCTCAGCGTACCTGCGTCCGTATACACAGCACTCTTTGACTTGCGGTGTGTCTGCCAGTCGTTCATCCAGATAATTCCAGCACTCATACTTTTTTCAGAGTCTTATCTCCGGGACATGCGCAAATTCCGCGTTTTCCTTAATCGTCATGAGAGGCCAGTCACCCAGCACACCGTGCCTAATATTCGCTGGTACCGAAGCTTCATTGCCTCCACACACTTCGTCGAGGAAGCGGGAAGAGACGCAGACAAACTTCGTGAGAAGGGCGACATCCGGCTGTGCCCGTCCTTCTCCTGGTACACTATTGAAGATCCCCATGCGCATTATCCTGGCATGTGGAGCCTGAAAACAGTGCGCCGAACATATCAGGAAGACAAGGCGTACCATCGAACGGCCCTGGAGCAAAAAACAGCAGTCCCCGCTCAATGTGCCGCGCAATTGGCGAAAATCCCCTTCGTCAATCCCAATTCATTCTCAGCCGTAGACTATCGGCCAAAGAAGGCAAGCTGTTCCCTTGAATCCTTAGGCAGAAACATGCGGATAGCTAGTGGTCGTCGAAGCAGAAGGCACGCTGTTCACTTGCAGTTGTAGCGGCGGCGTCGAAGCACCAGACTCGGACTTGCCTGGCATCGTCGGCACCGTCCATTTCTTCCTCCATTTACTCCTGTTCTCCGTGATGTTGCTCATTCTTAGTCTATTTATTCCACAACGCTCGAGACGTACTTCTGCAATAGCTACGCACGCAGACCACAGATATAAGGGATGATATGCTAATACTAGAAAAGATAGTCCATGCAGAGATGACGGGAGAGTAACGCGCCCACAGAAAAGAACAAGACTGTAAGGAATGGGAGGTCCATAAAGAATGTGGTTGGGCGGACAAATGAATCCATGGCAGATCGTGACTACTAATCCAAGCGAAGTCCGAGTCGAGAGCGTGGGCATCCAAGAAATGAGGAATAGATGGTCCAGAGCTGTACAGAGGTAAAAGAAAGGTACCAAAGCTGAAAGCGGATATACAGAGCAAAGCAGGAAGCCAAACAGTAATCAGTACACAAGACCCAAACGGAGCATGACCCCTCAACGGCGACTCACTTGACTCATCGCCGTTGATAATACGGATCATACTCCCCACTTGGTTGCCCATAACTACTCCCTGCATATCCCGAATTCGTCTCGTCTCGATAGTGGTGATCCGCCAGGTTCGTGCTACTCTGGTTTCCCCACGCCATACTTGAATTATCCTGTTTCAAGGGCATAAACGCGCTCGAATCACTGGTACGAGGACCCGGCTGGCCCAACGGTAACGAGGCGCCCGTAGAGCTCATCGCATACGCGCCGGACGTCCCCGTCCTCGCAGCGCGCCGTCTTCGTGCCATGCAAATACCAAATAACGCACCGATAACGCCCACGACCGCGATCGCAGCGACGATACCACCGATGATTGCACCGGTGTGCGTGCTTCCCGAGCTTGTGCTGTCGCCACCGTTTGAGCCGCCCTCGCCGGATCCCTTGGCGGAATCGAGGCGGACGCTGGTGGGGAGCGTGCTTGCTGCACTCGTGGGTTGCGTGCCGATCTGGCCGTTGCCAACAGTGAGCATCGTCCCATTGCTGGGGATACCGTCGACCACGACAAATAGGAGGGCGGGACCGGGTTGGAATAGGTTTGCATTAGGAGGAGCTTGGGCGACGTGGAGTACGATAGAGCCGTCCGAGTTGACGGTGTATGTGTTATTAAGCTGCATGGCGCGTTGACCCATGTTCATGGCGTGGGTGGTCCAGCCCGGACGCATGAGCATGACAGTGGTGTTGTCAGCGGCGTCGTTGGCAGAGCCAGAGTAACTGGATGCAGGGATAGTAATGTCGAAGTAGTCACCACCATATGATATAGTCTTCGGCATGCCAGACGGAACAGGACGAGTCTTTGCAGCGAAGTAGGGGGGGTAGAAGATCTCCGCTTTGTATTGGGTAGGGAAGATAGTAGAGAGGTTGACGTCGACATTGGGGTTGGAGCCAGCAATGATGACAGAAGCGTCGGGAAGGAGCAGGGCGGAGGAGTGGTAGAGACGGGCGATGTCCGACGTGCCAAGGCCAGCGTTGGACCACCGCGAGCCCTTGGGTGCATTGGGATTGTAGATA
The DNA here is from genome assembly GCA_004369045.1 of Heliocybe sulcata. Classification (NCBI taxonomy): domain Eukaryota; kingdom Fungi; phylum Basidiomycota; class Agaricomycetes; order Gloeophyllales; family Gloeophyllaceae; genus Heliocybe; species Heliocybe sulcata. The sequence continues at coordinate 12,674 of ML213525.1, read as the reverse complement.
GCGGGAGTCCCGACGGGTCCGGACGCGAGGGACATACCGAAAGGCATGTCGCCGTAGTTGGGGGTCTCAGTCGTAGCGGTGGAGTAACCAGCAGTTCCGTTGATACCACCGTTGACGACCAACATCGTACCGTCGGGCAGAGCGATGAACTGACCCATGGTACGACCCTCAAGCATATCGTCATCCTGCTCGTACGCTGGAGTAGAGCCATCCTCAGGCTCGGCGGTCATGCGCTGGCAGTCCTTGGACGCAGGGTAGTCCCAGGTGTCGATGTTGGGGAAGGAGTAGTTACCCCATTGCTCGTCGTTCATGTCGGAACCACCACAAAACAGGACGGTGGGGGTCCAGTTGTTAGCCGGAGTGAGGGGGAGCATGGCAACTGCACCTGAGGCGGGGTAGACACGAACGACGTTACCAGGCATGTCGGGGAGAGGGTATTCCGTATTGGTTTTGGGGTCCCAGAGCACTGAACTCGGCTAAGTAGATATTTAAATCTCGACTGAGATGAACTTACTCGTTGAGTAATTCGCCTGCACGAGCATCTTTCCCGAGGGCATGTTGAAGGTGTGAGCGTAAGCGTTGAGACCGGACGTCTTGATCATGAACTGCATGACCTGAGGCGCCTGACCGTTGCTGGGGTAGAACTCATACGTGGGCTCAGCCGCGCCACCCTCGTACGCCGGATCCGTGTTGGGGTAGTTCCGGTTGATGTAACCACCGTTGACGAAACCACCGATAAGCACGACCGTTCCGTCGGCCATCGGCTCCGCCGCAGAATACCATCGCTGCTTTTGCATGGACAAGACGGCGGGGTCGTCGAACCACTGGCATTGTGTAGAGTCGAAGTTGTCGCTTGAAGTGCAAGGGTTGAGAACACGGATGGACTTGGTACCATCGTAGTCTTGATACGTGTCATCATAAGCACCCGAGCCAGCTGCGTTCCGTTGGGAACCAATGTTGCCTCCAGGGCCAATAGCACCATTACCACCGAACGTAGCATAGGAGCCGTTCGGTAGATGCATCCCCGACGCACAGAAGGCGTTTGTGACCAAGTTCATAACTTCCGCTGTCCGCGAATTGATGTCCCTGCAGCCCGTTCAACACCGCAACTGGGACACTCAAAGAGCGCGGTACGCACCATACTGCGGCCGATGCAGCGTGGCCGTTGATTTGGGCAGCATTACCCTCTACTTTGTCAATGATGTAGACCTTTTCTTCATTACCGAGGAACATCTAGCGCCGCTCTGTTCAGCGGATATATGCGTAGAAAGGCTCAAGTAACGCACCATCATAGCACTAACTAATGTATCCCCGGCCTCTACGATAGAGCCGGCTGTTTGAGCGCGGGTTTCCGAGGCTGTTGCTAGCCATAAGGCTAGGAGCGAAAGGGGTGATATTAACATCGTGAAAGTCGTCGCGGATGGTGCGCTGCAGTACAGGTAATAAAGAGGGTCTAGCAGTAAGTAGAAGGGATTAGGGACCGGACTATAAGTGCGAGCGAGGAGGGGGTTGAGGTAAAAGAGAGTGCTGGCTGTTGGGGCTATTTTGCCCGCCTGCCAACGTGGTTCTTATTATATCCTTGCCGCTCACAGGCCGAAACAAGGACCCCGGATCCGAGCGTAACCCCGCCTGGGGTCCCGCGGAGGAATACAGTCCTGCCTCAGCCAGGCGCGCGTTCGACCTGCCCAGAGCAACCTGGACAGCGTCGCTGGCGTCTTCAACGACAATTCCTGATGCGGTGGTTTGGGGGTTTGTCGTCGAGCAGGGCATCGTACCACTCGCTGCAACCGACATTCATGCGGCCAGCGCTTGCCGTTTCCTAATCCTCCGAGCTCGGCATGCTCTGCAACAACCTCCGTCGTCTATACTTACATCGATATCTGACAGAACAGTTCTCCAGCAGCTCACTGCCGCTTTAAGACTGTGACTCGTGGGCGAGACGTCAGAAATCCTGATGAATGTTCAAGGCAATTTTAGACTGCAGCCCCTCGACGTTACGGGCAGGAGTCGCGTCGAATTTTTGCTCGACCGTCTGCCATTTCCCCGCGTATGCCATCATTCAATGGAAGATTGAAGAGAGACCGGCCAACGCTGCCCATCGAGTTCGATGATGCATCCCACGGACGACGGACGTCCGTATCCGTGAACGGCAGCATATCGCCTTTTATATCTCCCGCCCACTGTGGCAGTGGCACCGACAGTAGTGACACGGCAAGCGGACCAGACGAGCAACAAGCAACTGCCGCGCTGCCATTACGACTTCTGTCAATCTATGATGATTGGACTATCCACTGTCCTCGGGGGACGTGACGCAGGCACTAGCCACGCAGGATGCTCGAGGCGACGCCACAAGCAAGTTAAACTAGCCTGATGTGCGCAGCTGCGCAAGGGAAGACGCTCGTCACCGACAGAGGACGCCCAGCTTGTTCCCAGAATGTGCATCCATCTGCCTCGGCATAATCGGCCAGGTGACCGGAGCGCCTCTTCAGTGCGCTTAGTAGGGCCACATATCGCGGTTGGTCGGGCGTTTAGGGGTTTCACCGAGACATTGCACGGCTATAAGTAACCTTCGTGGAGTTGCCGCAGGGCTAAGCTGATGAACTTGTACTAGATTGTCCTAGTCTTCCTTCACGCTCGGACGTTTGAGTATCCCGAACGCACCTGAGCTGGACACATGCTTTCTGGCCTCTCAATGGAATTGTCGTACCCGGGAGGGTCGAATGAGCGAGGTCGTCTTGACCGTAGTCATAGGCACGAACGCATATAACATTTTATATCCATCAACTGAGCGTACCTGTCCTATCTTTAGGCCAAAGGAACATAAGGGCGATCTATAAAAGAGCACAATGCATCACACGTACATCTGATCCCATTTGTTTTCTTTGTCGGAGATACGAACGTTACTCTCGGCAACATATCGGTGCGTCATGGCAACGAGGCAGAAGTCCCTCACACAATCAAAGAAGAGTCGGTCGGCCAATAGACGTTTGAATGCTGACTGACAGCGTCTACTGGTGGGAGACTTCGTGGACCCCGAGGATCATCCTGAGGGTTCGTCGGAGGCAGAAGCCGAAAGCTCTGCACCTTCAAGATATTCTAATTTGAGACCAGAAGATTAGGGTCGTGACGATAGAATGGCCTTCGTGTCGATATCGAATGGTACTCACGAGCTTCCTGTTACGCCGAGTGGTATTCACCCGCCAAGAGACGGGTATCCGGTCGACATTTCATTCCACGCCGTTATAGCACTACAACGTGGTACCCGTGTTCAGCGTAAGTACTACAGATGTCAGTAGCATGGATCACGCACCCCGTCAGCATTCCCTTCTGGTACGCTACAATACAGGAGAACGATCGTCGTTCAAATCTATCCCAAGAGCAGCTCAGGTCTGTCAAACGACTGACAAATACGTCGCGCCCGTTCCAAGTTTTCGCCGAGCGCGATAGGCCAGAGTTTAAAGACAGGAAGCGGCATGCTCAACGTCTTCGGCCTGAATGATCGTACGACACAGGCTCATGATGAGAGATGGCGATACATTTACAAGAAACTCACCGAGAACGATACCTCTCCGTAGCAGCCAGCGAGTGAATTGCCATACAACTCGTGTCCACCTTTCTACACCATGAAGCATTAAACTAACGCCACAATCCCGCCATTCCGTTCCTTGCCAACTTAACACCATACCGTGATCAATCCATCTTCGTCTCCCCGTCGTGATACGCTGACCTGGTCAGTGGAGCCTACCATCTCAGGAAATGGCACACGCGGAAAGTGATATGAGCTTGAGAGTTGAAGATGAAGCACGAGCGGGGCAGCAGCCGCAGATCAGGCCTCAGGCCGCAGGGCTGGAATAGATGGAAACGTATGATACAGTTAAGTTCTTGTAAGTCATTGAAAATAGTAGTCGTACCGGATCATCTATCCCTCGTCCGATCATCTTTAATGTCCGCGCGCTTGACTAGATTGAGCCTCACGACCAAAGGCCATCTGAATCACGCCCGCAGAGACAGTCTTCTTTCTTTTCTTAGCCTTCTTGCTCGATTTCATGACACTGATACTTCTGGCATAATATCTTAGTAGCAGAACCTCTTGAATCGCATATATTAAGCACGATGAGCGGCAGCAAGGTCTTAATTGTAGAAGTATGAAGTTGAGTAAGTAGATGCCATGCTCGGTAAACGCCAGACGTACTTCCGAGAAGAACGAGCGGAGGGTTGTGCTGCATATGATAAATGGAGCTCTATTGAGATGGTTATCACCTAGATAGACTGCTCGCGTTCAATTTACACCAATCATTCCACGCAAGAATGAGATTTAAAGCGACCCGCGGGCCGCAAGGGGACTCCGGCATCGGCACGATAATGACTGAGATGTGAAAAAAGAAAAGAAAAGAAAAAGAAAAAGAAAAAGGAAAAGAAAGATCGGGGCCGGCTCTAAGAGCCCCTTTAACAATCCAATCCGAAGTCTAGCAACTCTTTGGCTACGCTATGATGTACTATGTACCATCCCGTAATTTATTCGATTTTCCTTCCCGGCCTATGGCCGGGTACTTCATGTGGTGGCACAATTCAGACCCCGCTCAGTATCCGGCCAGGTTCGAGCCCCGCTCATTATCAGAGGGCTCTGCTGCAGAGATAGGCTCAATATCAAGAGACGTCAAAATTTGCACAATATAATGAGCTATATTTTAGAAGATTTATAGATACATAAGGAACATGCAATACAGGGGAGCCCGCTATAAGGCAGCATTTCTATTTCCCGCCACATGTCCGGGAGATGCCGTTGAGTGTCCGATTCGATCTCCGACCGCTTGGGTGTCACCAAGCAGAGAAGGCTTAGACAACCTACCGAGAAGCGCTGTTTGCCATCGGACATAGCTCTTATTTAAGTTTAATAGTAGGGAAAATACTTCTGTAGAGAAGTTGAATATATAGGTTATTCTTGAATTCAAAATGCTGATACAAGTCCCGGGCCATCCTAGTGAGCTCTAGAGGCACAGCACTCCCTTTTCCTTGGCAGATATATTTACTGCTATAATACTTTCTGGCTCTACTGAGCTTGAGCGATCTATGTCACCAGCAACCAACCACAAAGAGCATTTCATGCTGCAGCCACAGACGACGCCACTTTCGGGTTTTGGCTATGCTTACGTAACTCCGCTCATTATCATTATCTTACACCACAGTGAGTAGCGCCCCGCATCTTCAGCGACATACACAAAATCAGACGCATCAAAGTTGTGGACGGGGAACCAGATAAGCGGAGGAAATGGAATTGCTGCAGATGCAGTTCGAGCGGTTGGTTCCGTTGTGGCGCCATGTGGCGTGCGAAGCGCCGTGTGGCGTACGAAGGATAATCGATAGACGCCCATAGCGCCTGCCAGATATTCAGTACTGCAGTCTTCCCATCATGCAGTGACAGTCTTCCAACTGTTCAGCTACACACCTATAGCTCATGTATGCATAATGCTAAACACCGCTGCTATGTTTCTGACCTGACATCGTCCGCCAGGCCTCCGAAAGGATCAGGAAAGCGCAAATTTGGGACCACCGATTCCGGTTCCGCTACCCCACAAGGACCGGTACGTCTTCGCTCACCACAAGGACTTGTCCCCGTTGCCTACTAAGTCTGCAGCTGTTTACAGACTCTTGCAGAGCAGTTCTCGTACCTCCACGCGCCACGTCCGTTCAAGAACCCTAACTACGCGAAGAACGTGAACCGGAGGGCGAAGAACCTGAAGAATGTGTTGACGCAAGAGCGGGAGCGGGAGAGGATGGAGAGGGACAAGAGAAGGCAGGAACGAGAGGAAGCGATGGAAGTGGATGGAGATGCTAATGGTAAAGACGGCGTCGCAGGAGACGATATGCCATTCTGTGAGTAGCGTTGAGAACTTGGGCGTTTAACTTTCGGGCTGGATGTATGAACGTTATGCTGCAGACACCTCCATTGAAGCTCCTCCATCTGTTCTTCCGCAGCGACGTTACTGTGATATTACCGGTCTAGAGGTGCGTAATGCGAGCTTTGGTGATATGACGAAGTTAACAAGTATGATTCTAGGCACCGTATACCGAGCCTGCGACCGGGCTCAGATATCACGACAAGAGCGTATATGAATTGATCAAGGGATTGGTGAGCGACGGGGCTTCTTAAGCGTGTCTACGTCCTAACCATGTCTTCAGAGTGTCAGCGCCGCCAAGGATTATCTCGCGGCGCGAGGAGTCAATCCCATCGTCAAATGAAACGTCTTCGTTGTTGCGGCATACATCACAGTCATAGGAACGATGTATCATATATTGCATGTAGGTCATATGGTAAAACATATCGCATGAATTCGAGGACGAAACTTGTCATAGTACGGAAAATACGTTCTTGTCTAACTTCCCCGAGCCATTCAGGCCTCAGGCCTCAGGATCGATGCCTTCGAAGTTGACCCACGTCTGGGCTTCATCGAGTTCCCGTTGAGAAGCGGCGGCGTAACCAAGTCTGTATCCAGTTTGCAGCATTTGCAGAGAGAGCAGCAGGAGAGACGTGGCGCTGGTATCTGTTCCTTGTATTACACCGAGGAAGTTGAGGTCGTCGAGAGAGAAAGCGCCGCTGGCCAAGGATGCCGCAAGAGCCGAGAGTACCGCTTCTTGATACATGCCTTGGCTGTATTGGTTGGGAGCCTCATAAGTCGAGTTCATGTAAGTCGCAGAGGAGGATTCCGCTGTTGTTGCTGGCGCGTAAGGATCACCCAACGGGTTCTGATAATCGACTGCCGTCAACGTCAGAGAACCATAGGACGCTGGAGGAAGCTGTTGTAGTAGTTGGGTAGGACAGATTGTGCAAGGTTCAAGAGCTGGAGCATGAGCAGCCACATCGGTGGCAGGCCAGTCATCGGGAGCAGAGGAGTCGCGTGTATTGGGAGAGAGGGGCGAGACGCTGGCGATCTGGGTTTCGCCGTCTATCGACATCAGGCCCTCGTACGATCCCATGGACAGCTGTTGTTGCGGCTGGTCAAGCGAGGCTGTCGAAGCTTCGTTCTGAGCGTTCCCTTCTGAGAGCCAGCTATCGGGACAAGAGCAGTCGCTACCATCGAGAGCGAAGAGGGGCGCCGAGAAATCGGGTTCCTCTACCTCCATGTGCGGCGAAGAGAGGCCTGATGATTCTTGTGGCGTCGACGGGTCCTGAGTGCGACTAGAGTCAGAGGATCTATGACAAATGCCTATGAGCAAGGCGGCCACACATAACGAAGAAACTTGGGTAACCTACGTGGTGTGAATGTCGTTCATCTGTGTTCGAAACTTGCTCGTGGCAGTAAATGTAGAATGCGAGGCGTGCTGGGGTAGGACGAGCAACAACTCTAAGTTTTATAGAGTTAGGATTGTCGCCACGCGTGGCACTAGAAAAGCCACAATATGGGCTGGTGGCGTAAGAAGTGCACAGCCTAGTGCGATATGATGGACTAGAGAAGCACAGCTCGTGAGTCCTGCTTCTCTTGTGGCATTTGGGACGCATGAAGAAGCGTGGCGTAATGATAGCACGCCGCGCGAGGCTTCACAATCTGTGGCGGTACGGAAGCTGAGTCTTCATGGAATGCGGCGTAAGGGTGAGGTTAGCCTTGACGACACCCCATTTTCATCGAACCAAAGCATTTCATCGGATAGTGAGTATCCCGGGTGATGCCACGAACTTCACAGCTGGGAGGGCCCGAGAACAGGACGGTTGATACCATTTCCGAGTCCACCGAAAAACTTCGGTAGTGAACGATAACAGAGGTGCAGGCAGAGCGGTGTGGCGTTCACTACAAGGTGCAGAAATCCGATGCATGCCAGAGTCCAGAAGCTTCGTGCAGGAGAATGAGTCGAAATGGGAGGAGGCGCGCCTGTATGGATTCGAAGCCGCCGGGATAGGGGAATGAGTGAAATAACCAGATGATTTGCGAGTCGGCACGCTTCAAGTCTCTCCATGGCGCATTGGAGGAGATCGGTGCAATCGCACAGTTGATGTAAAAAGAAAATGATCCCTCACATATTCTACGATTGACTCTGATTGAATGCGGCCCTGGCATAATGATTTCGTTGATCAGAATGGTGACGTGCCATGCGGGCTCTCCGATGAAATGCCATACGACATAGAGTCCCCCGTCGTCGTCGCACACATCATTGGCAGAAATCGTACGAATAATCAAGTAGACGAGCAGGATAGGCCGACCAACTTGATTCTCGGACAACCCGTGGTGTAGGAGAGCAAGCCTGTGTGTGGCGCCGGCTGGGGGAAAAATAGGGATTTCCGAAGCATATATGTGGATTTATGAGGAGAGAACGGATCTGATGGTGTCAAGCGATGAAAATCAGCGGAAGGGCGACTTGTACGGACGCACCCGGAGTTCCCAATTTCACACGTCTTTCAATCTTCTCCTTCCTCCACTTTCTCTTCATCTTCGTCTTCGCCGGTGTCTAGTCCAGTCCCACTGCTTATTCCAAGTACTTCTGCATCTCTGAGTTCCTTTCGGATGTCTTCCACCCTCAGAGTACAGGTGGAAGTGTGCTGCACTTCCAGTAACCGAATATATGACTGCCCTGTAAATGTGGCCCAATACCGGGAAGTCACGGTTGAAATATCCGTGCAATTGGATACATGATTATCTATTTGATATATCACATGTCGTTAAAATGAGAACATATATCTACAATTTGTTTGATTCTATGACTTGCAAGGCATATTTGTTATTCACATGCAAAGGTTAAGGTGAATGGTGATCTCATATTTGGCCGAAGCTACGGCAGAAAGTAAAAATTTTAAATATTAGCTTCTCACGTAGTTCTGTCTGTATTACATATATAGTAAAACATATCCATATACAGTAGAAGTTTGTTGGACATTTCAAATTTTCTGCTTCGAAA